>JAQFVV010006350.1:1220000-1820000 GCA_028023455.1 Epiperipatus broadwayi
AAAAAGGTAACATTATATTTATACTAGAGCTTTAAACAATAGTTAAACAATAATGAGTAGTATATAATATGATTGATTAAAAGTAGATTAAAGTTTAAAAAAGATGATTTAATTCTGCCATTCCAACCCAGATCACCTAATACCCAAACTGCAACAAAAAGTTTTATTTTGGGAATGTAAGTTGAAGAAATAGTTTCATTTCTTATTTAAATTTTATAATGAATACGAACACTCCTTTTTTTTTTAAAAAAAAATTGTATCTCAGATTAATAAATGAAAATAAAATAAATAAATTCCTAATGAAACTGACATACATAAACAAGAGATGAAGTATAATATTAAAAATGTTTAAAAGCATACTAAAACTAGTTGTTACCATATAACTTTATATTTAATTAGAGGGGATTTGAACACAAACTTTCAAGCTCTTTTCAGTTATCTATTCTATCTTATATAACCAATACACATTACCACATATATGTGAAAAAGATAAATGATCTCCAATATATTTCAGTTATATAAGTAGGTGAAGGGACCTTGAAAGTCTATGTAATCCTCTCGAATTATATCTAAAGTTCACTATATATATTTTATACTAGTATTCAGATATTACAGATTCACCCTGAATTCTGCCATCTCTCTTCTGTATATTTAAATGAACATTAAGGTCCTATATGTGAGGGTCAAAGTGACTTAATGTTAATATGGGCATGACAACAATATTGACATCAACAAGGGGCTTTGAGCAGTCCATCATATGGATGGCTGAACAGTTGGAGGGTGGAGAAAATTGAAGCCTATCCATTAAAGTTTGAAGATTTGCAATCTTAATATAAACTGAACATGTTTGGGAGATAATGTTCTGGACCAAATGATGAGTGCTTGTTCAGCATAAAATACGCATATTAGAAATCATTTATTTTTTTTCACATATATTATGATCATGTGTATCAATCAGTGTATAAGATGGAATGGATAGCTGAAAGGAGCTTCAACATCTGTGTTCAAATTCACTCTAATTACAGCTAAAGCTCAGTATATATATATATATTACACTTCTATTCAAAACCCCATATTTAATAAAGTAAGATAGATAGGGGAGTAATAGATAAATATATATTTTATATCACCACGTTCAACTAATCTGGACAGTTTGGTAATCTAAAAAAGTTAAAATACCAAGGGTGACAAAGTATAATATTCTTCCTATAAAGTCTTGTAAATATGTAAATACACTACAATTTAATATTAATGCTTTTAAGTGTGTGACACTGGAAAAATAGCTGTTATCAAATCATTTTTTTAAAATAATCATTTAAAATTATAAATCTTAGTTTTTATATATATTTTCATTACTTTACATATGTGTAAATACATAATTGTATATGTTTGTGTAAGCATTTTGCATTTAATCAAAGCTATGTCAGAGTGAATATATTTTTAATATTTTTCTTCTTCTTCCATTTCAGCATAATTTTTGTTTCTATTTGTAAGTCTAATTGATTTGCATTTTTTTTGTCAATTATTTTTCTTTATTTCTGTACTTATATTAAATCCCAGCAATGTGTTAATACCCAAATATTACCATTATATCTATATTTATTAATATATAAAATCATTTAAACTTGTATGTAACATAGAGATGAGGTTGTCAAAATATTATTGCAATGTCTTATTATTTTATAATAATAGTAATAATAGTAGTAATAGTAAGTAGTAATAATAGTAGTAGTAATAATACTAGTATCGACAACAGTAGCAACTGCTGTTGTTTATTCAAACTATCTCATATTATCATAGAATGTATTATCAACAATGTCCACACAAAAAAGGTAAAACAATCAAAACAACAATAATATATACATATTGTAACAAGTTAGCTATATAGCTGCACTAAAATAATTAGATAATTGGCAGCATCTTCCTCAGATTTAAGTATAGAATTATTTAATTAATGGGGAAAACAATATTTAATTTTCCCATGCATATTTTTTTATAATAATGGGTCATCAATTAATTAAATATTTTAAATCCCAAAATGATAGATAGTTTGAGAGTTTTCAAACATTAAATTTGTTAAATAATATAATTTTAATATGTAAATGTTTTAATAAGTTATAAATTATTATAGAAGAGAGAAAATTGTAAAAGAATATAAAGTTTTTTAACTTTCTCTCTTCAGTAATTATAATTAATAGTTTTAATTTAAACTATGAAAATGTACTAAGAGAATAAAAATAATTTTATCTTTTTTGTAAATTAATTAATAAATATTAATTGTAATTTTAAAAGAAAGTTAGTTTTATTTTCACTACTATTTTTAAAAAGAAAAAAACATAAGATGTTAATACTTTTGGTAAATTTTATTTTTAATCAGAGTTGTTTTTTCTTTTCTTTTTATCTCTCTTCAATGTAAAAAATAAAATCAGTGCAGTTAACTGAGTACCTTATTTCCTTTTGTGAGAAAATTTTAGTTAAAAAATAATAGAGTATTTTATGATGTTAATTTAAGTTCTTGATTTGTTTTTCAATGTCTATGATTAAGGAGGGAAATCACTAAACAACTGTATTTATAAAAATTTATCTGATTTGGTTGTTATAAAAATTACCATGTAAGAAACAATGTGACTTTGTAGTCAAGATTGTTTTAGAAAAAATGGGTGTGAGAATAAGTCAGAAGATCCAAGTGTCTGGTAAGAAGATTCCTAACTTAACTGTTGAAGAGGCAAATCTTAATCCAGCTGATAAAAAAGCAGAAATCTTAACCAAGCTATTGCATAGATTAGTAGAAGTCTTAATCAAGATTTTAGCATATTATGAGTTTACAATGAGAGCTAAATTCATCTAAAAGCTACACATAATCTTCCTCGATGTAACCTGCCCTCATTGGAATAAAATATAGAGAAGTTAACTCTTAAAGTAATCTGCAACCTTGTCTTCAACCAAAAGTATGAATCTGTGTTAGTCTCACCTGGAAATTCAAGAAAACCCAATGAATAAAATTTGCTATTTTTAAACCTGGAATTACTGCAAACCAAGAAAAGGACAAATTAATCATACATATATCTAGAAGCCTTCAAGGAGAAACTCAATTGGAATAAATGGGAAATTGCAACTGGAAAGGACTCCATAAAAAAATAAAGCCATGAATAAAGATATTTTTTTGTTTGTGCACACTAAACTTTCATTTATAATTAAAAAAATGTTTTTTTTCTCTAAGAATTGATAATTTTAAATATTTTTATTAATGTTTTCAATTTGTGAAATATTTTTTTTTTAAAAATCCAGTCAATTTTCTTTGTGAATTAAAAAAAAATTTTTTTAAATGTTTTTTCATTCATTTTCTATTCTAAAAACTTAACAAAAGATTAATTAAACTAAATCAAAAATTGTATCTTTGATTTTGAAAATGTTTTTCCAACTCTTAGTTATTTTAAAGAAATAATTAATTAAGGTACTTACATATTAATCCTGCAATGCAAAGGAGATGGTATACGTTTTCACATCCACAATAAATGTGTAAACTTATGATCATGTCAAGTAAACCCTGTGATCTCATCTGATTTCATCCAATAATGTTTTTGTGATAATTTTACACTATCAGTTATTGTCCAGATTTTGTTCTGACAAGATCTTTAGTGCTGTCAATTAACTATTTTTACTTCATTTGTATTCGTAGTTTTGATTCAACAATTTTTACTTACATTTGTATTCGTAGTTTTGGTTTAACGATTTTTATTTCATTTTTATTCATAGTTTTAAGTGAGTACATGTATTTTTCATTTTGATTTCATTTTGGTAATTTTCTGATTTCATTTTTGTAATTTTCTGATTGATAATCCATTTCTTTTAAAAAAAAACAAAAACAATACAAAATGATGACATGCTACTGAAATAAATGTCATTTTATATTTTCAAGAAAACATAAAATTCGAGGTCCTAACAAAATTATCAAAATTGATGGAAGTCTTTTCACAAAAAGGAAAAACAAAGCTGGATGAATTCTTCCTGAACAGTGGATGTTTGGCAGCTTGTGCATGGAGATTGACGAGTGTTTTATCATGACAATTAATGCTAGAACAGCAGCAACTCTCATGGAAACCATCTAACAAATTGTGGGAGAGGGATCGACAATTCATTCAGACTATTGGAAGGCATATAAAAGTGCTGAATTATGAAATGCTGGTTATGATCATTTTTATGTAAACCATAAATACAATTATGTGTTAAGTAAGTGTGCATTTTGGGAAAAATAAAAATTTTACTTTTAGTCTCCATTTTGGGAAAAAAATTTATCCACTTAAAATAAAATAGAACAGACAAATTGATTGTTTCATCATGACTTCCTGTTACCTATAACATGGTTAGAGCTGTATGTGTATATATATATTTTTTTTATAATATTTAGCATATTTTATAATTTAATGATTGTTTTGTCCATATTTAAAGTAACATTTGGGAATTGCATAATGGCTTGTCATATTTTACATTTTTTATGTCAAATCAGAATTTTTACTATTGTTAAAAATGTACTTTTTAAATTGATTTTTATTTGAAATTCATATTTTTAGTATTGTTAGAAATTGATATTTTTAATATTGTTCATCTGATGCATTTTCTGTCCAGTATTAAAACTGCTATGCCTTTTCACATACATATTTAGATTGTTAATGAATTTTGTAAATCTTGTGAAAATATCATGTACACATGGTCCATTTGATGAATTTATCATTTTAAGTTTGTACAAGATTCAAGTGTACAAGTTATTTGGTTAGATCTTCAAAGTTATCAGTGGATTGATACGAATGTGAAAAAGTGTGGCAAGTCTAATATGTTGCCTGACTAACATATAAGTACCTTAATTAAAAGTTAATTTATGAATAAAAATCAACTGATTGATTATAATTTTTATGAAAATATATTTTTTCTGAAATGATGTTTAAAATTTCATATGATCATGCCATTTTTTTGTTTATTGTTAACCAATTAGTTATTAAATAATTGTTTTAAATATATATTTTTTACTTTTAATTTCTTTATTCTATCCAATTCATGTTTCATAAATTGCAGCGTGTGTGACTATTTCACGACAGTTTAATGTTCTAGGATTTCTTTTAATGATCCCAATAAAAAACTATTTATTTGTAACAGGGTAAATCTAGGAATTATTTGAAGTGATTTATAAGCGGTTTTATTTATTTATTTATCTCTTGCTTACAGTAATAGTTTATAGAATTCTTGCTTCCTGAGCTAGATTTGTGCATAACAATTACATGGAGTAGGGGTTTATGTTTAGTGTTATGGACATCCAGTTGATAGTGATTTTATTACTTCTCTAATCTTGGATTGGTGCAAAGTGATATCCTTTAAAGTTCATGCACTACATTTCATTTTATTTATTATTTCCTTAGAAATTTAATTTAGTTGGTTAGTACACTGATGCTGCTAAGTGTCCAGAGCATTGATGTTCAGGATGACTGTAGTCTCTCAGAATTGACTTATTGTAGTATTTATGATGGAGTAGCACCTAAGTATGTGCATCCAGATAATTATTGTTTGTATATCTGCCCTAGGTTTGGCAATGGCTAAATAATTAGCCTGGTCTATAAAGGACCACATTCAAATAGTCACAAGATTGACTGTTGATCTATTTTTGTTGATCATTCATGATGATGAATGATTATTATTTTTGTGTAATGCTGGATAACTTATAGTTAGTCCTGTGCTGATCTCTCATGCTCATTCCTTTTATATTTTATTTGGGGATGATGATGGTTTCCCCATCTCATAATTCAGCCCTAATGTGGTGTACTGCTACAATATATTCAAAAACAAACATAAACACATGTACAAATCCACACATGCATATACATCTGCCCCATTTCACGTCAGCTTTTGATAGATTAACATTTAATATGTAAATTTTAATAAATCCTTCAAGTATTTATATGTACACATGTGTAGGTAGTTTCTAAATGCAAACCACATGATTACATTCAAAGATTAAACAAACTGTAGAATCTGCAATCTATTGTTGAAACATCTTTTATGTCTAGAAACTGTCTTCATAACAAACATATACATTATGTTAATAATGTTTATTAGTCATTAGACTAAAGATTATCCACATAATGAATAATATTTCTGTAGTGTAATTTTCACTACACCACTCTCCCACAAGGTAGGGAATGGTTTCTACGGCTTTTAACATGGGTGTAATCATAAACATATGATCAAAGACAGAAAAATATGTATGATCCCTAATATGCTCATTTCATGTTGAATCAGCACTCATCAGTTGGCCCAAATCACAATCTCTTACACATGTGTATCTTTGTTCAGTATATATAGCTAGACAATCACTACAGTTTAATTCATAAGTGTCAAACTTAATGCTTTCACAACTTTGACGCAAGCCATTTAATGGAAATATATTAATATTTATTAGTCATTCATTAGATTAGAAATTACTCACTTAATAAGTAATATTTATGTAGTGCAATTTTCGCTACACCATTATCACACATAGTAAGGAGTGGTTTCTATCTGCTTTTTTTTTTGTTGAGGGGTATAAGCATAAGCATATGATCAAAGATATGTGGAAAATATGTATGGTTCCCAAGATGCACATTTCATGTTAGTTTGTGTGAGTGTTGTAGTGAAAATTACACTATGGAAATATTCATTAAGTATGCATTATGCCAATGAAAAGTTGAGCATTTCTATTTCCAAACTGCCTACTGTGCTGCCTCTAAATCAACCCACGTGTTATGTAGTATGACCTAGTTTAACTATTCACCTAAAATTTTAAGGTGTTAGCATATTTAGTTTATGAATAATGACATGCAATATGAGGGTGTTTCATACCTTTATAGATTGTGTTCATTGCTTCCCCTGTCATCACAAAACACATGAAAATATTCTTGCAATTAATCGTTCGACTGTCACGCATTGATAGAATTATTTCAAATGTTTCAATAGCAGTTTTGCCTAATTTAAAACAAAATTTAATGTTAGTGCATTATTCCATTATGATTAAGGTACGAAACACAGTTGCCTTTCATATCTTACTGTTCCAAACTAACTAGTGTCAAAATTTTTATGGTGAATAGCTAGCTAGCTGTGTCACTATATGTATATATTGAAGGAAGTTTTTTTTTCCAGTTTTAATCAGGCTTAAAATTTTTCTTTCAGATAACTAATCCTTAGCAATCCTGGCTAACCATCCAGTTACTGGTTTGTAAATGGGTCTTTAGCTATTTTTAGATAAAGCAAATATGGAAAAGCATTAAATCTTCATCACCCTATAGTTATGTTACATAATAGGTAATTGCTTCATCTTTGTGGTTTCTCATTTTAGGATGGTTGTAGAGGCCCTTATTCTGAGAGGGGTATTTATAGGCTTCAGTTATTATCTTGATTTCTTCTGTAATTGTTTTTTTTTTACCCTGTGTGGTTTAGCACAGTGATAGAGTGTAAGATCAGAAGATTAAGATCCACCATCACAATCCTAGCTTTACTACAGTGCTCAAGCTTCCTATGAACCCTCGAATAATAAAGCTATCCAATTATTTAATTTGTTTTTTAAATTTTTTTGAAAGAGGGTGACTTACTTTCAAATCAATGTTATATTGTATTTTCAATAACCCAATTTCCACATATAATGTATAGATGAATTTTTTTCTAATATTTTGAATATAAAAATAATATATCCCTAAATACACACAAATTCGTTCTGATTTCAAACTCCTAAATTTATAATAAGATTGTGGCTATTTTATTTATGTATGCGTACATATTCAAATAAAGATATATTGAGAAAGGATATGACGTAATTATTTTTTTTCAATACTTTTTAGCAGGTTCTGAGAAAAAGCGCGAAATTAAAGATTGCAATTTTTCTGTTAGTCTTTCGTATATAATAGAGTTATAAAAATGCAAACATAATATATTTATAAAAATAATACAGTTATAAAAACAGAGGAGAAAAGGAAACAATATTAGATAGTTAGAAAATTATCGAAGCCAATTGGTGTACCACTTAATAATGAACTGTAAATAGTATGTGTCAAAATTAATTCTCGCGTTTTATTATTACGCTTCTCCTTCGTTAACAGGGGTGATCTGCCATCTAGTGTCCATTGATCGAATTAATGTTCTCATTTTATGAAAATATAGATTTTCCATTATCTATTTTTAACAAAAGTCATTTCATATAATAAAATTTTTTGATTGATTTAACGCGGTTTTAAATAAATAATTACATCATTCTAGAAAATGATAAAATATTTTAGTTTTTTATAAACATTTAACTTATGTATGAGCTATCTTATTTTTTATATATGACTGAAGATTCAGCACCTTATAATTTAAGTAATGAGGTTTAGTCTAAGTGGTTTAACTAATAGTAAATTCAAGACCTAAAGGTTTTTAGATTCGTTGAGAATAGTAAACATGGGGCTCATTTTTCAATTAAATAAAGTTGTTCTATTTAGCATATCACTTTGGTATTTAAATATTACTTGACCATATCATTTAATTATTATTATTTAACATATTTTAGAATGTATTGTTTAATGCAGTGATTGACTAGTGTACTCTAGGATTCGGGGTCTATGGATTACATTTCTAATCTACTACTTCCCGTGCTCAAACCTTTTATAAATTCTTGATCAATAAACCATTCATTTATTTATTTCATTATTATCACAATTCTGAATCAAATTTAAAGATTGCAATTTTCCTTTTTTTTTTGTTGATAGACAGTGATAATACTTTTCATTTGTAGAAATTAAAAATTCAAGAAGTATATAACAACAAAAATCGTCTAACTTTTCATTCATACATAAAATTATAATATATTCTTTTAGAAGCAGCAATGATCCATCTCCTGAGCCATTTATTGTAAGCTTGAATAATCAGTGGATTCTTTGTGTTAGGATTATCTTAAGGCTTTCTCTAAAACTTCTCATTGACAAAAAATTAAACTGGATATGTGGTTAGCATAGCACTACCATATAATGCCCATTGTTTATTTAAACTTACAATATTTGGGTCTGGAATAGAGCAAAGAAAGTGAATTGCTTCTAATATGAAAGTCCTAGAAATAGTACGATTTCACAGAATCTGGTAAAATTATACCTATTCCATTATTATATATGTTCATACCCATTAAAATTTTAGTAATCCCTCATATATTATTACTTTGGTTTGGCACTTTCAGTTCTAAAATCATTTTTCTATGTTTATAGTATTATATTTGCTAATGGTTCCCTGCTAGAGTTTGTGCACTGATAAAATGGCAGATTTTGGAGTTTGAGTCTGTGGATTGTATCTCAGCTCAATCACATCCAGTACTCAATGTTTGTATGAAATATTGAGCTACAACAATTTGATTACAGATTAATGGTATTTCACATTTAATTTGTAATCTTTGAATGCAAGTATAATGTATATTCTGAACTCTAGATGTAATTAGAGGGGATTTGAACACAGACTTTCAAGCTCCCTTCAGCTATCCACTCTATCTCATATAACCACTCCACATGGCCACATAATGTGAAAAAAGATAAACAATCTCCAATATACATAATTTGTGCCGAATCAGCACTCATCACTTAGTCCAGATCATCATCTCCCATATATATATATAATCAGTATTCAGTTTATATTAAGATAGCAAACCTTCAAACTTTAATGGACAGGCTTCTGTATTTTTAAATGAACATATTAAGGTCCTATATATGAGGTGTCAGAGTGACAACGTCAACATGGATATGACAACGACATTGGCATCAACAAGGGTTTTGAGCATTCCATCATCAGATTTTTAATAATATGGATAGCTCAAGACTTGGGGGGTGTAATTTGAAGTTTATCCATTAAAGTTTGGAGATTTTTTATCTTAATATAAACTGAGCACTGATTATATAAATGTGTAGGAGATGATGATCTGGAGCAACTGATAAGTGCTGGTTTGGCACAAAATACGTGTATTGGAGATCATTTATCATTTTCAATATATGTGTTCATGTGTAGCAGTTATATAAGATGGAGTGGATATCTAGAGGGAGCATGAAAGTCTATGTTCAAATCCCCTCTAGATTTACTTCTATAATTTACATATTCAATGTCTTTATTTTATTAATATGGTCTCCATTTCAGAACATTCCTTCCTTTTATTAGTACTAATATTTTCTTCTTTCAATCTTTACAACTGCAGCATTTATCATTTATCATAATATATCTCTTTTTTTGTGCAAATAAATTGATATAAAATCTGTCCTTGTTTCATTATCATGAAAAGACTAAGTCTTTATGGACATGATGGAATGCAAAAAGATTGCAAATTGAAATCCATGATAACATAGTTCAACAGATGAAGGGATTTAAATATTTGAGTGGTTGATTGAGGCTAGGATGGAAGAAGTGAAGATGAGATTCAAAAAAGAATAGCATTCAAAGGAGGCATTTTTAAAGAGAAAAACATATGTCGTGTGCCTTAATTGAATACTATGTTTGGAGTGTACTATTGTATGATTGTGAAATGTGGCAATGAGTAATAAAATTAGAAATAGATTGGAAACCTTTAAGATGTGGACACAGAAGAATGAGAAAAAATCAATTGGATGACTAAAATAACAAAGAAGTTTTAAATGGAGTAAATGAAAAAGAAGATTGATTGAGGAAATTAGAAAAAGAGAAACTGGATTGAACATATATTAAGAAGAAAGTATAGTTTAATGAAAGATGTTTTGGAAGGAATGGTGAGTGGAAATAAGAACAAATGATGGAAAAGTCAATGATTGACATCATTGGATGTTATAATAGATGAGAAGAGTTGTATGGAATTGAAGAGTTGAGCAATGAAGGGAATGGAATGGGAAAATGGATGAATTGATGATGTGACCACTCTTTGGACCTTTCCATGGTACAGAATACGATTGATTGATTGATACTTAAACTAGTTATTCTATTACTATTCATAAATTTTATTCTATCAATATTGCAAATGTTATAGTAGAGAATTACTCTTCACATATGTGCTTTAAAATAAATACCCATTCTCTTGACAAACGTTAAAAGCATCTCTGCTTTTAAAACGTTTGTTGTCCATGGAGTACATGTCTATTTTATAGAACATGTGTGAATAGTAATTCCCTTTCACAATATTTCATCTTTATAAATCGCTATATTATCAATTATTATATATAAGATGAGACCATTTTGACCTAAATTACTTCATTTTTTTATGTTCTTTATTAATACGCAGTATATTGTTACAAAAATAATAATAATAAAAAAAAAAAACATGTCATACTTATTGTATAAAAACATAATTTCTTTATGAGATTTCTTTTGCATTATTAATCAGTTTTATTACCCATTTAGCTTTTAATTACTCCAAAGATTCTTAGATAATTATCTTTATTTATCTCTTTTTAGGATAATTCTTTTTTTTTGCTCATCTGTCTGATAAAATCTTACAACTCAATTTTCACTCAATTCCCAAAATCAGATCTAGTTGAAACTTTATATACATATGTATCACTAATGACAGTAACAGTTTAACAAAAAAAAAAATTGGGGAAATTTAAATTTTATATAGAATTAAGTATTCTTTATGTCACTGCCATCTAATTGTGTGAAATTGTATCTAAACTTAAGTTTTGGAATTATATAAAACTGAAAAAAAATTATTCATGTAAGTGCGCTAAAAAGTACAAAAAAAATAAATAAATAGCGCCACATTCTTTTATTTTTTGTGACGTAAGCTGAAAAAGTTTTTTTATTATAATATTTTTATATGAATAAAAACAAATTTTTTTTATACATTTTTTATTTCTCTTTTCTTGGCATTGACTATTATTAATTTTGACTTTTCTTCGCCTATTTCACTAAATTTAATTTTTTTTTCTACCTGGGCACAAGCTTCCAAAAGTAATCCCATATTTTATTTTATTTTTCTATCTTAAAGCACATCTTCAGCAAACAATAGGTCCAGAATAATGTACAAATTCTTATGTTTCATTAAAGTTGCTTCAGCTCTTCTTAATCCAGCTATTGTTTCCCTCTCCCTTCCTTTAAATAAAATAGAATAATTTACAAATCAAAGCAGTAGCTCCGTGTCTCAGACTCGTATTTATATTTAATTTAGATATTGCATAATTGATACTAGTAGTTATTTTCATATTCTTTCCTAAGAAGACCTACAAATGCTTCTTATATTCCTTATTTAACTAAGCTATCATATTCTATTTCTCATTATATTATTAAAGTTCTCTCTATGTATATTGAAGTGGTCAAGCTGTGATTCAGATTGAGTTTCATAGTTTAACATATAAAACAACCACCCAGCAAAGATCAAATCTCTCATGCCACCCATTTTCTTGATTATTATATATTAAGTATATAGTTATCAAAGTGTACTTACAAATGCTAAGTTAATAGAATTCTTGTTTAATATTTTTAAAACAGAAATCATGTATGTACGTTGATATATATATACACAACGGGTGTGGATGTATTGTATATTAATATCATTAACATTTTGGGTAATATATTCCATTTTTATTTTATTACTTTTGAGAAAGCACTTAAAAAATATAGTACAATTAGGCGGAAGCAATCCATTATTCGAATTTGATAATAATTGCTTTCTTCAATTAAAAATATTTAATTTTAGATTTGAAATCACTAATGGAAATCTTATTTGTTCCAGTTATCTATTCAAAACTATGTTGAAAATTAGAAATAGATTTGAATATATTTTCAAACCTTATCCATTACTTGCATCTTCTCTTAAGAAATACAAAAGAATAGTTTTGTTCAATTCAATTATGCAAGGTAAGCCTCTATGGATCTTGCCTCAGGTAAAATTCATAAAAGCATTTCTGGAATAATTTGGCAGAATATAAATAGGGCCAAAATTAATATAGAAAAAAAAAAATTTTTTTTTAAGACTAATAGCTAACTTATTCCACACCATTCAGAATTTTAATATGATGCTTTAGTAGAGGGAATCAAACCACCATTTTCCGATCTTTCCATTATCATTTCCTCACCAGAATGCCATTCAGCTACTACCAGCCAATGAACTGCCCTAAATTATAGGAGAAATAATGAGCCCTGAAGAAAAGCTACCTGTTACCAGATAAATTGATTAATGCCCATGGATTCAAGAGACTGCCACATACAAGCAAGGACCCATCAATTCATTGGATCCCCAAAACATCAAAAGGTAATCACTAACTGCTGCCACCAAAGACTTTGTGATTTATTAAACTAGTTTATAAACTTAATATTCAAACTTCTACTTTGCCTTAATGTATATATGTGTGTTCTGATCTAATCAGGAATGGTGTGAAGCCATGTTAATGACTCTTTATAAATTAATTAAAACCATTCTGTATCTTTCTTTATGCTTTATTTTATTCTCATACTTTGGTGTAGTAAAATTATTAATTATTTTTAGTATTTCATGTTTATATTTAATTTCTAAATCTGCCCATTAGTCTCCATAAAGTAATAACAAAACCTTTTTTTTTGTCAGGGTTGTTAGTGTCCAAGTTATTTTTATTAATTATAAATGCTTATGTCCACCAGGTTGAGTACATTTAAAGAATATGTATATACTAATGAAATATTTGATTTATTTATTGATAGAATGCAATGAATCTACCAAGTCACTCAATAGGGTGGATTGAATATTGTCTACTAATGCTATAAATGATTTTTTTGATTATTATTGTTATTTCAGTGATTTCATGACTGCCATCTGAATAGTTTATAATTGATTAAGATCGCGCCCTCATAAAGCGTCTAAGATCGCGCCCTCATAAAGCGTCCTTTGTCAAATATACTCCCGACATAACGAATATGGGATTTGTTGTTTTGTCAAATATTATGAAAGGGGGGAATAATTAAAATCAGAATTTTTTATGTTATTTAGTAATTAATATATACATAATCCCAGCTTAATGCAGGTTTAGAAGCTAATTCATATTATTGCAATAATTATCAAATTATTACAGGCGGTAATTATATTAACATTGGTAGTGGTGTTCTCTTATTGTTTTGCATTATTAGCATGGAGTAGTCTTCCAAAAGTTCGGGTGCTTCTCAGATGGTATATTTGGAAGTCTGAACCCATTTAATGTTTGTCTCACGTTCACAAATGGGTATTTGTGCTACTCTGAAATCTTCAGTTAAGGTATGGTACACTCTGCATCGGGATGATTCCATAATGACTGGCGCACTACCTTCTTCTTATTTAGAAACCATCTGAAATGAATGGAAGGTTATGTTTTATGTTTTCTCTACAACATTGAAGCACTGTCTCAGATAAAATAAGGGAACCAAACTTCTAGCTGCCATCATGCCAGTACCACCCTTTCTTAATTTTAAATGTATGCCTATGTGATATCTTTGCGTAATGCTATTCAATCTAAACCTGTGCTGCCTGTGTGTGCAACAACTTCAAGATCCTAAAGACTCTCTTGCATTTTCAAGCATCATTTTCTATTTATAAATGAATCCCAAATTCATGAATAACTTGCAATAATTGTCTTGAATAAACATTGTAACCAGGAGATCACATTAGTCTCACTAGAGATCGTATTAAATTTAACTCATTTTTTTATAAAATATGTATCATCATAGTACTCATAGTCATTAATGTAAATGCAATAAATCACAATTATAGCGTCATGATCTTATAGGCATGGAAGCAGTAGTAATAAAAAATAATTAATTGAGAGGCATTATATCAATGTATTTAAGTCGGTCATCAGCTACTTCTATATATATTTGTACAAATAGCATTAATACAGTAATGGTATGGAAGATTTATAAACAGCATTAGCATATTAACAGCACCAGAGTTACTGCACATCCCAATCTATATATTAGATCAAAACAGAATGTATGATGACCTTAAGAGCCTGTGATACAAAACTGTGAAATTAAATGTTTTGATTGAAGATGTACATTTAAACCATAAACATAATTTATGTATATATGTAATCATTTAATATATTATTAAATTGCATTTTTTTATTACTTATCTTTTTCATTTGAATAATTATATTATCCATTTCAGATCCCACAAATTAATTATCATAATTTCCGCATAGCTGGACAGAGTTTAAATCCAGGTTTCAAACAATTATAAATTTAGTACTTGTTAGTTAGCATTTTGCAGCATTAATTATACTAGTAGTCCTTATGATCATTTACTTAATTCATGCCATTATATCATCAATCTTTTAGAGTTCTCATGTTTCTCCACTGTGGCTCAAGGCCAGGAAATGAATAATTCATCTGTATTATCATGAATGTTGTTCATAATGTTATAGATCTGGAGATTGGGCAAATAGCTTAAATTCATGATTGCTCCTGACCTGTGTATCTCAGGCATGACTGAGTTTGAGGTACTTTGCTCAGATTCTAGGTCTTGTTGGATGGACATACAATTCCGATCGGTACAATATACACACACATATATAAACTATATAAATACTCCATATATTCTTTTTCGACAATTTCATCCCAATTTTTTTCACATCCACATATATTACACATCACCTATAGATCTACCATATCCTAAGCTCATCCTCAAATTTATTCCTTTTTTCAGTGTATTTCACTTCAGTTTCTTTAATATGAAGTGAAAGAAATTGGAGAAAGGTTTGGATCTTGAGAATGAACATAGGATATGGTTGAAATAGGGTTGAAATTGTAAGAGGAGATGGTAACAATAATAAAACAACAATAACAATAAGGAAAAGAAGAAGGAGGACAACAACAATCTTTGCCATCACCATTATCATATTTATTGAATTATTTATTGCTCAAGAATTCATAAGTTCAAGCACCAGCAATTGGAACCATGATCCATGGACTGTGAGCTCTAGAGACAGCCATGTCTACACTGCATTAAACCAAGTAAGGCAATGGAGATGTATTGGAATTAATGATCCAATTTTGAAAGAAATAAAGAATATAAACAGTGATGATTGCCAATTTCTCTACAAGCTTTATGATAAATGCTTAGCCAGAGCCAGCACTTAAAATATCTCTGTCAGGAACCCTTCCCCAAACCCCTGACCATGGTTTCGTGCTTTGGCACTCCTCAGAGAGGTGTCAGGGTAGGTTCAGACACTAGATCTAAAAATACCAACCCAAAGCTAAGCATTTAGCTAAAAGTTATCTATTGAGTGGAAAATCTGAAGTTTTCAGACATCTACATGTCTTCAAACCCAGCTATCCAACTCAAATAGCTATATGGGGCTGACAGATCTTCAGCCATACCATATTAGTAGTCATAGCAATATAAAATTGCATAAGACTTTTGGCAGAGACTATAAATAGTTAAAATAAGTCATAGATCAATTCATAGATCACATGACCCTATCTCTTAAGCTTGTAAGTTATAAACAGTGAGGATTGCCAATTCCTCTACAAGCATTATGATAAATGCTTAGCCAGAGCCAGCACTTAAAATATCTCTGTTAGGAATCCCTCCCCAAACCCCTGACCATGGTTTCATGCTTTGGCATTCCTCAGAGAGGTGTCAGGGTAGGTTCAGACACCAGATCTAAAAATACCAACCCAAAGCTAAGCACTTAGCTAAAAGTTATCGAGTGGAAAATCTGAAATTTTCAGACATCTACATGTCTTCAAACCCAGCTATCCAACTCAAATAGCTATATGGGGCTGATAGATCTTCAGCCATACCATATATTAGTAGTCATAGCAATATAAAATTGCATAAGACTTTTGGAAGAGACTATAAATAGTCAAAATAACAGTCAAAAATGTTCATTTACCTTCAAGGCATTAATGTTCAGACTAGCCAATTTCTTCTGGCAGTGCATACAAAGTTTATCCCCTCTAAAGTTCATTATGAAGGCTTGATCTCCAGAGGTCTGGTCAAGTAAGATGAAGGCAATATTCAGAATCAGCTCTGGACTAGGGTTTTAGGTCATTTATATGATGTCACTGCTGTGAAGCTCTGGAGTCCAACTTGAAAAGGTTTAGCACTGCATATTTTTAATAAGATTTTTCAAGGTAAGTAGTTTCTGCATTTTGAACGAATGGTTTTCTTTAGCCGTAAGCACTCAGAAATACTAGTCTTTTATTAGCCACCTGGATTTCACAATTAGCAAAAGAAAGCAACAATCAGCAATTAGCAAATTTAAAAATTATATAGGTCAACAGTCTGTCATTAGCAAATATAAAAGTTAGAATACCCTCAATCAAAAACATGGAACATTTATATCAAATTATGTCTTGCCTAATATTGATTAAAAGGTTTTGACCAGTGTAAATCTCTATCTCCTGCTTAATCTTAATTAAACACAAAATCCAACCAGTGCTCTTATCTATTTACAAATATTAATTAAATTTAAGTAAATGACAAAATAAGATTCAGCTTTTAAAATAGATTACAATCAAAGAAAATTAAAAAGAAACTTGTTGCAATCAAAACTCTTTCAATTTAAAATTATATAATTTGAAAAATATGAGTGAGGATGCAAGCTATAGCACATACTCTTAAAAAAAATAACAAAATAAAATACAATTTTTTTTAAAAAAAATTGTTTTTAAAATCTTTATAACTTATACATTTTGGTTTTGATTTCACAGTGGTTGCCTTTGAAGCAGATAATTGATCTGGATCAGTGTATAATAATAATAATAAAAAATACCTAAAAGAAGAATGCAACCAAAATCAAGATGGATGAACACTATCATCATATAAATAATTTCTGAGTAGACTGAAAAAACAAGCAGATTTTGGATTGCTATGAGTCTGGAGCAATTTGACAGCATTTATTTATAAAAGTGGTCCATTTCTTCTTTTTTTTCTTTTTTGTCTTTAGTTATACATAATTAACTATGTTTGCACTTTTTTCCATGCCATTTATTTTTATGTTTACATTTGGGAAGCAGTCTTCAGATATGTAAAACATACATTTCTGAAGAAGTCTGTTATATTATCAAAACTGTATGCATAAAGAATACATAAAAATAAATGCAAAATTAAAGTGGTTTATTATATCTAAATACTGGTATCTCCCTAATAATGATGATGATGATGATGACGATGATGATGATGATGATGATTCAATTCAATTCAATATCCATTTATTATGTGCATTTCAACATTTACACTTTAACAGAAATACACAATAATAAAAAAAAAATAACAATGATAATAATTAAAATTAAAAAAAACAACAACTATAAGCAAATACAAGCTACATACATAAAATTATATATACATATATATTCATAATTATACATTTAGTTGTTTTTTACCATTCATCACAAGTTGATCGCAAAAAATATCAATATTATTAAAAGTTAGATTATATACCATTTGCAATCTATTAATAACTGATTTACCAAAGAAAGTATTTTTACATATACTAATCTTGGAAGTTTGCATTTCTCTTAATAAACGACAAGGTACTTTCAATTCTATTTTTGATATACTGTAACTGACATCAATTTTCCCATCAATCAACTTTTTCAGTAATATCATATCCTTCAACATTCTCCTTTCTTTCAATACTGTTTTAACAATTTGACATTCACCCATTATTAATTTATTAAATCTTTTTTCAATATTATATATTTTAGACTGAATATTAATCAGATTGAAGTTCCGTATACAAGAATTATATTCTAAAACTGTAACAACAAGAGAAAAAAATAACCTATATTTTATGGAAATAGATAAATCTCTCCCATATCTCAAAATACAGCCCATCTTTCTGTATGCTTTATTAATAATACATTTAATATGCGCATTAAAAGTAAAATTGCTACAAAATATAATTCCTAAATCAGATACAGTCTGTTTATATTTAATAACACCATTCTCAATTTTATATTGATAAACAGATTTTTCAGTTTTATTAGTATAGGAAACAACACATGTTTTATTAATGTTAATCTCCATATTGTTATACCTACACTATATAATAAAACTATCTATATCCTTATGAACCTCAATATGATCACTATAAGTAATAATTCTTTTAAATAATTTACAATCATCAGCATAAGTAAGTATCATACTATTTTTTATGCTATGATCAAGATCACACATATAAACATTAAAAAGCAATGGTGCTAATATTCCACCCTGAGGAACACCTATCATATTATCAAAAAAAAAGAGAATTAGTTTTATCCATATGTACATAAGATTTACGACCCCTCAAATAATTGGAAAACCACTCAACTAAATGAGGACTAACACCCAACATTTTAAGTTTATACAAAAGTCTAATATATAAAACTTTGTCAAATGCCTGAGTCATATCAAAATATACAACATCTAATTGCTTCTGATCAGATAAGGCATGAACAATATGATCAGATATCACCATTAAATTAGTTTCAGCAGATCTACCAGGTAAAAAAACATGCTGATAACTAGGTAATACCTTAATCATATCTACAATAATATTACTATAAATACACCTTTCATAAATCCTAGCAAAAGGTGACAGAATTGAAATAGGTCTACATTTACCAGAATCAGATCTATCCCCTTTTTTAAAAACTGGTATAATCTTAGCTATCTTAAATATATCAGGAATAATAGTTTTCTCAATTGATAAATTAATGATATAATGCAATGGTGCTACCAAATATTCAGCACAACCCTTGATAAAAAAATTAGGAATATTATCATATCCCATAGAATATTTCGATTTAAGTTTAGAAATTGCAGTAAACACTTCAGGAATTGCAATTTTATTAATATCTATATTCCAAAAACTTTCTTTATTAAATTTAATATCAACCATATTATCATTATTTGAAGTATCTAAATACATATTAGTAAAATGATTGACTAGATCATCCATAGAAGGCCTAATTACATTATATCTACAACTCTTACTTCCCACAATATTAAGATCTTTTATATAATTCCAAAACATTTGTGGATTATTCCTAAAATTTTCTTCAACTCTATTTAAATTATTATTATAATCTCTTTTCATAAGAGTCTTAGTATAAGCACGCAAACCACTAAATTTCTTATACAATTCTTTATCGTTAGTATAACCTATGATATTTATACTTTCTATTTAAGCCCTTACACAATTTCCTAGAAAACCATTTAGGATATTTGTTATTAGTATTTAAATAATGCCTAACAGGAATATATTGATCCAGACAAGTTTGAACTATACCAAAAAAATTATTTGCCACTATATTTGGATCATTTTCCATCAAAACTACATTCCAATCAATGTCCTCAAAAGCTTTATAAAGGTCATAATAGTTACCATGTTTGTAATCTCTCTTACTATTTACCATAGGCTTTATATGTTCATGAGAACCATCTATTACAAATTCCAAAGGTGTATGATAAGGATCAGGGGGCAAAAGAGCTTGATCAGCCTCTTTGCACTTCAAATCATTCTTAGTGCTAAACAATAAATCCAACATACCACCCCTAAAATTAATAATACTATTAAGTTGAATTAAACTAACCAACTCAACAAAAAAATTTTAATCTATCAAGTTTACTATTATCAACATTCTTATTACTATGTCTTGAGTAATCAGCTTCATTAAAATCCCCAACTATAATAATATCATATTTATATTTCACCAATATATCCTCAACCTTAACTAAATATGCATCTAAATCATTCATTGACAAAGTAGGTCGAAGATATATAGTATCTAACAATATTTTATTTTTATTTTTTAAACTAACTTCAATCCAACAAGATTCAATATTATTATTATTATTAATAATAATAATAATAATAATAACAACAACAATAAGATGATGATGATGACGATGATGATGATGATGATGATAGCATTATATATTAGTTTACAAACAGTAATTGGATGCCTAGCTAAATGCTTATATTTCTACTGCCTAAAAAAAATTCCCATTTGCTTAGAAATTAAAAATATTTAAATTTTCACCTCAATTCTAAATTTGGGTTATGATATATACACAGTCATTGTAGACAACTATTTTTGTAATATATAGGGTATATAAACACAGGTATATAATAAGCCTGTGTGTTTCAGTTACAACTATTTTTGTTAAAAGAATTAAGATCTGGGCACTCAAGATCTTGATTTTTGCTGCAGTGAAAGTCCAAACTCAAATTTATGATGGAAAAGCATCTAAGGTTCTGCATACATGTATAATGAAAAGAATTAATTGGTTTCAGAAGTCATTCATTATATCATCCATTCCTCATACTTTACATTGAAATACATGTATTGATTTCATACCCATTGCCTAATTATTATATCAAACAATTATTTAAATTGAAAGAACAATATGTAATCAAATATATAAAATGTTTAAAATTAATTCCTATATTTAATGTACAGTTAGATTTTAATGACAAAATTCCACTTTTGGAAAACATAAAAGTACAAAGTTCTATACTCTAATAAAAATTTTCTTCTTCCTCCTTTACTTATGTATTGATTTTTATATTTACATAAAATACCATTTCCAACCTACTTATACACTTAACAATACTATTTTTATACCAAAACTTACAGTTTCGACTATTTTGCTGTCATCATCAGAGATCTTTATAATTCTATTTTCAAAAAACAACTTGAGTTGGTATATAAGAAGGTTGGAAATGGTATTATACTCTAATAAAAATTCAAATAGTTGATTTCAGATCTTTCATTTTTTTGCATGGAAATTATTTTTATATAAAGTTCTCAATATAATGTTTATCAATAATTCCAGTCTTATCACATCTACCCTACTACTTAATACAGTCTTTCCCTGAATCTGGTAAATCATTCTTCACTCATAATAAATTCCTTTGTAGGAACAACAGTAATGCTAAAAATCTTGACAAAAATTTCTTGAACATTTGCTTGACCTTTTCACAAATGATCACCCTCATTAACACCATCATATGCCATCTGTTTTTGATTAATTCACATTAGCAAAAGTCTTCATTTGTTCTGTAATAATACAACATAAACTGGATCAATCTGTAAATTCTTTTTGTTATCTGCACACTTTTTAATCTATGGTTTTTTTAATGGTACAAATTATTGATTTGATCGCCACCTTCTGTTTTAGAAGTGACGTTTCTTTTTTTAATTTTTTTGACTCTATTTTTCTGGATCATGAATAAAATGGACATTTATGGGTATATCTATTGATTTATGATTAAAATTAATATTTAAGAGAATCTTAAATTGGATTCCAATTAATTGTAGATCTAGAAAGAGACCACATATGAAATGTATGAAATAAGGAAGTTTGTAGTATGATGTGAAGGAGAAAAGCTGTGGATGGGGGAAATTGGATTAAACCTTCCTACAATGAATTGATAAAATTTGAAAACAATGTACATGAAAAGAATTTTAAAAAACTAATAAAAATAAATAAATTGTAGAAAAAAAGCTAAATGGTAAAAAGATTACAAAACCTAACAAAGATGTCTGATGCTTTAAACAAATCGTCATTCAATAGGAGTCATTTTAAATTTGGCTACTTCTGCCAATGGTGTTCAGTGATTTAGTAATTCCACATTTAGCCCTTAAATTGCACCATTTTTTAAAACCATAAATTTACTTGTAATTATTATTACTACTATTTTATCTTAAGTTTATTACTATTTTTTTAAAGCCACTATGAATCAGCTTACATTTTTCTATTTTCCACCACTAGACAGAAAAAAAGTAAGCAAATTATATACATGACAAAGGTGTCTGCCATTTTATTCATTGTATTATTTACATTTGTTGTTGTGAATCTTAACTTGAGAAAATTTTAATTATAGTGTTTATGTATTTTATAAATCTTTATTGTATAGACCACATTGTACATATGTTTTTCATCAATTTATAACCCTTGCACTTTCTTAATGTATTCTCCAATAACTATAATCTTTTAATAATTATAAAAATGGTCACCTTATCAGCCTTCACTAGATGAGATATAACTTTTTTTATTTTATTTTTGAAAGATTGTCTGGTGATCATTTAAATGAGGTGATGATTATTGATAAGTGCAATATTGGTAGAATAAATTGATCTAGTACCCATTAAATCAATATGAAACAATGGTAAAAGAAATTTATGAAGGTGTGGAGATTTGACTAATTAAAGTAATAGGTTCAGTAAAGATATATTTCTTTCATTGTTTGTAACCATATGTTTGAAATGTGAAAATGTTAAATTGATAGTTTAAAATAAAAACATATTTTTAAAAAACTCCAATGCCCATTTTTACATACATTAGACAAAATATATTTTTTTTCAATGCCTACAATCATGTCTTGAAAGTGTAAGAATGATTGTTGAATTTTTTTTTAAAGAGCATAAGATCTTTTGTGAAGGAAATTGAACTTTAAAAAAAAAAGGGGGGGGGGAAGTATTATTATTTTTATGGTTTTAGTGAAATATTATTGTAATCAAAAAGTATTTTTTTGAAATATGCTAATAGCTAAAACAAACCAACATAATATATACATAAAAGAAAAGAAAAAGATACAAATCACACTATTAATTTTGATGAAGCTAAGATTGTCTTTTTTAATAGAAATGAAATAAAAAGAATTAAAGAATCTTTATTTAAATTATCATTTTTTTAATTAAAAATCTTTATTATTAAAAATTTATGATTCTGAAGCAATTAACTTATTTAAAAATTACCCACAATTCCCTTAAAGAAACTTTTTTTTAATAAAGAAACTTTTTTTTATTAAAAAAAGTTTCTTTAAGGGAATTGTGGATAATTTTTAGTTTAAATATGTTGTTATTTTATAGTTCTTTACACTTGGGAAGTCTGCTTGTAGCAGTGAAATCATTGGTAGGGTTTTAGAGTTTATTTTCTTGGCTAGTCTGGTTGAGTTATGAATTTGGGGTAATTTTGATTATTTATTGACTAGTTTAGCTTTATGCTTTTAATGCTTACATTTTGAAAAGAAGAGAAATACATTTATTTATTTCAAAATGTGGAATATTCTTAATTGTATTCTGAAGTAAGTGATAAATGGTTTTACTTTTATTTTGAGTTATTCCATATATAAAAGATAAGCTGCAAGTTATAGTAAAAAAATATTAATATTAAATCTGAAAAGATTCCTTTTTAAGATATTTAAAAATATAAAATGCTAATAACTTGTTTTCATTTAATCTTAGATCTTTTCAAACATTAAAGATTTATATTCTTTTATATATATATCTCCACCTTTATCAGAAAAAAGTTGCCTTGATAACACGTCGATTGAGATGCTGGTTATTATTTAGTATTGTTTAAATGTGGACTGCTTTCATGTATTTACATGTATATATACCCACACTTGCATGCAATGAATATCCTTTCATAAGTGGTAAAAAGAATAGAAACTAGTCTCAATGTTTCATAAATATAGTGTAGTGAAAACTACTGAATTGTTAACATGGGCATATTTGATATCTTTAGGTTACCTGAAGAGAGAAGATTGTTTGTGTAATGCATGCATAGTAAGAGAGAGAGCAGTAGGTAATTGTGATCTGGTGGAATTGATATAATGATTGCACTTGTGTGAACCCAAAAAACTTAAAAAGATATATCCACATTACAATGATTATTTATCCTTCTCCAAGAAGTTAAAAGTTGATAGAAACTAATCCCTTACCTTGCATGAGAGTAGTATTGTTAAAGATATTGAGTTGTCAATATGGGCATGGATATCTGGCTTACGTAATGAGAAGAGATTGTTTATTAAATACATTTATAGTGTGAGAGGGTGCTTTAACTTTCTATGCTGATAGACGTTTGCAATATAATAGAAATGATATGATCTGCATTGATAAAATCAAAAATTTCGAACTATATATATATGGTGCTGTAGATTTTAATATGCAGAAAGTCTCATGTAAAAGTATGGTTACTATTAGATTATGAATTGAAAGATGAAGTTTGGGTGAATATAAGAGAATGAAAACTTCAAAATTATGATTCTAGATACATGTGACATTTTTGTTTTTACTATATGATTAGATTGTAAGGTTGTTGGGAAGGTGGTACTATGCCACATTTATGTCTTATGTTTTATTAATAACATTTATTTATATTTTTATATTTGTTTTTATTTCAGTGAAGCAGGTTTAAGAGGAAGAGATATTACTCCATTTTGTCTCAAAAGAATCAATGAATTAAGTCTTGGAAAATCATTGCAGTCAAGTATCCTTTTAATAAATCTATATAAAAGTTGTTAAGAGAGTGATTAAGTTATATATTTTAAAAATTATATGTATATTCATAGATCACAAATGCAGTTCATAAATAGAAAAATTGGATTCATTTATAGAGGAAAGATGGAGGTGGTTCATTTCCATAACTAATCTGATATGTAGAAGATATTCCATGAACTATATTTATATAGAGAGAGGTCAGTGAAAATTATTATACTGGGACATAATTTATAATATGATGACTTGCAATCAATAATGCACTAGAAATCTGAAATTTCATTGGCTATATATATTGTAACCAGTTGGGTTACATTGCATATAGCAACATAGTTGTGTGTGTACATATATATATATAAAGGACAAGTAGAAATAAACAGTCATAAATTTTTGTAGATATTTTCTACATTTCACTTAGAATAATAATGACTATAAAGGATTAAATTGTTCTGGATTTAAAACAGACTTTTATTATAAAATAAACATTTAAAAAGATCTAATAAATATTTGTAATTCTGATTTTGAATTTAAAAACAAGCATGTCGACTGATAATTGCAAAAATATCTATCTTTGAAAATCTTTTAATGAATGCTTGTATATATTATCTACGTAAAAATGTTCTATTATCTATTTTAAAATATTTTTAATTAGTTAAAGTAATAAAATTTCCAAAATGTACCTTTTAATTAAAAGTGCTTTTGGGGGGATTAAAATTGGTTTTAATCAAGACAGATTCAAAATAGTTACAGTGTTTTTAAATTTAGTGTTTTTATCACTTTACCAAGATTATAAAGGGCTGATAAAAAATTTAGTTCAGTCTGGATAGCAGTTTTTGAAAAGTTTAGTCTGGTTTATATTTTTGAGAAACAGCTGGCTAATGGCATAGTTGCAAAGTTGTCTAAAATATTTTATGAAGTAATAGTTTGGTGTGTAGTTTTGTAGGAGCTATCCAGAAGAGTCTGGTATTAAGTCTTGGTTAAATATATTTTGTAAGAGCTAGCCAGAAGGCTTGGCTAATAATATTTTTGAAAAGCAGAATAGCTAGCTGCAGAATTAGCTAGCAGAGTTAGATAGCTACCATAAAAGATGTAGCTGAAGTCAAAGCAGGAGGATGCAGCTGCTCTATAGTTCAATGATAGAGTTAATATGCATTCTGAGAAAATAGCTTGCTGGCCTGAAGCTTACCAAATCCTAGTCTAAATGGAACCAACTGCAGAACAACCCTTATGTGGATCAAAAACTAAGCTTACCAAGAGAACCTCATCAGTTTCTGAAGAAGTAATTATATTTATGCTGATATATCTATATGCAGAGAAGCACAGATAAACATATATATAGCTGGTGAATTAGTTTAAAATCCTTAAAACAACTTTTAAATTTATAACTTAATAACTTATAGTAAAACAAATGAATAATTTGTTTGAGTCACATGTCTAAAAGAAAGGACATAGATGATTTTATATATTTTTTGTAAAGAAGTTATTTTGATATTCCTTAAAAAGACTTTTTTTCAAACCTATTTTTTAAATTTTTTTAAAAAACATATAATTAAAAGTTAATCTACGATCATGAGACATATATGGAAGAATGTTATTTTAAAATCTTTTTTTTTTTTTAAAATAATGCAAGCATAATTTTGTTTGAATTAAAATCAAAAAAGCAAATCTTTTAGATTAATTTAAAAGCATTGATAATTAATTAATCAACAATCAAAAAGTGACCTGTCATAAAATTGACTTTATTTCCTTTTAAAAAAGAAAAAAAAAAAGAAAACTATAATTAATTAAGAATAACCTGATGAAAAAAACAAATCTTTTTCAGAGTAATCTGTCAAAAAGTATTAAATAATAAAATATACATGCTGCAGGATTTAACTTTTATCTGCAGTCAAAAAAATTGACTTTATTTCTTTTTAAAGAAGGAAAAAAACTATAATCATTAAAGATAGAATTTGATTTTATTAATACACATGGACATGTATAAATTTAATGTATTTTAATTAAGGAATTAACTATTAAAAATATAATATTATTGTAACAAGTTAAAATAGGTAAACATCAGTGTGAATATATACACACACATACATATATGTAAAATTTTAATCATTTATTGTATAACGATTCAAATATGTCTAGGAATTATATTGCACATTTCTGTGCATATATCAATGAGTGTCAAATAGACACATGTATAATTGAAACATTTTTTTTATTATTAAATGTCAATTCAAATATGTCCATTTCTAAATTGTACTGCATTCTGTGTGCATATATATATATATATCAATGAGTGTCAAATAGAACACATATGTAACATTTTAGTTATTTTTAAATTTTATTAGATGTCAATTGAAATGTATTTCTTGTATATTATAAAATGCACATCTATGTAGATATATATATATGTATTTATGTAAACTTATTAAGAGATATCGTAAATCGTAGTAGTAACTTGAATTGTGTATAGTAATTTTGCAAATCACAAATGTGATATTTTTTTATTGTATGTTAATCAAAATCAGAAGGTTTCTAATTGTAGAGTCATAC
This sequence comes from Epiperipatus broadwayi, assembly GCA_028023455.1. Classification (NCBI taxonomy): domain Eukaryota; kingdom Metazoa; phylum Onychophora; class Udeonychophora; order Euonychophora; family Peripatidae; genus Epiperipatus; species Epiperipatus broadwayi. The sequence continues at coordinate 1,247,763 of JAQFVV010006350.1, forward strand.
TATAAAGACCTTATTTTCATTTTTTTTATTGTTAATAAACTTGAATTCAATTGTTAAAAATTGTATTGCATCATTCCTTGGTCACCATAACAGTACTGTATTCTCTGAATTAGATTCATATATAACAGCTAATATATGAATGGGGATGTATAATTAGTGCTTAAGGGGCATCTAGATGATGATGATGATTGATGATTCCTGGGTTGGTATGAAGAGAATAGTCTTCAAAGTCGATGCACTACATTTTAGTTAGCCAGTACATTAAGGGTACTAAATGGCCAGAACATTGACGATGATCAGCATGTTTGAATATCCCAGCATTATTGTTTTTCTAATTATGTATTCTTATGAATTAGCACTTAAGTTAGTGCATCCAAATTATGATTTAAATAATTACCCAAACTGGCAAGGTTGAATAGTTAGCCTGGTCTACAGAAGACCCATTCTCAGTCCAGTCACAAGATGGACAGTTGATTTATTTTGAATATGGATCATTCATGATTATGAATGGTTATTTTGAGTATTACTTACTTTTACTCATTATAATGCTGGTTGATGTCTAGTTAATCATAGTTGCTCTAAGGAGTTAACTTATCTAACTGGCTGATCTCAGAATGATCTCTCATGATCTTATGCTTTCTCTGTGAATATAAAATTTCTTATATATGTTTTGGATATTATTTTATTGCTTTAATATTTTAAATATTGTACTTGATAACATTATTTAAAACCTTTTAAATTGATTGGGAGTAGTGATGATTTTCCATCACTGCAGGTATGACCCCCCAGAACACCATCCTGTTATAATATATATAATTCATGTAACACTATGATATTCGTCAGAGCAACAAAATTTTATTAAATTTTTTCCATAACCATGGTTTCATCTATTAACAAATATATATTTATATTTTAACTTATATTAATGCTACAAATGAATAATGATCAATTAATTAGATTATAATCATTATCATTTAAACTTCTGTTGGTGAAAAATTGATTGTTTTGTGATTTTGCAGGAACTAAGTATTTCAATTTTAGTAGATTATCTATTTATTATAGAGTTTTTAAGTTGATTGATAAAATTTGCTACTTTAATTTTTCTATTTCTATGAGATGTTTTCTTATATAATTTTCTTTTGTGATCTGATTTGAAATTGAAGTTACATCACATGGAGGTTTCCATATAAGTTCGATCAGTAATAATTATGATCTAATTAATTACAAATACTCCTATATAAATTATATATTATTATTTATTTGTATCAATATTAGCATTTAAAAAAATTATATTTAATATATTTTTAGTATCAGCTTTGTCCTTAGGACAAAGTGCAGAAATCAGGAACAACTTCATAGATAAGTATATGAAGTTTCTACTGATTGTTGTCTTTGGTAGGATGGCTCAGCTGTTTAGAGCATTATTTTAAAATTCAAAATTCAAGAACCTAAAGATTCAGATTCGATTCCCATGCTAGAACTGTAATTGGTTAGGCTAGCAATACCTGAAGACTAGGAGAGGGTGATACCTCTTGAAATGTTGTGCACCTACTAACCTGTGTGGTATATATATATATATATATATATAATATTGCAAACCAGCTTAAATACCTTGATACTTTTATAAATGGATGGAGAACTTAGATGTTGAGGTACAACACAGACTCCATTGAGCTGCTGCTATTTTTAAGAAGTTAAAAGATAGAGTATTTCAGCACAGGGGAATAACTATTACATCTAAGTTTGCTATATATAGAGTTGCTTTTTTACCTATTTTATTTTTTGAAACTGAGACATGGACATGCTATCAGTACATTATAAAGACATTAGAAATGTTTCAAGAAAGGATATTCTAAAAATTTTAAAAATACAATGGCAAGATTGTAAAACCAATCAATATATTATTCAATTTGTTGGACATGATACTAAAGAGTTCTATATTATAAAATCACATCTTCATTGGGCTGGATATCCCAAAAATGTTGTTTTAAGTTAAACTTGAGCATAGTTTTCATGAGAGAAATAGACTTTGTCTATGATACAAGTATTATCTCAAAAACTTTCTAAGTAAGCACAATGTCAATTGCTTTCATTGTGAAAATTGGTCAGAGAACAGAACACACTGGAGAACTACAGACATACATGACATTGAGTATTTCAGAACGAAAAATCTGATAAAAAATTAAAGATAATATTGTAAAAGATCAAGTAAATAGAAAAATGAATCAGCATATTCTATTTGAGGTGTGTTTGTGGTTCACAGATTAGTATGTACAATCATCACAAATCTTATTTCTAGGACATTTTTTTCTTTTTTTCTTATATACTTTTTTGGACTTAAAATGATTATTTTCATTTATGAGTGGCTGTTTATTATATATATATATATATATTATACCGAGTTCGAATATGTGTGCGAAAAACACTGGCCTCTTAGGCAGAGAAGAACATACTCGGAGAGTATGTATGCCCAAACGATAGCTATAAAGTATATAACTAGCATTACATTTCCAGGACATAACTTCTTCTCAACTGTTGAATTCAACACCAGAGTTCAAAGCACTTTTGTTTCGTGTAGACACGGGCACCAGCTATTTATTCTGAAAGAATAAACAACGCACTTTGAGCAATAGCCACTAACTCAACACCTAAATCCACGACTAGCTCAGATATTTGTAATCACTATCTGATTATACATAATTAGTGGTTAAAAGAATTGATAAAAGAATTGTAAGAGGAATTTATAAAAGGAGATTGATAAAAAGAATTGACCAACAAATAGAGTTTAATTTTAAAGACAATTTATTAACTAACATTAATTTACTAAATTTAAACATTTTTATAATTTAATATAATACACACACATTTTAAATTAACATTTCTAAACTAGTTTGAATATTTTTGTAGATTTTAATAATAGAACACTGGTATTTATCTAATTTAACTAATCACTGATATAATGATCACGCACATATTAACTCATATAGCATTCGCAAATATAATAATAAAGCATTAATAGCATTTGAAACTTAAACACACATATCAATAGTTAATTTTATGTATGATATAGAGTTCATATAATTAGACTCTTGGAGGATTCACACGAATTAATGCAATGCAATGGCTATTACAGTATAAACGAAATAAGAAAATGTTTTACCTAGGGTTTTGAATGTAGATTTAGAACTTTGTTTCTTTTTGTTTTCTGCGTCTTCCAGTACGAATGCTTCCAGCCAGCTGGGACGTTTCCTTGATGAGTTTCCTTATTATTCATGATTATTATTATTGGAGACAATTAGATATTGATGGAGATTTCCAAGTTGTTAAGTTGACATTATTTCATGGCAGATCTTGCTGTTTTCATCGGACATCAGGCTGTGGAGAAAAACGTGCATTCCCAAAATCTTCTCAGCACTGCATTTTGTTTCTGGATACCATTAACTTAACTGACTCAATTAATTTGTGAACTGAACTAACTGTCCGATAAAAAAAGGTCTATTTATACCTGCAACATGTTATCCTTGTAATATCCTTCGGCAATATCTGTTGTCGAAATTCCAGTGATAATCCTTTAATAAACATGTTTTGGAAGATTGTTTAATTAGTAATAGCCATGCAAAAGTGTTGTTTCATATTTTAATTAATAGCCATTGCCGTGTTTTTTAATGATAATCTTCTTTAACTTTCATTTATTTATAATAACATTTATTACGCATACATTTATTCTATTATTGACAATCGCACATATATACACACATATATTATTAGTTTTAAGATTATTTTTCTTTAATTTGAATGGAAAAAGATTTGTATTTTTTAAACTTTAAATTATTTATATTTTATGAATACTAATAAGAAAACTCTTTACTTCCTTTTTATAAAACCTTTAGTTTAACTTTTCTAACTACGATTCCCCTCTCCTCTTTTAATTAATCAATTTTAACTTTTATTTCAAAAACTAATGATAGAAAACTATTTGACTCTTATTCTTTTCGAAAACAAACTGTAACAAACTCTTCAACATTTAATTTTACGTTTTTCTTTTATGAAAGATTATTTTAATAATTTTTTAGATAAAATTATATGTGCCAATATCAATATTGGTACATTACACTGCCCTCCCTTTGAGAGTAAAATACATCTATTTTTGACTATTTTATCTCTGACAACATTAAATCTTAATTTATTATTCTTTCTAAGTTTGCTTTTTTGATATCTTTTGCTTTTCATACTAAGGGCAATCTCCAATTATGCTTTACTTCTTTCTATGCTGGCAACATTGTTTACAATGTTCTGAGTCCTGGATAGTGACCACGAGGACAAACTAATTTTGTGGCACAGGGATCTTTTGTAAACGAAGCTTCGGCTGCCAATTTTCTTGATCGGATTTTGACTAAGAAAAGGTCACTGCGAATAGCAGGAATTTCAACTGTCCATTTCCAACTTATGCTTTGGAAAATGATTGCCGATTCTCTTGATCGGACTTTGACTAAGAAAAGGTCACTGTGAATGTCAGAAATTTTTAACTATCCATTTCTGACTTACGCTTTGGAAAACGAGGTATGAGATATGGGGATTCTCCCCTGAAAAGATATTCATGACTTACTCTGATTGTTGCCAGTGTGCATTTTAAAAGAGGGATGATCCCAGCCAATCCATTACGGGTACTAAAATTTATCCAGTCGACAGCTTTAAACTTATCCTTAACTAAAACATTTCTTTACTACCCTCATTCCCTTTAATTTTGATCCATTATGCATTCCTAATAACTTAGATTGACTATAATTTATCCATTTATAACCTTACAATATTATTTTTGAACTCTTATGAACATTACTTTAACATATTTATTTATATTACTACATTATTTTTAAACTATTACGAACTTTATTCTAAATATTTATTTGCATTAATCTTATAATATTATCTTTAAACCATTTGTTTACCTTATATATTAACGTGCGTATACTTAGAAAACTATTTATTTACATTAACCTTTACTCGAATATTATTTTGGCATATTTACTTACATTACACAAATCGTACAATATTATTTTTTAAACCACTACTTTAACTTCTTTATTTAACATGCGTGTATTCAAAAAAAAAAAAACTAATTTTATTATATTACAATCCATTATTACACAATATTTTTCTTACAGATATCTTATTTATTTATTTAACTTGAATACTTGATTTATCTAATCCTACAAACATTACTTTTAAACATTAATTTGACCCATTTATTTAACTTAATTATATTGATTTTTTTTATTTGAACTGTTTATTTACGAGCATTTCTTCTTAATTAATATGTGCGTGGGGAAAAAAAACTTTTATTTTGCGAAGCCTCCATTATTATTTGACAAAACAATCCATCATTTTAAATAGCGAAATTCTAATTCAGGCTTTTCACCTACGTCAAAATAATTATATTAAACTCATAGTCCATTTCCGGTCATTATTTCTATTTACTTTAATATTCCAACCCTTAACTAACTTTTAAACTTTGTCAGGTGGTTCTTTCTTTCTACATACTAACTCTATAATATAAACTAACTTTTCTCTCTTATCGGTCCTGCTTTTATAATTTATTACTTTATCTCTTTCTCTTTCCGTTCTATTTTCAACTGTATAATTCAGAAAACCTTGATATTTACACAAACTCCGAATTACTTCAATGTGGGAATATTTTTTTCTACACTTTCTTTTTTTAAATCTATTTTTAAATCTTTGAACATGAACGTTTACTTTAAACCTTTTATTTTTAATTCTTTGTAAAAACTCTTTTACGCTATCTTCTACCTTTTTATCTACATAAGTTTCTACTTTATCTGTAGCAACGCTATCTGATTCTAACTAATTTCTATTTCCAAACTACTATATTTACCACTATCTGACTCTACTATCTCTTTCATGACCTCAACTTCCTTATTTTCTTTGACTAAATCTACCTTTATAATTTCTTGGTTCTTCTATACCTTTACCGTTATCTCACATCTTATTTCTCTTACTTCTGCTCTGAGTTTTTTAATTTCTCCTTTAACCTGACTAATTTCTTTTCAATTCTACTTTGAGTTCTAACTGGCGTTATTCAAATTTCTGACACAATTCTTGTTGACTTTAATTTCTCGTATTATATTCATCATCATTTTCATCATCATCTGCGTGTCAGATATTTCTTCTTTCTCCTTTTCTACTAACTGGGGATTTTTAAAATATATTGGGCTTTCTTTCGGATCCATTTTCGAAAATTTCAATTTCAAAGTTGTTTTTTTTTCTATTAAACTAAATTTAAATACGACTTTCTTATTTATTTTTCTTACTAAGACGGCAACACATGCTGCTCCACCCCTTTTTGTCCTTTTTTCACCCAATCTTAATGCTTTAACTCCACCCAAACACCTAACTGTCTCTGATTTAACATAATGATTTATTTTAAATAACGTAAATAGCATAAATCTCCTTTCATTTAAAGAAAAAAAAGTTTTCGATCAATTCTTTTTTTAAAATTAAACAACTTTAACATACATAACTTAGCTTTTGTATAAAAAAATTTTTAAACAAGAAACAAAGTATTTAATTACTATTGTTTCTTAGGTCCCGCCCCAAGTTGGGTAAAGCCATTTGTACCGGGTTCGAATGTGTGCAAAAAACACCAGCCTCTTAGGCAGAGAAGAACATACTCGGAGAGTATGTATGCCCAAACGGTAGCTATAAAGTATATAACTAGTGTTACATTTCCAGGACATAACTTCTTTTTGACTGTTGAATTCAACACCAGAGTTCAAAGCACTTTTGTTTCATGTAGACACGGGCTCCAGCTATTTATTCTGAAAGAATAAACAACACACTTTGAGCAATGGCCACTAACTCAACACCTAAATCCATGACTAGCTCAGTTATTTGTAATCACTATCCGATTATACATAATTAGTGGTTAAAAGAATTGATAAAAGAATTGTAAGAGGAATTTATAAAAAGAGATTGATAAAAAGAATTGACCAACAAATAGAGTTTAATTTTAAAGACAATTTATTAACTAACATTAATTTACTAAATTTAAACATTTTTATAATTTAATATAATACACACACATTTTAAATTAACATTTCTAAACTAGTTTGAATATTTTTGTAGATTTTAATAATAGAACACTGGTATTTATCTAATTTAACTAATCACTGATATAATGATCATGCACATATTAACTCATATAGCATTCACAAATATAATAATAAAGCATTAATAGCATTTGAAACTTAAACACACATATCAATAGTTCATTTTATGTATGATATAGAGTTCATATAATTAGACTCTTGGAGGATTCACACGAATTAATGCAATGCAATGGCTATTACAGTATAAACGAAATAAGAAAATGTTTTACCTAGGATTTTGAATGTAGATTTAGGACTTTGTTTCTTCTTGTTTTCTGCTTCTTCCAGTACGAATACTTCCATCCAGCTGGGACATTTCCTTGATGAGTTTCCTTATTATTCACGATTATTACTATTGGAGACAATTAGATATTGACGGAGATTTCCAAGTTGTTAAGTTGACATTATTTCACAGGCAGATCTTGCTGTTTTCATCGGACATCAGGCTGTGGAGAAAAACGTGCATTCCCAAAATCTTCTCAGCACTGCATTTTGTTTCTGGATACCATTAACTTAACTGACTCAATTAATTTTTGAATTCAACTTGCTCAATTAATTTGTGAACTGAACTAACTGTCCGATAAAAAAAAAGGTCTATTTATACTTGCAACATGTTGTCCTTGTAATATCCTTTGGCAATATCTGTTGTCGATATTTCAGTGATAATCCTTTGATAAACGTGTTTTGGAAGATTGTTTAATTAGTAATAGCCATGCAAAAGTGCTGTTTCATATTTTAATTAATAGCCATTGCCGTGTTTTTTAATGATAATCTTCTTTAACTTTCATTTATTTATAATATTTATTACGCATACATTTATTCTATTATTGACAATCGCACATATATACACACATATTACTAGTTTTATGATTATTTTTCTTTAATTCGAATGAAAAGAGATTTGTATTTTTTAAACTTTAAATTATTTATATTTTACGAATACTAATAAGAAAACTCTTTACTTTCTTTTTATAAAACCTTTAGTTTAACTTTTCTAACTACGATTCCCCTCCCCTCTTTTAATTAATCAATTTTAACTTTTATTTCAAAAACTAATGATAGAAAACTATTTGACTCTTATTCTTTTCGAAAACAAACTGTAACAAACTCTTCAACATCTAATTTTATGTTTTTCTTTTATGAAAGATTATTTTAATAATTTATATATATATAAACAGGTGTTTTGTGTGTTGTTCTTTATACATGTAAAATATATGTAACCTTTTTTTTTGTTTGTTTGTTTGTTTTTACAAAAGGGATGATGAAAAGTATATTTTAAAAGAAATTTTGAAGTTTTAAATCGATTGAAGGGAAACTGATTTTATTTTAAAAAAGGCAAAAAAAAAAAAAGAACTTAACATTACACATTCTGAAGAGACTGCCAACGATGGCTAGATATAATCAGAATATTTCCTTGTGATGTAAAATAGAATGCATTTGTTAAAAAGGAATGTCTTTAGTTTTTTTCATTTTGTTTATGTTGAAAGTCAGCATGATATTTATGAAAATTACTTTTGGATTAGATAATCACTAATGGAAGACAAAATATTACCATTGGAAAATAAATTTTATAACTTGTTCTTAAAGTATATCATGACATAATGGCTAGGAATTGTCTTTATGCCATGACATTGAACATTTTTCATGTGCTAAGGAAAAACTTACTTTTTTTCTTTTAAGTAACTGATTCACAACAACTTAGCCATTCAATATTGGTCAGTAAATAGGTATCCAGCCATCTTACTTAAAGAGTAAATATCTTGAAGTTAATGTCAATGCACTGACTAAAAGTACAGATTATGAATATGGTGCATTCTTCATCACCACCTGGGAAAGGCATGATAGATGCTGAATTCATGGTTTACCTTTATGTATAGAAAAAGATTATATTATTCAGCATATCTAAAGTTTGCTGCATTCTCACAAGGGAAGAATATTATTGGACCATGCAAACTAACTTGAAATATCATTAGTGAGACTGCCCAAGGCTGCACCAGAATTATCAGTGATGTGCAACAATAATTCATAGACAAAATTCTATTTACAGGTATCTCTGTTATTGGTACAAAAATGGGAATCTAATTATAAACTACCATATATCTGAAAAAAAAAAGTATACAATAAATTATTTAAACCAATATTTTTGGACTTTATAATATGTAAAAAATTTGTTTTCTATGCTCTCTTTATTATAATAAGATACTTATATATTTTGTAATTCACAGCAGAATATTCAAAGCTTAATAAATCTATAGAATATCCACAATCTGTTATTAAATCCAGAGCTGTAGATGAAAGAGGGAATCCATCTTTTATGTATAGAGGTTACCTTAACATCAGATTGTGGATATTTTATTGGTGTATTAAGTATTGGATATGGTATTATGAATTGTATGTATATATATATATTGTAACATTTATTTATATACAATATATATATATATATATATATTACAGTTCTGAGGTAGACCATTGGTCAGTCAAGTAAGATATTGTATTTGCATTGCATTAAGTATATAGATGAGTATATTAGTGTTCTTTGTTTATATTAGTATTAAATAAGTGTTAGCTATAGTTGTGACAATAACTATTTATTTTAATCCAGAGTCATTTGTTAGAAGCGTGAGTCATAAATTGACTGCAATTGGTTTAGTTTATCTGATTCCCTAATTATTAAGAAGCATTAATTGACTTACATGTCCATCTGTCATCCTGTAATAATTCAAAGTTACTTTAGTAAGCTCTGTGATAAAATCAGTGAAATTTATTTCAGCTAGTGATACTTCATTTGGAACACATCATTCTTTTGCAACTGGTAAAAATATCTATTCTTAATGTTTAATTTAGGTCATTAAAATACATTAGTTGCATTTCTGAAGTTTTATATAGAACTATGAGGTAATTTGGCTTCCATTCAAAATCTTAGGGCATTTGAATCTCAAATCATCAATTTGGGAGAGATTACAAAAGAAGTTATGATGATTGGTGGTTGTGTGATTCAGTGATTCTTATTGATGAAGAAATAATCAAAAACTAGTTCTAGGACTGTGGTACTAGATATATCTAGCAAAGTAAACTAAGTGTTGAAAGTAAGCTAGAAAGCCTAGTGGATAGAGCCATCTACTATAAGCTTGAATAATTGATAGTCAGCAGAGAGTATAGTGCTATAAAATCCCCATTTTTCTGTTGACTGATATTGGGTTTTTGCCTTTATCAGTGAAGGCTATGGCTTTGGAGTAAGATAAAGGGAGCTGCTCCCGGAATCATGAGTAAGCACATCATAAACATCATGTGATTTTGTTGTAATAAATATTACATAATAGATATCTCTTTGAAGCCATTATGTTTGTAGACAAATAAAATAGTCAGAAGGGCTTTTCTTTATAGATCAATTTTAAATAGATGCTTACATAATGACATCAAAATGCAATTGCTATCTAAGAAAAGATATAAAGAGTAAGAGAAGAGTCAAAGCACAAAGTAGATATATTACTCAAGTTACATAATTTGTGAATTATTAATTAGTAGCAGAATAGTGTTACAATGTATTATTGTAATACTAGATTAAATGTGTGCCTACTTGTTCCATCTCCCCCTTTGTATCATTGAGCATCTAATTTTACTCATGATTTTTGAAATTTATACTCTAATCATGACCATGTTTTATATCTTAATATGCAAAATCTCTCTTTACTCATTGCTGAAACCAATTTACTAGGAGAATATAGGGTCAATTGTCCTATGTTTTAGAGATTAGACTATAATTAATGCAATTTAAAAACTGATAAAGACAAAGCATTTCAAAAAGGTCTATATACATAATTGCATTAACTATATGCATTGAAATATTATAAATTATATAACCATACTAACAGGATGATCTAAGAGTAGAAATTTGTTCTCAGACATTTGAACAATTTGGTTACTAGCATTTAGTTTAGGTCCCTGTTTGAACTGTGATATCAAATTCCCTTGTAATGAGGTTTTATATTTTTTGAATTTGTATTGGAAAAATGGATAAGCAACGTTTAGAGATAGAAGTATGTGTAACAAAGAATAAAAATATGTCTACAAATCCTATTTTTAAAAATACATATTAAAATGGAACCGAAGCTGATGTGGATAATTCCTTCATCCTCATCTGTGTTATAGCACAGCAGATAGCAGTTACAAGAGTTGTACATGATATAGTGATCATATTTCTATCCATTTGTTACTGAAATGATACTAGATGAGTCAGTATTCCATATTATATATATATATTATAATGATCCAGAGAATATGTGAGACTTAATGTAATCTGCACTACAGGGCACTACTAGGCATTTGAACCTAGAAAATTTATATAGTAGGCAGATACGTAAGTCAAAAAAAAATTATTTTAATATATTTTGATTCTGGTCATTAACTCATTGTCACTAGCTCAGTGGAACAGCAGAGATTTATATTTTATAATAAATTCTTATCTAAGAATATATAAAAAAGAACTAGCTCACTGGAACAGCAGAGATTTATATTTTATAATAAATTCTTATCTAAGAATATATAAAAAAGAATAAAATAAGCCACTGCCAATAATTATACACACAAACATTTATTTACACACATATATAATATTTAACATTATTTTAGTATCAGTTTACATTTTAAAATTTACTTACATTTTTAACTTTGATTTTAATTTACATTTTAATTTTTATAAATTTACATTTTAATTTTTATAAGTTCGCACAGATGGATTTATAAAGGTTTGTTTTATAATGTTGAGTATCGATCGGCTGCATAGATTCCACGGTTAAAAAGTCTCGAAATAAACATAACCAATTAAAATACAAAGTCATTGATACTGTCAATTGCAGAGGGAATACAAGAAATCCAATGGCATTCATCATAAGATACTGCATTGACATCAATGACCTATATATTCTAACCGAATATGGAAACCACAACATAATTAACTGCTAACGAATCCATGCAACATCCATACCCAACTTAAATTTAATGCATTTTTATTTAGAGTGTCAAGTATGAATAGACTATATAGATTTGCATTTGAAAGAAAATATTCTATCCTTATTTAACCTTAGGCCAAAAGTTCTCAGTCAAACCAACGTCAATTCATCTGATATATCGATGCATTCAATGTAACACGAATATGGCAGCACAAAAGGTTATGAGAAGAAATTGCCTCTCATCAGATAGGAATACTACATCTATCTGACAAGAAGAGCAATAAAAAAAACTCCATAGGAAAGGACTGTGGTCATTTTGCCGACTTACGATCGCATTCCATAGGCAAAAAGGAAGTGTGCGGCGTATAAAGTGATTCTGCCCAAAGCGAATCTCGTACTACATCTACTATTTACACCAATATATCCAATCCATTGACCCAATTCAACTACGAAATGAATAACCTAAGATTACCCTCCCCTAATAAAACTTTACAAATCTATATAGCCATTCACACCCGACTTAAGTTTAACATTTATATAATATTAAATTAGCGAAAAACAAAAATCATAAATAAAACTTAAAAGAACCAAAAAATAAATAAATAAATAAATGGAAATGATTAAAAAAAAATACATCAATAAAAAGAATTAATAAGGAATTTAGTTTGGTCAGGTAGGATTCTATTTTTATATTTTTTAAATACTGGGAAAGTTTATATTTTAAAGTTCTTAGTGTTTTCAAATTAATATCCATTTAAGTTCATAACGTGCTTACGGTTTTAGAAATGTTCATTAGTTATCCGTTGCTTACCATTTGGAATCCAGCGTTAAAATCCCTCAATGATCCTGTGGTCCTCAATATAGGAAAAGCGATGTTTCATTTTCTTTTTTTATAACAACTGAAGGAATTGAAAGTGCGTCTTTCAATCCCTTCACCTCCAACTCTCCGACTTAACACTTCTCAGCCTTCTCTTAAATTTTCTTCACTCATTCCAAATTTTATTATCAAACTTTTACTTTTATATGTACCTTTAGGATCCAATGGACATTATGTCATCGATGATGATGATCCTTCTGTTGAGGTCCAATTCCCCGATGGATTTCTTTCATTGGCCATTAGTTTCTATTTTTTTCTTATCTGACCATTGCTTATACATTTAAATGCCCAAGGGCTTGTTCACTTGGACTAATTAAAATAATTATTTTCATTTTTTCAATAACATTAATTAATTTGTTTTGTACAAACTTAGATATATTTTTATTTTTAAATCTTTTTAAGTTTTTGCTTTTAAAATCCTTTTTCTATTTTGAATAAAGTTTCTTTTTTTAATAATTTTTTTCATATGTGCGATTTTATATATATATGAGTTTAGTATAGAATTTTAATTTTCAATTTTTAATTTTTAAAAAAGAAGTTTTATTTGCGAACTTTTATTTCTTTTATGTTTACTAATAAAAAAAATAATGTAACGTCATATGTGCACGTTACATATCAGTAAACTTGCTTAAAAAAAAATAAACAAAAAAAATTTTTTACTTAGGGTTAGTAATTACGGTACATGATTTACGAAAATTTACCAAGACATTCGGTTACTAATTTTACGAAAAGACTATATACAAAAAAGAAAAATGTTGACCATCATTTTCCAATTGAACCACTCGCGTTTACGCCTCCTCCCCCCAAGAATTCTATTTTCTCTATATTTCAATTCTAACAAATGGTACGACAAGAAAATTATATAAATTATTTATTTAAGAAGGTTGCATTGAGATAAATATGTTTTAAGAAATAATGGATTTAAACATGTATATTTGTAGTACAATTATAAATACCAACTTATTTATAACTGACTGAAATGCTTACATAGGATTACACTGAAGTAAATTCCCAAACAGTACTCATCATAAGGTACCACATTTACGATCATAAGCTTACATGGCTGTGCGCGCCTATACACGTTAAAGCATAATTTATATTAACAAAAAAAAACATTAATTGCAACCTTTTGACTTTCTTTTTAACAAAGTACAATTTAAAATTATTTATACTTTCTCATGTTTAATATATGTGCAATTTCTTTCTGGCAGCACTTTTATAAGATTTAAAGTATACGACTTTATGTAACCAGATAAAAATATTTCATTTTGGAAAAAGAAATTTACTCAGGGCTCTCGTGGTTTATCAAAGATCGGCTCACATTGGGAAGCCAATTATAACGATCTGGAGAATATGTGAAACTTAACATAATCTGCACTACAGGGTTCCACTAAGCATTTGAACCTAGAAAATTTATATAGTAGGCAGATACGTAAGTAAAAAAAAAATTTATTTTAATATATTTTTATTCCAGTCATTAGCCCATTGTCACTAGCTCAGTGGAACAGCAGAGATTTATATTTTATAATAAATTCTTATCTAAGAATATATAAAAAAGAATAAAATAAGCCACTGCCAGTAATTATACACACAAACATTTATTTACGCACATATATAATATTTAAAATTATTTTAGTATCAGTTTACATTTTAAAATTTACTTACATTTTTAACTTTGATTTTAATTTACATTTTAATTTTTATAAATTTACATTTTAATTTTTATAAGTTCGCACAGATGGATTTATAATGGTTTGTTTTATAATGTTGAGTATCGATCGGCTGCATAGATTCCACGGTTAAAAACGTCTCGAAATAAACATAACCAATCAAAATACAAAGTCATTGATACCGTCAATTTCAGAGGGAATACAAGAAACCCAGTGGCATTTATCATAAGATACCGCATTGACATCGATGACCTATATATTCTAACTGAATATAGAAACCACAACATAATTAACCGCTAACGAATCCATGCAATGTCCATACCCAACTTAAATTTAATGCATTTTTATTTAGAGTGTTGAGTATGAATAGACTACATAGATTTGCATTTGAAAGAAAATATTCTATCCTTATTTAACCTTAGGCCAAAAGTTCGCAGTCATACCAATGTCAATTCATCTGATATATCAATGCATTCAATGTAACATGAATACGGCAGCACAAAACATTAAGAGAAGAAATTTCCTCTTGTCAGATAGGATTACTACATCTATCTGACAAGAAGAACAATAAAAAAAAAACTCCATAGGAAAGGACTGGGTCATTTTGCCGACTTATGATCGCATTCCATAGGTAAAAAGGAAGTGTGCGGCATATAAAACGATTCTACCCATAGCGAATCTCGTACTACATCTACTACTTACACCAATATATCCAATTCATTGACCCAATTCAACTACAAAATGAATAACCTAAGATTACCTTGTCCTAATAAAACTTTACCAATCTATATAGCCATTCATGCCCGACTTAAGTTTAACATTTATATAATATTAAATTAGAGAAAAACAAAAATCATAAATAAAACTTAAAAGAACCAATAAATAAATAAATAAATAAATGGAAATGATTAAAAAAAAAAGAAATACATCAGTAAAAATAATTAATAAGGAATTTAGTTTGGTCAGATAGGATTCTATTTCTATATTTTTAAATACTGGGAAAGTTTATATTTTAAAGTTCTTAGTGTTTTCAAATTAATATTCATTTAAGTTCATAATGTGCTTATGGTTTTAGAAATGTTCATTAGTTATCCGTTGCTTGCCATTTGGAATCCAGAGTTAAAATCCCTCGATGATCCTGTGGTCTTCAATATAGGAAAAGCGATGTTTCATTTTCTTTTTTTATAACAACTGAAGGAATTGAAAGTGTGTCTTTCAATCCCTTCAACTCCGACTCTCCGACTTAACACATCTCAGTCTTCTCTTAAATTTTCTTCACTCACTCCAAATTTTATTATCAAACTTTTTCTTTTATATGTAACTTTAGGATCCAATGGACATTACATCATCGATGATGATGATCCTTCCATTGAGGTCCGATTCCCCAATGGATCTCTTTCATTGGCCATTAGTTTCTATTGTTTTCCTATCTGACCGTTGCTTATACATTTAAATGCCCAAGGGCTAGTTCACTTGGACTAATTAAAATAATCATTTACATTTTTTCAATAACATTAATTAATTTGTTTTGTACAAACTTAGATATATTTTTATCTTTAAATTTTTTTTTAAGTTTTTGCTTTTAAAATACTTTTTCTATTTTTAATAAAGTTTCTTTTTTTAATAATTTTTTTCATCTGTGCGATTTTATATATATATGAGTTTAGTATAGAATTTTAATTTTCAATTTTTAATTCTTAAAAAAGAAGTTTTATTTGCGAACTTTTATTTTTTTTTATGTTTACTAATAAAAAAAATAATGTAACATCGTATGTGCACATTACAATATATATATCTGATCTAGACTAAAACATTAAGACAAATGATCCTAATGATATAACCAAACTAAGTTCATAGCCAATAAAAAATTCAGAATAGCCAACATACATCATAAGAACTTCCTGAATCAATATAATAATAATAATATAATCATAAGTGGATGTAAGAAATAATATTATGAAAAGAGAAGATATCCCCTGGGGTCCAACTATGAAGATGTAATATTTCCTTATCAAGGATCAGATCATATACATTTTTTAAAAACGAAGTTTAATATTCTTACATTCCTAACTACAAACTCATTTCTCTCCTTGACAAATTAAATCAAAACTGTGTAATAATGTGAATGTTTAAATATATATCTTAGCGGTTGAATGTCATTAAATTCTACTGCAAGATTATTTAATTCTAAAATTTATAATAATTATGCTATTTCTTTGTTAATTATGATCTTAGCTGGGACACTAAATCACCAAGCAATATCAACTAATATTATGGATGAGGTACACATTAGATGTAAAACTTAAATATTTTTAAACATTTAGCTTATGAAGAAATGCAGAATGCATTATAATTTATATACTATACTTGGATTTAAATATACATTACAAAATGCATTATTATAGCATAAGTAACAAAGAATTTGCAGCATATATAGACAATTAATTCAGTTCATTGAGAAAAATAACTAATCCAAAAATAAAAATGATTCTATACTAATGTACAAGTATTTAAAATTGCATGTAAATAAAGTTTTAATTAAATCATGTACATTGTACCATCAGTACAGTTATTTTTTCTCCAGAATAATTACTTTAAAAAAAACATATAAAAGAAACTTTTAAAATAAATTATGTAAATTAGTGTAGCTAATAAAAAGAGTCCAATATTCTTAGCAGGCAGCAGTTGAAACCACAGTCACAGTCAAGAAGGGAAAAGGACTGCTGAAAGTAAAATTGAATTTCTTGAAAGAGAGAAAAAATATTGCTGAATGAAGTTAATTTTAATAAATTATTTATTATTAAAGTTCAAATGGAAAGTTCACCTAAATTTTAATTAGTACGGTTAAACCATTTGGAGATTAATGAACTGTATAATTATTGGCTATGTGTGAAATAAGATATTTTCACACACTAAATATATTCCTTAGCAATTCCTAAAAGTAAAGTGGTTAAATTATTGTCAGTAATGTAATTTTATTGTATGTGTTATATTGTTAAATCAGTGCCTCAACAAACAGAAATATACTTACTAATATATCTATTCAAGTGATGTGTTATTTATTTTCAGCTATATGGTGAAATTGTCTCCCCATGGACATTGCAGATTCTATAATTATAGTTTCCACTTTTGAAATTTAGATAACTTATTTAAACTTTAACTAACAGGAACTAGTGCCAATAGTAATTATAATCTATTAGAAATTATTTTATCCTTTTGCTGTCATGAATAAATAAAATAAACACATAAATCATGCGTGTTTATCTGAGATTTTGTGGTGATGCTATTTTATTTGTAATTACATGTTGGATTATTTCTGTTGTCTCAAATTAAAATTATTAAACAACTTTAGTAAAAATCAAACTTTATTTAAATCTTTGAAATACATTCAATTGTTAGTAATAGCACACAGAATGATTAGTAGCAATACTAATATGGAAATTGAACCAGGACCTATTAGATTGGTAAATACTGAATTTAAAGTGATGCTGTAACCGACTAGACTATTCTATCAAAGGTAACAATTAGTAGAAATTTAATATGGTTATCAATGTGGGTTTTCCTGATTTCTTCTTTTCTCTGATTTCCATTCATTATGAATTATCACACTAAGGTGACTTATAAGGTAATTTGCCAATACCATGAGAACAGTTTATTTAAATTTTCTTTTTGCTTTTTCCTCTCTATTGATATTCTTACATTTTACCAAATGAGCACATGCTAATTGCCACATTCCTAGTCTGCTGTTTTAATCTGTTTTTCTTATTTGTTTTTCTTCTTTAGTCATTACTTTGTGCTTTTTTAAAAATCATACTTCAATTATATGATGATTTTGACAATGTATGATACCACCTTTGCTTGGTATTTCATAGGTGTAGCTTTTATTTTTTAGTATTTCTAATTTATATTTTGTAGAATTCAGTATTCTTCACAGTCTGCTATAGTTTTAAAAACTTCTGTTATATTGATTTCAGAGTTCCTGTAGTTTATCTGCTATCCCTGGTATGTATGGTTATACTATGATATCTATAATTGTTTTTTGTTTTAGATAATTATTTTTGTTATCTATTTACAGGTTTCTTAATGATAGCAGATGGGTAACCATTCTTGTCTATGTAGGACTTTTTTTTTGAGTCTCTGGTTTCTGAATAAACTTCTTTTGCACTCTTCTACAATGATAGTAAAGCTTTTTATTTTTCTGTCATGATTGAATATGTATTTTTCTGGATGTGTGAATTCTTTATAAATTATAGTTTTGATTTTGAGTATTTTGTCCTAAGAACATCTAAGAATAGCCAATTTTTAATTCTTATTGCAATTCTATTATGGATTTTATTGAAGAGTATATGTTATTGATGTCCATAAGAACAGTTTTAATAGTGTTTTTCTATGTGACCATATAACAAGTGTATGCTTATAGTGAACTTCATTGAATGGTCACTTAGGTTATAAACAAGAATCACCTTCATTATGCAGATAAACAAAAGTTTGCACATTTGAATTACAAATATATTATCAATGTAATGAAACCAAAATGTAAATGGAGTAGTATTTATGACTGCGATTTCAAGTTCATTCATGAAAATAATGCTGATCAGGTGTGATAATAATGAACCCATAACCTTCTCTTGATTTGGTTGGAAGAATACAGAATGTTAAGTATTCCATTATGCTATCAATAAAGAAGTGTTTCTGACTTGTAATCTCTATGCTATTACTAAGTTGAACATATCTGAAAAGTTTAAATAAAGTTTGAATTTTTCTACAGACATTTAACAATTAATTTTAGATGATGAAAATAGTCAAAGATATAAATATAAAGTATTGGTTTAAAGAGGAATTAACTATTAGAATCACATGTTCATGCATGTATATTCCTACCCTAAGAACCTGATCTCAATCTTGTTTTTAAAGGAAAATATAAATAACCATAAAAAATTACTAATAATACTTTCCCCCCAGTGGATTGCATTTTTATTATTTCTATTAACAATGTAAGCACAAATACAACAAGACAATCTTATATAATTTGTTTATAAAAATGATAAACAAAAATATTAGTTTCATTTCATGTTGAAAATAATATTACTCTTTTTTTTTTTTTGTGATGCTTATTAAATTAATTAATGCTCCCTAAAAGTGTTCGTTGGACAATTAGGTTTTAAATGTACACAATTACCATTGGAAAATCCATTTAAGTAAAATTGTTTTCACTTCCTTTATTTCTGTAATTTCTGGGTTGAAATTCTTTTTCAAATATTCCACTAAGGTGTTTCTATATGTTATTATTACTTTTATTTTTCCGAATGCGTTCCAATGTAAGCTTTCTTGAATGTATAGTTTTTACTTTAATGAAGATTAACTTGAACATTTTAAATATGAGAGACCGACTTATCTTTATCTTAAAACGTACCTAACAATTTGTGAAATCTTTCTGTTTATCAAATAACATATATGCCTTCTTTCTACAAGGTTTGTGACATTAGTCAATTTATAAACCTTTATTTTGGAATCAATTATATATTGTTTTTATTTGATCTTTGATTGTATTTGAATAAGAAGAATAAATAAATTTTTTGTAAAATCAGTTAATAATATTCTATCCCATGGAAAGGTCCAGAGAGTACGTATATCATCAATTCATTCATTTGCTCACTCCATTCTCTTTATCGCCCAACTCTTCAATTCCATGTAACTCTTCCCATCTCTTATCTCATCAAACAATGTTAATCTTTTCCATTCTTTTGTTAATCTTTTCCATTCTTTCTTTCACTCACAATTCCCTTCAAAATATCTTCCATTAAACAATACTTTCTTATATAATATATGTCTAATCCAGTTTCTCTGTCTAAATTCTCATTCATCTTCTTTATTCATTTATTCTTTTCAAAACTTCTCCATTTGTTATTTTATTCATCCAATTGACTTTTTCCATTCTAAACCATGTCCACATCTCAAAGGCTTCCTTCCAATTACAAAACATTTGTTAAATAACTGATTTTTATCTATTGTATTAGGAAAAAGTAAAAATTAATTTTATTATTTACTTTTTTTGTAATATTAAGAAATAATTGGATATTTATAAATTTATTAACCCAAATATGTATATGCATGAACATATATAACTCTCTAGGTGAGCTATTAGTTGGGAAATTAAAGGAAGTAATTATTAGTTTTCAAAGATGACCATAAACTTAATGTAAATGCATTTTTAAATCCTGATTACTTTTAGGTATAATACCTTTTTTTCTTTAGCAAAAAATATACTGTCAATTTGACAGGTATAGTGAGGGGGTGATCATGCTTCCTTTATCTCAGCTCTACCATATTAACCATTTACCAATGTTGAGCCTCAAATGACCACCTTTTATTGTGCATGCATTTTGTGAACAATTGTCAGCCAATAAATGAGCTGTGGGTATTCAACACCTGAATCTTCATACCTGTATTGACAATTTTTTCCCCATTAAATCACTTTCTCACAAGGTAGGGATTGCATATGCTTATTCATATTGCTCTTTGCATGTATTAATCCATGCATATACTTTTACACATTAAACCAACATTTTTTAATGGTATTTCATGGAACTTGTAATCCAAAGTGCTTCATGGAAAGTTATTAAAATGACTATAATTTACATGTTAATTTTTCATCATTTTTAACTGTAAGGCAAGTTATTTTCATCAATCATAATCCGTATCATTTTTCTAACCCAATGTAATCTCCATTTGGGCATGCCTCACCTCGCTCCTGTTTTCTAACAACAGAACTGAACAATATAACAGTCACTGTGCTGTTTCACCAGTTTTTAAACAACCACATATTTACTCTGTTTCTTAAGTAAATTGTAAAGTGTCTCATAACAAAAGAAGATTGGAAAATGCACAGTGACACATGTAATTTGTTTGAATATATATATGGTTAAGGATATACAAGATTAATAATACATAAATAATGTATAGTCTCTATTTTCTTTGATAGGAAAAAATACCTATATTTATAACATTGTTTTATTAATTAAAATAGGTAATCAAATGGTTAATTGTTCTGGAGTTTAAACGAAGTTCGAGCATGCAAAAGGATAGCAGTGTCATGAGTTGGTTCTGCTACTCTACCCCTGTTTTAAACTAAAAAAGGCTTTATTAGTTAATTTCTATTAAAAAAATAATTGTGTAGTTTATTGTTCAAAAATTTATAAGGAGTTTGAACCCTTGAAGTGCCAAAATTGAAATTGAACCAAGGATCTTTTTGCTCCAAAGTCTTACCTTTTCCATTGTATTAAGATTACAGTTTGGTTTGGTCTGTTTCATTTATGCTACACACAAAATACAAATTATTATGAGTTTCTGATTTACCATTTATAAAAAAATTATTTATTTTTTAATGACTTAAGTGGTCTTTCAAGAGATTATTGCAGTTTTAATATATGTATATTAGTATTGGGATATGAGTGATTAGATAGTACAAGACTATGACTTAGTTGTTGGTTTTAATTAAGCATTTGTAAAAAGTTTAATGCAATATAAATAACATTTTGTAAAATGTAAATGTTTGTATAAAAGCATGTATATTATTTGGAAAGTCATAACAGTAATAGCATGAAAAAGCTGTTATAAACAGTCTCAGTCTAATATATGAATATGCAAGATGTAGATGGATTATTCATTTTAATTTCATGCATGTAGATTAAAATTATGTTCAATTGCATATTTATGTTAGAAATAGGATTGAAGAACTGCATTTAGTGTTGAATGAACCACACATTATTGGGTAAGACTTAAAAAATATAAGCTAAAGATCAAAATAAATCATGGAAGTATGAAATTCCATCCCATCTATTATTAATGAAGTAAGCAATTTTACAACTGATGCAATGATATTTATCTGAATAAACCAAATTAATTATCGGATTTTTATCGTCCAGCTAATAATTAGTTTGTTACCTATTTACTAATCAATGCTAGATGGTTAGTTACAAATAATCCAGCTACTTTTATGATCTGATTTTGATTTTCAACAGTAGTTTTTTTTACTCCACCCTAAAATCATCTATTGTAAAGTTGTGTAAACAATGAAATCTAAATTGTAGCATGCTATTATATCGTCACTGCCAGTCGAATTTTCTGGCTTATTTTTTCTTTAATGAAAGCTTAGACTTCTAAACTGGAACTAATGTTTTCATATATCTAGCAACCTTTTTAAAATCCTTTGTACTATTATATTCTTATTCCCTTGGAATTTAAAAAGCCCTACTTCAAACCCAAACTACCTTACTTGTGTTATATCAAATCATCAATTATATATTCAAAGGATCTCAATTTATACTTCCTTTCACTTTTGATTAAGGTAGGAATAAGCTAAGAAAGTCATGTGGTATTTTACTGGTACTTAGTTTATGATCTGAATAATTTTTTAAGATTGGCCTTCAAATTCTAGGTTGTCAGTGTAACAAGAATATTCACCAAGCACTGACCCATAAGGCTCTAAACATGAGATAAATAAATATATGCATAAACATATATTGAATTTTCATGTTTTATCTGGCTGGATTTAAATTCCAGATTGTCAGAATTGCACGAAGATATATTATGCATTGATCCATGAAGTCTTTCAATATAGGAGCAATATATATATGTACATAAATAGATATTTGAATTTTTATTTTTGCTTGGTCTGGATTCAAATCCCAGATTTGTCAATATAGCAAGCAGATTCATTAATCAATGACTATACGTATATGTTGTATGTATAAACACGTATATGAATTTTTATTTTTCTAGTTCATGTCTAGAATATATATGTCATTTCTCTTATGCATACATGTGTACACAAATATCCCATAAACATAAAATCTTTAATGCTTTTTTTTTCCAACCTTTTTTCTAAGAAGGTAGATTAAATGTTGAATTTTAATGAGTAAATTTGACACTAGTTTTTATTCCTTAAGACAGTGCTGTTTGAATAAGTATTCTTCAAGAAAACTCTGTTGATTTAGAATTCTCACATAAAGTGTCACTGTGGAATGATTTTTCCGCACATGATTTAATGATATTTTGCTATCTGAGGAGATTTAAAAAGGCCATCATTTGCAGATATTGCTTTTTCAACTAGGTTTGCGTAAAATAATTTTACTAATGCGCATACACACACCACACAAAGTTTAAAAGAATTATTATTGCTTTTCGCTGCCTTTTTCTTTATAAAATTAAATAAATTGTAACAAAATAAAAAGTAAAAAGAAATAATGTGAGCGTTTATGTGATATGGCTTTATAGTAAGGGGAGAGGCATTACAATTTTTATCTTATAGAACAGTCTTATCTGAACTTATTTAATTAAATCACTACATGTTTGGTTAATCAAATATATACAGTGACACAAAGTGTTATAGTAATAATTTTACAGTGGTGGGAGGATGCAATATAATGAAGTTTGAGGTGAGAACTATATTCATAAAAAAATCTGTTGCAAATATCTTTATGGCTCACTAATTAGTCATACTTTCTGAAGGCATTTAAAGTATATGGAAAGAAAAGACTCACCAGGTGACTATTACACCACGTAGTTAATTGTAGGGTGGGACTAAGGCAAGGATGCCTGTGTCACCTATTTTGTTATTGTTATATTGTATTTAAGAGAAATGAAGAAAGCAATAGAAAGACTAGGAAGAGGGTAGAAATACCATTAATAAATGGCAAGGAAGTGTATATATTATCAGATCTTTTATTTGTCCATTTCTTTTATATACAGAAAGTAGGGAAAATATGGAAGTTATGCTGAAGACGGTGTGCAAGTGTGGGTAAAGAGATGGGGATTAAATTTAATGAAGAAAAATCAAAAGTAATGATGATAAATGCTGAGTAAAAAGAAGAGAAAGAATTTTTATTGGAGGATATAAAGTTAAATGTGGTGAATAGGCATAACTATTTTGGAATCGTTTTAAGTAATCAGAGAAATTGCTTGGATGAATGGAAGAAAAAATTGATAAATGAAGCAAAGAAAAGAAAGGGACTGAAAAAAGAAATTAACAGCATTTTCATATAATAAATATGATGTAGCAAGAATTATATGGAAGGGGGTGGCAGTAGCAGGATTAACTTATGGTAATGATGCATTATATGTTAGTAAACAGATGTTAGATTACTTAGAAAAAATACAAAGAGAAGTAAGAAGACACATTAGATGTAGATGGCAAAGGAGGCAGTTCAAGGAGAAATGGGATGGCCAAGTTTTTATATGAGAGATTCCAAAAGCAAAATGAAAATGTTTAGTAGATTGCAATTTAAGGATAGTAAGAGAATATCCAAAATAGTATTTAATTGGGTTATGAGTAAAGGTCAGGCAACAAGATGAATGAAAAAGTGGTATGGTATGCAAAAGATTTATCCAAAACTTCATGTCAGTATACTTGTACAAAAGATGGGATGATTGGGTTAGGAGAATTGTTAAGTGTTATAGTGGCAAAGAATGGGATAGAAGAATAGATGCATTAATAAAAAATAGGGAGTTGGAGAGATGGAGAACTAGTATGGAGAGTAAAAAGAGTCTAAATATATGTAGAAGTAAACAGAATATTGGGTGTGACTTAATTTATGATAATAGCAAGGAAAATAGTTTAGTGTTTAAGGCTTGAACAGGATCATTAACAACAAGGGAATGTGCATATAAATGGAGGAATGTGGGTAATTTAGACTGCTTGTTATATAAGGTAGGCATGAAAAATATTAGGCATCTGTTAATTGAATGTAAATACTTACAAGCAGAAAGGGTACAAATAATGAAGTTATGGGGGAACAAATGTAAACAAAATGATTATACAAAAAGTGAGTTCTTGGTTTTTATACTATATTTGGAAAAAGATAAGGAGGATCTAGATATAAAGGCCTTAGAGTGGACAAAGTTGTTGATGTGGAAATGAGAAGGAGAAGGATAGAGGAGAATATGGGAAAAACTTAGGGTAGATGATGGAAAGAGAAAGTAAGATGGTTAACAGGTTCCTCTGGGAATAGTGGCTGAGAGATTTCTGACTGTGATAAAGGAGAAACCATAGTGCATTGCATCACATCACAATTTGGCTTCTTTTAAAGTGCTTATTTTTATGTTTTTTTGTTTTGATTTTTTAAAACCATTCAAGAATGAACCAGATTAATCGATAAGACTTACTGCTTAAGATAAGCTCTTTTAAAAGCTTTTAATTTTAAAAACTATTCTTAGGTATTTAGATTGAGATTAAAGCCTAGTACTATTTGCTATCTATTCACCACATAGAGGTTTCTATCATTACTGGCAGATTTTTATAAATAAGGACCAATCAATTATCTATCTATATATTTTTAATGTAAATAACATTCACATCATATAATATAAATCTGTATAAAATGTGAAGCTTATTAAATTAGGTCATGTGACATCTGACTTTGATTTTTTTTTTTTTTTTTGTAAAATGTAAAACTATCCATGTGTCTATGAAAAGGTGGTTGGTTCTTTCTCTAAGCTACCTACAAGCAATTTCTAAATGAAAATGTGTTATATAGTAAAATAGATTAATTATTCACTTCAAAAAGTTTAAGTCACTTTCATATCTGGATCATAAGATATGGCATGAAATGTGATAGTATGTTTTGTATCTTGGTAGCCATCTTCCATGCTCTCCTTACCATTATAAAATTTTGCAAACCGCTTAAAAACGTAATCATTCAAATGTTTTATTAACAATTTTACCCAATTTAAATCAAAATTTAATATTAGTGTGTTGTTCCATTGCAGCTTAAGTTAAGAAGCACTTTACCATAATTCATATTGTAATATATATATATTGTAACGGGATATATATATGCGTTACATTCAAATTTAATAGTAACTTTTTTTTTCTAATACAGAATTAAAAACAAACTGTCAAAATGCACAAATAACGAATTATTAATTTATTAATATGTTAGATTGATTGAAATATTAAAATAAGCTTTAAAAAAATAAATAAATTATAGAATCGAAGCAAAGATCCTAATCTTTAAATAAAATATATAATAAAAAACCTTTTGATTTTAATAATAGCGAAGATTTTTTTAATTATAAAAAAAAACAAAAATTACAAACAGATCCTTAAGGCAAAGTCACAATTAAAGAAATGATTACGAAATAGATAAGCGTTCCTGCCCAGAGATAGACACAGACCTCAGTGGAAAAATTTACTTAGCCATAAACCCAAAATCTACTTGGCCACAAACTGAATTAACCAATAAAATATAAATAATGAAATATGTTTGATGAATCCATGCATTCCAGAGATAAGGTGCCTGGGGAGTATAAAAGGAAAAACCAAAACGATAATTAGTTAATTAGAGAATCAGAAAATTAAAGTTTTGAATTCATCTGTAAAAATAATTTTAAAAGTTATCGTCGTCACAAAAGAAAAAAAATGTAACTAGCTTCATCGTGCTTCCTTCGGTTCGGCCGGCCGAAGGCAGCTTTTTTCTCCACGGATCCCAGGATCAAACCACTGGTACCGTCTTCAGAAAACATTGTAAATGCGTCTTCATAAATCGTCATTGTCCACAAGAAATGGATCTTGTATAAATTTGGATCTTCCTCGCGAAGGAACAAGCACGAACAAAGGAAAGTATAAATTTATAAATGAAATATAAACTGTTAATTTTAAAATCTTCGAACTTTATCTGTCTTTAAATGAATAATAGACTTTCTCTCTCAAGCAAACCTGAACTTTATTTCTATAAACTCTTATTTAAAGTCTTAAACATAATCTCTTAAAAAAAATGTATTGTATTTTTTTTATATTTTTATTCATGCTTAATTAGTATCTGTTTGTAAAAGGGTAGGGGTTTGCGATTGCAAACTTAAATTTAAAAATAGAAACACCTCGTTATTTGTGCATTATTAAATTTTAAAAATAGGTTAAAATAGTATTTCTGGAAAGAAAATAAGTTAAATATAATGCTCATTTTAAAATGATTTTAAAACTATAAACTAAATATTTTTTGTTTTGAATTACATTAATAAAATGATTTAAATGTTAGTTGAGTATAGATGGCTGCTAGACTAGTTTAAATATGTTACTTTTAAAGAGGGTTTTGATTTTGGACTATTTGTTTCATAGTTGTGTCAATGCTGGTGGAGAGATATATGGACGTTTATATCAATGTAATGTGAAGTATGTTAGTACCTAGGGTGACGAGTCCAACTGAATGCATGACCCCAAAGAGGTAGTCATATCGTTGAAAATGGACGCAGATGTATTTCCTGCGCCATTGACCCATTCCAGCTCTATGGATTTTGGACGATAAGCCGGCAAGATAAGACCGCTCTCCCATCCATACGTACCAGTTCTTTTTATTGTTTTATATGCATGTTTCCTTCACCTGACAGATGCACATTCCTGCGGGACGAAGGCCATTTCTTCTCCAATAATATCATGCTGTTCAGATGCACATTCCTGTCAACGTGATTCTATGCTAACATGTTCAGATTGCATTGGTTGCTGATATATATCTGGAAGCGAGTATTGGTGTGGCTGCGGATTTTTAGTTTGGAGTCAAGTGATTTGAAAATTTGTGAGTGTGTCTAGGTAGCTCATTTATACTCAACATTCTAAAATTTAAAATTAAAGTTAAAAACAAATAAAATAATAATGGAACATAAGAAAACATAAATTTCTTGTGTTATAAAAAATAATTTTTTAAAGTTTGTGCATTATTAATTATAGACGCAAATAAAATCTTTTTTGTGTGTTATTAATACTGACAGTAATTGCCTTTATTATTAAAAATATATTTTACTAAATATATAAGTTTCTGTGTCTATTTGAGCTAGTGACTAGGGCTGACAGCCGTGATCTTAACAGCACGTATCTGTCGACTTTATAAATTTTCTAGGTTCAAAGTAGCCTAGTGGCGCTCTGTCGGCAGATGCGGTAAGACTGGATATTTTATCATCATCCCCGACCGTTATAATATATATATAAAAGAAAAACAAGTTTTATATACGTAAAAACCTGCTATCACTTGTATTAATGATCAATAGATGGAGCTTTACCAAGACCTCCAAAACAAGCGTATTCTGTTTGCATAAACGTCAGAGTCAGTATTCACTGTCTCTTTCATTTTGCTCCACCCTCAGATCAGCTGATTTCAAGCTGATTTGCTCTCATCAGTGAAGGGATAGGAGTTAGAAACTACACCTAAACACTAACTCCAAGCGTTTATGCAAAACGTTTCTATCAATTTGCAAGCATGAATTTTTTAGACACGTTAATGTCTTCAAACTCAGTCTATCAAACCAGATAACTATATGGGTCTGATATCAGTTCACTTTCTCCACATAGTCAAAGCTTCTGCAATCTATATCATTGCAAGAAAACTTTAAAGGTACATTTATGAAAAAGAAAAACAAGTTTTATATATGTAAAAACCTGCTATCGCTTGTATTAATGATCAATAGATGGAGCTTTACCATATATATACCACTGTTTTGAACATTGGTTTAAGAAAATTTATTTCATAATGATTATAGAAAATTTGCTCAAACTGAGCATCCTTTCAGCTGATGAAGCCAGAATTAAAATCATAGTACTAGGAAACATTCTGGCTTCATTGGCTGAAAGCGCACCCAGATAAAGCAAATTTTCTATAATTGTTATGGAATAATATTTTCTTAAACAAATGTCCAAAATGCTGGTATATATATTGCAATTAGTATAAGAAAATAAAAACGTTGTCAGTTTCATATTATAATTTGAAATTCAGACACATTATTGCCTTAAAACATTTGTTGTAAATAGTTAAACTATTATGTTACATAACACACATTCATTTAGATATGGTTCTATAGGGAGTTTGGAGAAGAACCAATCATGTTTCCATTAAACAATCAGAATATTTAGTACTCTGTCTATTCTAACATATCCATTGTATCCATTATTATTTGGATTTTGTCAGTAAAATTATGTTACAAATAAAGTAGATAGAAATCAATCTCTTCACTGCCAGACAATGCTGCGATGGAAAATATTAGTCTGCCTATTGATCTGTCGATACTAGCATGGAGATCCATTATTGAATGCCTCTAGTTAATGCAATGAGTGATAGTTATTTATGAAGTACATGTGTGATAGGAAAGATTGGTCTGGAGTTTTTACAAGGGTAGATAAGTGTGATATAATGGAATTTGAGATTAGTTGATGCACTGATAAAAGTGAAAATAATTCAAAATTATAAACAAATTATTGATTGCAAGGATTGTATATTTTGAAATTCAAAGTATTATACAAAATAATTGATTAATGTGGAAATGATATTCTATATAATAAATAGCTAAAACATTCCCCCCAAAAAATATGTGTTTTGTCTGGTTTCAATTATAGATCAAAGTTGTTTTTTTATGTTGTCACCCAAGGATTTATACATATAAAAACAATATTCCTTTTCAGTAAAATGGCATTTAATTCATATAATGAGTTTATTTTGTTACTGTTTTTAAAATGCACATGCATACATTTCACTTTCTTAAGATAATTCAAAATACAGAATTTTTTTCTGGATGAGTTTTTAAGATGCTCCCTTTTCTCTCTTTTTCTAATATGCCATGATCTTCAAGTCATTTCATAAATAGAATATAGAGGTCACTAAATTGGATCCTATAGTAATATAAATGCTGCTGTTTCAATAACACACACACACACACACAAAAGCTATAATGAGGTAGTATTTCAATTGTACCTACATCCATGAATATTTACAAACTTAATTTTTCAATTTTAATCCTTTGAATTTCTCTATAAATTTGTCAATTGTGACTTGAGTGATATGCCATTCATGTTTTCTTTTAAATATTGATTTTGTTATGAAAATGCTCTCAAAATGCAGAGGATGTAAGAAAAAAATAATTGTATAGAGATTTATTTTTGTATAAATTATTTAGAATATAATCTATTGTGCAATTAGTACATTATTACAAAGCTATATTATTACAAATTTATATATTATTTTCTGTTATCTAATTGGTGAATATATGAATGTTTGTCTGATATCACATGTCAAATTCACAAACACTATGTTTATAGTACAGAAGTAATTCTACCATTAAATAAAATTTTGGGGGAAAATCATTGGGAGTGCTTTTATCTACAGAGATATAGTATACATTTCGTGGCAATACTTCCCACCCAGTTTCAGAAATAGCTGTAAAAGTTGATTCATAATTCAGTGTTAAGATGCTCCAGGCTTTTTATGGTCATAGTTCAGATGAATGACATACTTAGCAATCTTTAATAAAAAAATATTTGCATTAAATCTTAAAAAAATTGTTAAAGCAATTTAAAAAATATTACAAATATTGTATTTAATAAAAAAAATATTACCAAAATGGCTGTAATTTTTGTATTCTGACATTAATAAATGGTAGTTATTAATAAAGCTAAAAAAAACTATTATGATTAGTCATAATGTTAAAAAATTGGAAAAAAAATAAAATTTTCTATTCAGAGGGCACTCCAGTGCTGTCAAATATAACAAGTATATTTTAAAATATAAATTTTAATTTAGCTTTAATAAAATTTGGAAATTTATTTATATAATATTAAAATGTTTTGTTTAATTTACATTAAATCTTTAAAAAATTGTTGTTAAAGGAACCTATTATTACAAAAATGATGGTCTGAAAGTCCAGAGTTTTTGAATTCTGTTGTAATAATGGACTTTCGGACTGGTATACAATTTTCTCATTTAAAATATTTTGTTTAATTTACATTAAATCTTAAAAAAAATTTGTTAAAGCAATTTGCAGGCCTTTACAAGGTTTGATGCATCTGGTATGTAAATAATTATTGTAAAAATGTATTTTTATTAATAAAGATTTTACTTAAAATAAAAAAAAAACATTGTTCCTATCTTCATTAACAAAGCTATCCTATACTGTTTTGGAATGAAAATATTTGACTACTGTCTATTATCTTACTATGTAACTAAAATAAAAATTATTATATAACATTCCAATTCAGAACTGGGAGTGTTATTAATTCAAAGTTCATTGAACAGGTTTCAAGTGAAGCTCTTTCATTGGCTATATTATAACACAATGCCATTAACCCCAAATCAGAATAGGGTTAAGCAGATTTAAATTTTTTTATTTAGAAATAAGTGAATCTATTAAGCAACTAATATATTACTCTCTCTTACTTTTAATGTACCAAATTAAAGGTGCAGATGGAGGATGAGGTTTTATTATTGATCTCTGAATAATTGATTTTCTTCCATTGTATTTTGAAGACCTTCCTGCATCCATTGATAACTCTGGCTTACACTGAGTTGTGCTACTATATTGAGAGTTTGCCTTTATAAACAACTTATGTAATCATACATAATTGATGATTATTTGATATTTTGCAAGTAAATATAATATTTTTATGAATGTGATCAGTGGAAGTGTTTAATTTTTAAATATTTTAAAACTCATTAAGGAAATTTTTGTGAAATCTTTATCGGTCAGGAAAGCAATGCTTTATTAAATATAAGATTGTCTTTCTTTGTGTACAACCATTTTCATAATTAAAAATGCCCCACAGATGATGAAGTCTGAGGTTCTTGGATCATTTCCAGTTTTGGTCCTTCTGTCACTTGAATTTCTTATGAACTCATGAGTAATAAAACCATTAGATTATGTATATTTATCATTAGAAATTATCTGCACTGCACAATTTGGTGTAGCAGTACAGAAATTTGACTTGGTGTCAGGAGAACCCAGGGCCTATTATGGTACTCAAACTTCTTATGAACTTTTGAAAATAAAGCCATTAGCCTTTTTTAATATTAGAAATCTTCTCTCAAGCTAGTCTCATATTGCTTTAAGGCTATTTCTATGTTTTACCCTCAACTCTGTAAATAAACATTATATCTTTTTTAAAATCACCACATATCTTTCATACTCTTTTCTCTGATTAATATAAGTAAATACAAATTACTTAATTATAATGTTTTGTTAGTGCAGTGGTAAGTGTTAGCTTGAGAGTTAAGGATACCTAATTTGGTCTCTAGTTGATTAATTTATAAAAAAATATATATATACAGTTTGGTCAATAATGATTAATTTATAAAAAAATATATATATACAGTTTGGTCAATTATGCTCGGCTTGCCTCTCAAGGTTTTGAAGGTCACAAACCATCCCAAACAACTAATGATCACCACTACTTCAAATAAGTAACACTATCACTGAAGAAGTCCCTCATTCAAAAAATAGTGAATGATAAGATAGTACTTATGAAGCTTACTGATTGCAAGTTGATGAAAATTTTGATTGGGTTTCAATCCTTGTTTGCTATCTTTTAGATGAGTTTGTGGTTACCTATTTACTGACAAGTGTTTGATAGTTAGCTGGATTAACTAGAGGTAACTTACCTGAGAGAGAAATCCTAAGTCTCTTAAAAGAAATTCAATTTGTAATAAGACTTAATGGTCTTGGAAGCTGCTAGAATATTTCAAAATTGTTCACAACATTAGTTTTAATTAAGTATCTCATTTCAGTCTATTTATCTTAGACGTAAGACTGCTCTGACCATTAATTGAAATCTGTTGGATTCTCACCTGAGGAAGATTAAAAAAAATATCATCTGGTTTTTTGAATAAAGCTTTTATGTTAACCCTGTCATTTTGGTAGTAGAACGAATAACTTTGGAAGCAATCAACTTTTGAATAAGCACATGTATTTCTATGAAAGAAAATTGGTAAAACGTCTCTGTGAGCTCCATTAGTAATGTCATAAAACAACATTCGAAATTAATGATTTTATTTAGATAAAAACTTACACAATCTGTATAGGAAAATGACACCCTCTGCATCTTTGTGCCAAAACATACTATATAATCACTTATGGGGTATGTCTGAAATTTATTTTATTTTATAGTAAGAGAGATGGGAGGGCAAGTCAATTACTGCAATCTTTTATGGGAAATTTATTTTCTGTAGGTAGAGATATATATGCTGAATCAAAAACTAGTAGTTAGAAGTTTATGCTCATGTTGCCATCTCTATTAGGATGGTGATTGATTATCAAAAAATTGGTTAATTGCTCTGTTATCTCATACCCAGTATTTTCCTCAACATTTCTTCATTTGAATGGACTCCTGGTTTCAGAATAGAGAATGGCAAACTGAAGATCAAACTTCTTAGATTATATCCCAGCTCAAACATTTTCAATGTTGAGACTTCTGAATCAATTCTCAAGCAGTAAACCATTCAGTTATTTCTTTTATAATTTGGTTCTACTATAAATTTAAAGAGGGCACCACTGTAAATAGCAATGTGGGTTAAATAATTATAGACCAATAGTGGTAACATCAGTTTTATATAAAGTTTTCTCATATATGGTAGCTGGAAGAGTTGTAAAATGGACGGAAGAGAATAATGTAGTGGGGGAAATGCAAGGAGGTTTTAGGTCAGATAGGCATATAGGAGATAGTTTGTTTGTAGTTACACAAATTATGGAGATGAGTAGGAATTCAGGTAGATCATTATATATGAGTTTTATAGATATAGAGAAAGCATATGATAGAGTAAATAGAAATACATTATGGGTAAGGTTAGCAAATTTGGGAATGGATGAAGCTTTAGTAAATATTATTAAGAAATTAGATGAAAATAATTATACCAATTAGAGGATATAGAATCAGTTAAAGTTAAAAATGGGGTGGTATTAGGGCAAGGATGCTCTATGTCACCTATTTTGTTTTTGTTGTATTTGAGTGAAATGGAGAAAGCAATAGAAAGACTAGGAAGAGGTATAGAGAGGTGGCAAGGGAGTATATACTTTGTCGGGTCTTTTTTTGCAGATGATATCTTTTTGTGTGCAGAAAGAAGAGAAGATATGGAAATTAGGTTGAGGACATGTGCAAGGGTGGGTAAAGAGATGGGGATTAAATTTAGTGAAGAAAAAGCAAATATAATGACGGTTAATACTGGGAAAAGAGAAGATGTAGAATTATCATTGGGGGATATGAAGTTAAGTGTGGTAGATAAATATAGGTATTTGGGAATCATCTTATGTAATCAGGAAAATTGCTTGGATGAATGGGAGAAAAAATGGTAAATGAAGCAAAGAAAAGAAAGGGTTTGGTAAAGAAATTAACAGTATTTTTATATAACAAATATGATGTAACTAGAATTGTATGGAAGGGAGTTGCAGTAGCAGGGTTAACATATGGTAATGATGCTTTATGTGTTAATAAAAGGGTAATTAGATTATTTAGAGAAAGTACAAAGGGAAGTAGGAAGACATGCATTAGATGCAGAGATGTGGATAGCAAAGGAGGCAATTCAAGGAGAAATGGGATGGTCAAGTTTTTATATGAGAGATGCAAAAAGTAAAATGAAAATGTTTGGTAGGTTGCAGTTTATGGATTGAAAAAGAATAGCCAAAATGGTGTTTAATTGGGTTATGAGTAAAGGGCAGGTAACAAGATGGGTGAGAAAGTAATGCATTATGCAAAAGATTTGGATAAAGAATTTATATCAGAATACTTGTATAAATGGTGGGATGATTGTGTTAGGAGGATTGCTGAGTGTTTTAGTGGTAAGGAATGGGATAAAAGAATAGAAGCATTAATAAAAAATAGGGTGTTAGAGAGATGGATAACTAGTATGGAGGGTAAGAAGAGTTTAAATATATATAGAAGTAAACGGAACATTGGATGTGAGTTAATTTATGATAATAGTAAGGAAAGTAGTTTATTATTTAAGGCTCGAACGAGATCTTTAGCAACAAGAGAATGTACATGTAAATGGAAAACTATGGGTGATTTAGTGTGCAATTTGTATAAGGAAGATATAGAAAATATTAGGCATCTGTTGATTGAATGTAAATGCTTGAAAGCAGAAAGGGTACAGATAATGAAGTTATAGGAGAATATATATGAACAAAGTGATTATACAGAAAGTGAGTTATTGTTTTTTATGCTGGGGATGTGAAAAGATAAGGGGAATTTAGATATAAAGGCCATAGAGTTGACAAAGATTATGTTGTGGAAATGGGATGGGGCAGAATATGAGAAAACTTAGAGTGGGGAATGGAAAATAAAGTGGCTAATAGTTTTATCTAGACATAATTGCTGAGATATTCTTGACTTCGTTTAAGGAGAAGCCAAAATACATCACACCAGTTACAGACAGCGGAAGATTTTTATTGCGTTAATAATTTATCTATTTGGCATTTTAACCTGACACTTTTAATAATTGCTATACTTTTTTTTAAAAAAATTGTTTAAATCTGATTGGTTCTTTAATTTTTAATTACTTGAAGTACTTTTTATGTTGGTTGCCATATTAGTGCACTGATCCGTGTACCTGTTTTTAATGCTTTTTTAAAATTGTAGCTGTTTTTTTTTTTATAATAATTATAAAAAAACACAGCTAAAATTATAACATATTCTGGTGATTCCCAGATATGGGTTTCGAGCAGGGGTCAACAACCTTTTAGTAATGTGGTGCCAAACCTATGTTACAATGTTATTCCATGTGCCAACATGATTTTACCAATCTTATTATATTATACTATCAAAATTGGTTGTTATAATGGGCTTCAAAATTATATATATTATTTATATACTACTATATAATATATACTTTTGAAGTCCATTATAATTGGATCTTATATTATTGGTCATTAAGTATTTTAAAATACTTAGAATAGTGAAAAATACCTTTTTTTAAAAAATTTGTAATTTTTAACATGCTTATTAAAAATTATATTACAAATTATAAATTACAACTTTTTACCAATACAAAATATATAATTTAAATAAGAAAAAAATATCATGAATTCTAATATGATTAGCCATTTTTTATTATTAAAATAAATTAATGTGAACCTTGCCCTTGTACCTCTTTGCTCAATTGCTCAATGTCAGGTCCGTAATTGGTCACTTTTAGCTTCACACATGCTTTTGAATGTTCAGGTGTTAGGCAACATCTCTGTGAACTCAAAATATTTTTTAAATGTGAGAAAATTTGTTCACATAAATAAGTCTAACCAAATGCTGAAAGCAGAACACAAGCAGTTTTTTTCAAAGAATTAAATCTTTCAGGTAATGATATCCAACAATTGGGAATGACAGCTGACTTTTCTAGACAGTTCCCTTCAAGAATTTTCTGCAATTCTACAAATTTAGTTTTCCACAATTCTGATGACATTAATTCGATTAATTCCATTTCATAACTATCAATATCCATCCACTCAAAAAGAGATAAATCAAATGGAGTCATCTTTAAATTAATTAAGTCAGGTTTGATGAGAAAAGAAAGTAGGGGTGTGTGTATTTGTAAGTCTTCACATTGTTTG
The DNA here is from genome assembly GCA_028023455.1 of Epiperipatus broadwayi. Lineage (NCBI taxonomy): Eukaryota > Metazoa > Onychophora > Udeonychophora > Euonychophora > Peripatidae > Epiperipatus > Epiperipatus broadwayi. The sequence goes on from JAQFVV010006350.1 coordinate 1,284,766, forward strand.
GAAATTCTTCTCTGAGAGCTTCAATGTATTTTTGAAGTTTACCTTTGTTAATGTTAAATTGATTTGCATGGGTCTTTACATCTGAAAAGTACTTGTAAATGTTAGTGGTAATATCATCCCAAAATATATCTAACTTTTATGCAAATCCTTTCCAATATTCAAAACATTCTAGTACTGTTTGACCCTTCATTTACAAATGCAAGTTTAACTCATTTAGGTGTTAAGTTATATCATTCAGAAACATCAATTTGTATAACCACTCTTCATTATTTATTTCTGGATAATGTTCTTTTTCATCAAGAAACATCTTGATTTCTTTCAGACATGATACAAACCTGTTCAAGACATTATCTCAACTAATCCAATGAACATTGCTGTTTAGAGGGAGGTCTATATATGCACTATTAATTTCTTGCAAAAGGAATTTAAATTGCCTATGTGTTAATGAAGAATGAGAAACTATGAAATTAATTATTTTAATGAGTGTCCATTACAGAAATCAAGCATGGTGATGAGATTTTTGCAACTAAATTTTTCTGGTGTATAATGCAATGGAAACTCAATATTAGATGTTTAATATGATTTTCAAGAAGTTTAACAAATCCCTTTACCTTTCTGACCATTGCATAACTGGAATCAGTAGTAATACTAAATATTTTCTTTACGTTAATTTTCTGATTTTCAAAATAACTGAAAAATGCAGTGAAAATATGTCCCTTTGTTGTACCAGTAAGAGGAATCAAGCAATACAATTCTTCATAAATATGATTGCTGTCACAATATCATGCAACTATTGCTAGGCATACCACGTCATTTACATCAGTGCTTTCAATCAACAGCAACACTGAATGCAACAGCTTGTTGTAAACTGGTTTTCTGTTTTGTTGTTACATCTTCGGCCATGTCAGTTATTCTTATTTGAATTGATCTTGCAGAAGTTGGTAGTTCTCAAATTCGAGACAGTATCATTTGTTTATTTGGTAGATCACTGAATAAGATTTCAGCACTTTCAAAAACATTTCTTTGATGAATTTTCCATCTGTGAAAGGTTTACCTTTCGAAGCCACACAATGAGCAATTGTATAACTACATTCGGTGGCTTTATTTGACTAAAATAAGTCATTTGTTTCTTAAAGGCAGAAACAGCTCTTTTTATAGCTTCACTTTTTTCATCTAAGTTTTTAAACATGAACACATGTTTAGTTTCATAATATCTTTGTACACTTGAGATATGACACACAATACTTTCACAGCATAATATATACACAGCATGATCTTTTTGCTGTACAAATCCATATTCATTTGTCCAAGAGTCTTGTAAAGAGCAAATATCACGTGCTTGTATTTTGTGGGACATTTTGGGAATCTCTGAGTCAGTATGCCACAAGAATTTCTTTTTTGAAAGAAGCACCACCAATGAGCGAGAATTATTTACCATTCAACTACCGAAAATAGCTTTCCAGAATTGATAACATAATAAGCTTTTTATTTGGATTACGATCTCATTTTTTAATATTATCAGAAGTAAAATGTGAATATGTAAAATTTATTTCGCTTGCAAATAAAAATATCTTTTAAATGAAGTCAAGTGTATTATTTTCTGATAAATAACGATTTAATTGTAAATTCAATCTTAAATGTAAAAACAACAAAAAAAATATGCTGTAATTAAAATATATTTTTTTACTATTTCAATTTATTCTGAGTGCCACTGATAATCATTGACATGCTAAGCATGGCACGGGTGCCATAGGTTGCCAATCCCTGATCTAGAGTCTAGTCATGTAATCTTCCACATTCCCACATATTGAATCACTAGTTGAGTAACTCAAAATATAGATTACTATTTCGACAAGTGATCAACCTTTATCATGAGTATAATTCACCATTACTTTCCACTTTTAGCATGTTTTATTTGAGTAACTCAATTTTAGAGTTTCATCAGGAATTTTGATGAATCTTTTACATCAAGATTAACCAACTTTAAATAATATAAAGATTGCATTTAAAAAATATTTATCTATGAGCTATATCCTAAATAATCAATGCAATATATATTGAGTTATTGGAGAGTCCTACTGTTAGTTAGGTCGAACAGGCATTTCAACAATATTATAACATAGAAAAGATATGGTGTTTATAAATTTTTTTATTGAAATAGTAGGCAAAATATAACTATGATAATATGACTTCATTTACTAAACAGTGCAAATTTGTTTCATTGACACATATTTGAAAATCACATGGGTATGCTGTAGCGTAAAAACACCAATATTAATATCAACATCAAGATTATTGATTAGCAATTAGAATTAAAATATAAGCATTGTCACTTGGAAAAACCAAAACCTCTAGACAGCCTATATAAATTTCTTGATGTATGTTATATTCAGCCCATAGGTTGTGTTTTGGACACCTCTGGTTTACATTAAACCATCAAATATCACATGATCACTGTTCTTTAATAGGCTGCATTTTGGATATTTCTGGTTTACATTAGTACCATCAAACATCACATGATCACCATTCTTTATGCTTCTATAAACCTTCCTGCATCCATCAATAAGTTTGGCTTGCACTGAGTAGTGCTACTGTATGGAGAGTTTTACCTCTGGTTAACATTATTGAAACAAGTTGATAAGAATTGCCAACAATTTAAATTATTGAGAAATTACTATCAGCTAGAGAGTAAAACGATGGGCTGAAAACCAATTCTCACTACCCAGCATTTAATTAGTCTGGTGGTGTTTAACAATTGTTTTGTTTTTATTTATATTTTTGGCATCAGCATTTTCAGTTTTTTTTACAATCATGATTTACACACCTGATTTCATTTTATTATTTGAATCACTACGATTGATGGTCTCAGTATTCTAACAGTAACCTTAAAACTTAAGTTACAGTAAATATAGATGTCACTACTATATAATAAAGAAAGATTAGACTTGAAGAAAGTCATGTGTTTCCTTGGGCTTTAAGCATGTATATAAATGTATACATGTCTGAAAGAATTCAAAATATATTTACATTTCAATTAGATGTATATACCAAGGATATGCAGCCATCTTGATAAAATACTACATTTATATGTGTGCCTTATCAACCATTCAGCAACATTTTTATAAATGAATATTTCACAAGTCATTACTCATTATAATAGATAGGACAATCCATTAGTATTTATATATTTCTTTAATACAATTCTTAGATATTGCATTGTATAAAAATAATGCCAAAATTGGTAGCCAAATAGCTGTAGAATTAGCTCAGTTAAAAAAATCAACTGCTACTAGAGGGAATCAAGGAAGACCGGTAAGTCCAACTTTATTAGCCACTTATTTTAAATTGCATTATTACTAGAAACAGAAAAATAACTTCTAATATATTTTATGTTTGACGTAAAAATTAGTAGTTATAAATTGTCTTTAACATTATAAATGCAATTATATAAATACCAACATTAATCACGACTAAAATATACTTCCTAAATGATACTACTTTCAATACTACTTCAGTAGTTTTATTAATAACTGATAAAATATAAAAACGTGAACAGCAATGATATCTTTTGTTTAAAACAATATTGTCATCCTTTTGGAAGCATTATAATTTGTTTTCACTTCTTACTCCTTTATATATTGATTTGTATATATCCATATGTTATCATTTATACACCTTCTTTAGTCACTAATTACAATGTAATCAAATAAAATTTATTTCTCAATATTTTCTTAGAATTTTGACTAATCAATAATCTTCATTTGAGCTATAGTTTTGACTAACCAATAATCTTCATCAGAGCTACAATATACAAATATATATGAACATAATTAGTAAGACTACAGAAAGAAATTTGTTGTTAACTAAAAGGAGATTGTTTGATCCTTCTTTGACGTTATAAAGGAAGCAAGCAAGGCAAATTCCTAACATCTATTTCCATATGTTCTTGGCATTGCAGCTGCTATTACTAAGTGATTATTCATATAGTATACAAGCATGGACCGATTTCTCACTAACACACACCAGCCCATGTGGTGAATTTATTGGCTTTTTATCTCTGAGTTTACGATAAAAAACACAATGGTTTTTCTTCTCAATTGTCTGATATCTTTTAACTGAAATACCAGTTAAATTTTTTTGAGGGCAAAATGAATGTGTGTGGGTGAAATTTTTTCTTTGAAAAAAAATTCACAATCATGACTCTTATTTTCAGAAGGTTGTAAAGTCACTAATGAAGACAGCATTTGGTGGCAGAAGGTGAGGATGCTAAGAGGCTTCTGTTTATGGATCCAGACTATTATTTGATGACAAGCTTTTTTTAAGGTACTTACTACTTCTGATCACTTGTGAGTGAAGGAAGATTGCAAAAATTGGACAAAAAACTGTCAAATATTAAATGGGACATCAATGGATTTTGTGAAGTTAGAAAAATAAATGAAATGGATATGTACTGTATTACAAAAGCACAAACCTTGGAAGCACAAGTGGACTAGGATTATTTGCAAATAATAAATGGAAGAACAACATTATGGAAATTGATGTCACATCAGAGAGATTGATAACATTAGTTATTCAATTTTTTTACAAAGAATTTAGGTTTATGCCCTGACAAGTTCTCATTGTGATGAGGATTTTTATATGGATGAACAAAAGGGTTTTGATTAGACCAAACAACATTTTAAAATTATTATGGAAAAGTTTAATGCTAGAATTGGTAAACAATTGAAAGATGAAAGTGTTGTAGGTAAATTTGATTATAGTGATGGACATGAGAAAGGACACAGGTTTGTGAATTTTGCAGAAAAAGATAAACTTTATATAGGGTACCAATGATAATATTAAACAAAATTTCAGATTAGTTTCTAGCTATTAATTATTCTTTCTAAGAATAAAGTTGACTTCTGAATAATAGAGTGCAGATGCAGGACTATATTGACAATGATTGATAATGTGAAACTAGTCTGCAAATTAAGCCTTTAATGCTTTCATCAGTTATTTATTGATTATTCTTGTTTAGATGGTTAGTTCATAATAGTGATATATGAGATGAATTAATTACTTCTATATTGCTATTATAGCCTGATATCTATCAGTGTTAAAAAAATAATATGGTCATGTGTAATAAATGAATAGATATATTATTGGGACCTGCAATTCATAAAAGCTTGTGTTGATTTGGTGCAGAATATCAGTTGAAAGTTATTGCCAATGTAGTGTTAAATGTTTGTTGAAGCATAGAGGAACTTTTTGATAAAGTCTTGACCCATTTATTCCATGACTATGATTGCGTAAGTCTAATTCCTTTACAGAATTTTTTGAATAAACAATACAGCATTGTATTTAGGATAGGAACATAGAGAAATGGATATGATTATCTATATGTGTGAAGTATTTTTAAAATAGAATTTGTTATTTCTTTTAGATGTAAGAAACTTATTTGGTGAATGATACTCATATTATTTATCACATGGAATCCAGAATTGCTTTTCTAATAATTTTTTTTGTCCGAAACAATTAGTATAATGACCATATAATAAACTTGGTATTTAAATTATCTTGGGCCATTGACTTTACCTCTTAGTTCTGGTACTTGAATATCACATGACCCTCCAAGCAATTAATCATTTGATGTTTTTCTCCTGTGCAAGTTGGCACATTGGCAGAATTATCGACTTGAGAGTTAAACTTTGTCAGTTTGAATCTAATCTATCACTTCTGGTATTCAAATGTTTCACGATCTTCTGAGTAACACACTATTTGACTATTTTTGCCCTGTACAAATTAGCAAAGTTTGGAGCAGTGGTCTTAAGTGCTAAAGGTTTTTAGTTTGAAGATCATTCTGTCATAATGATGCTTTAATATCACATGATTTTCTGAGTAATGAACCATTTTACAATTTTAGCAGAGTGTTGGTATTGAGAGTCAAAGATTTTCAATTTGAAACTCAATCTGTTGATTCTGGAACTTAAATGTCTTATGATTTTCCAAGCAACTAACCATTTTGTTTTGCTTTTTGTATATTGTCACCATGGTAGAATGATAAAATTGAGAACTATAGGTTTCTAAATTGTTGCTGACCATATATAATGCCTAATAGCATATGACCTCCCTAGCAATTATCCATGTGATTATTTATAATTTTTTTTTTACAAAATTAGTCTCAAAGTTCATTTTGATATAAGAATAATGTGCATAATTTTGTACAAATATTTTGACCCAAGAAAAATATTTTAACATGTATCAATGGAGACTTCTTTTTTAAAAAAAAATTGTTTATTTCTGAGTCAATTTATTATGAAGAATTTTTGTGAATGTTACTTTTACATACCAATGTTTTGGTTATTAAATAAATAAATAATCAATGGTTTTATTGTTCAAGCGATTATATGTTTGGGCATCGGAAAGGTCAGGGTGAGTCTCTGGATATTGATTTCTAGAATCCACTACTCTACGCCAGTACTAATTCATGCAGGCTTTTGATGATTTAGTATTATAATCTTGATCAAGACACACACTTCAAAGATATTTCATAAATTTGTCTAAAACTCAAAAACAAAAAGCAAAACAAATTGACAAATATATATATATAATATAGGAATTGACTTGGCTTTTTCTAGCTGTAAATACCTACATAACTATATCATCTTAACATTTTCAAACTATAAAAGAATAAAATAGTTTTTCTGTTTCTTGTATTATTGATGATAATAAACTTAGTTTTACAACCATGCTAAAATTTAGGAGTAAATGTAATACTTAATAATTATGAAATCATAATTCATTATTTGAAGATGGTGACAATACACTTTAGCAATCTATGTATTGAAATATTAAAACAACACACACTGAAATGAGTTCTGGTCAAGTGGATGAGCTTGGATTGAAAAGTTATTGTGTTTTCATTTTGGGATTATGACCTTATAGTTAATTAAAAAGATAAAAGATGGCTGCTGAAGGGTTACATTAGATCCAAAGATCTAGGTGCAGTGCTCTCAAATTCAAGACCACAAGACAGAACATTGTGTGAGATTATTGGATGAAAAGATGCACAACACCTTCTGACATCTATTGATTACTGTGGCTTACACTGGGTGGCACTATTGTATGGAGAGAGTTACTATTGTTTAATCTTTATATCGATAATCAATTTAAAAGTCATGTAATTAAATATTAAACTCACCATTATTATATCTGGAATAATTTAAAAGGCGATTAAGCACCCTATAACTGTGAATAATTATACAACTTGTATATAATTCAGATACAGTAATATTGTGCTTTATTTAATATTTGATATTAACACAAAGATTGGTAAAAGTAAGGTACTGCCTTCATCCTTTGACTAGTCAATTATGATTTCATAATTAATAATGCCATATTAACACTGGCTTAAATATTACATTCATTCCCAAATTTCAACATGGTCAGCTATTTTTTTGTAGCTTTTTAATGTTAAGGCTTTGGGATTATATAGCTCTTCATAGCTAGAGAGAATTTAGTCACTTCATACTAGTTCAGATATGATAACACTATACTTTATTTAATATTTTTGATATATATATGTTATACAAAATATGTAAATAGATATATAAAAAATTAATATTTTTCAATACTGTATTTTTAAATTTTAAGTAGAGAAAAACCCTTAACATTACAAAATAAATCTATTAACCATAATTTCATGAACATTAACTTAAATTTTATAACCTATTTTTATAGTATACTTTATCTCATGTTTATATATAATTTTAATTAATTTGTTTATTTGTTTTTATTTTGCATTATAAACAGATTTTTGAATTAACATTGAATTTTATGCTGTGATAAACATTATGCTAAATAATCAATATGTGAATATGAAGTATATAATAATTATTTGTATTAAATTAATTTAGGAAAAATAAATTCGAAAAGGTAAAATAGAAAAAAAAAATTGTATTTATATATTAATGTTTTTGAAGATGAGCTTAAGTTTTGTAATATTATAAAATTGGGTGCCAATATGGTTTGCTTCTTGATTGTCTTACATATACTTATTGTAGAGTGAAGGAAAAACTAATAGATAAAAAAGTAAATGTTCTCATTTATTAAATAAATATCAAGAAAATAATATATTTTGTAATAAAAATATTTCATTTACCAAAATAATATTAATTATTTAGCAAAAAACAACGACAATGTATTGTTTTTTTTTTGTGTGTCATAGCATCGGCCGGGACGCGAACCCGCAACCCGGGCAACTGCCTGCTAGTGCAAGGCAGTCGCGCTGACCTCTCGACCACCAATGCAAGACGACAATGTATTGTTGATAAATAAAATATACAAAAACTCTGCACTTATTTTGTAATTTGTAATTTTCACACAATCTTGAATTTACTTTTACAACTGTATATTAATATATAGGCTATATGGGCACAGACTTTCACACGACCCACCACTCTCCACTCTATCTCATAACACTGATACGCTTGAACACATATATGCTGAAAAGATAATCACCATCAGTTGGTCCAGATTATCATCTCTACACATATATGCTATAAGTGCTCAGATATATATTAAGATAGCCAATCTTCATACTTTAATGGACGCTTCAATCCACTCCACTCTCTAACACTTCAACCGTCCATCCAATTGAAAATCTGATGATGGAAAATTATACAATTTGCAATAAATAATGTATATTTAATAAAAGGCAACAAAAACTCGTTCATGCATTAAATATGTGTGAACTAAAAAAAAAACCTGTTTAATATATACTAACTGTAAATCCAACAATTGGTGTAGACATAATAAATTTAAAAGTAAATACAAATATTTGTTATAGATTTGTATTTCCACATACATTCAATTTGTCATCAGAGTGATTTTTCATTAACTAATTAATATGTTGTTAATAAATTATTTTTATTGCAAAATGTATTTTTTTGATTTTATGTAATATTCTGTATAATCATAAATTCAAGAGTAAATGTAGATATTTTATTTGTTAATTTTTCTTTTACTTGATATAAGTATTATATATATCACTATATCTAATATATCACACATTATATTAGCATTTAAGTTGTTTAAAGTGTGAAAATTATGATTGTATTTCAAATATGTGATAAATTTATACTTTTTAAACCACTAAACATCACATGATCACCATTTCTTATGCTTGCTCATAACTGGTATTAAAACAGGCAAAACTCTCCATACAGTAGTGATACTCAGTGCAAGCCAGAGTAATCAATGGATGCCAGAAGGCTTGTGCATAAAATCCCTATCTAGTGCTTACTCATACAATATCTCCAGACTAGTTTCTAGCTTGTGGCTTAGTGAGGAGCCTTGGACCTGAGAGCACTACAATTTCTGCCATACATTGATTACTCTGGCTTGCACTGTGTGGGCACTACTGTACGCAGTTTTGTCTGTTTTTTATACTTTTTTTTCATGTGTCAAAGTATCAGCCAGGAAGCAAACCCATGAACCTGGGACAACTTCCTATAAAGCAGCTGTGCTGACCACTCAAGCACCAATGCTTGACTGTTTTTATACTTTTTATGAATAAATTTAATAGTGTCTTCATAACTTTTGACATGCTATGATATATTACCATGTTCTTTATTTTTATATAGTTATATTAGATAAAGTGCTGGGCTTGTCCTAGTATTTTTCATCTAATGCTTCAATATCCTGGCACCTCACTAATGTAGCCAGTAGTAGAAACTGATCTGGAGTTGTGGATATTCTGCAAAGCTTGTTAAGAGCTTATTTGCAGGCTCTTTATAAAACATTTGTAATACAAGCTTGTTTAAATTGGGTCATGTGACATCTGACTTGATTTATTTGTAATATAGTTATATTCTAAAATATCTTCTGTATTTTTAAATTTAGGTATAGTATTATTAATGCTCTCTTAATTATGATTACATAACTGACTGTTTTTAATTACTAGAATGAGCAATCTGAATTAATAAATTAATATTTTATTAATAATTACATTTATATTCATGCAATTAGATAAAGTTCTTCCATTTCTTAATCCATTAAGGCCTCACATAAAACAGAAAAGTCAATGCTAAATAACATGAGTTGAGAATTATATTAATAATAAATAAATAATGTATTGGTAAATAAATATCAACTCTACTGGAGTAAATACTTTTATTTATGGAATTGATATGATTAATTGTATGAAAGTAAATTTATTTTTATTTGATTGTATAACCAATGCTCTAAAGAGAATAAGCATTAAACAAGTGTAGTATTTTTTCTTTAGCCATGTGCTATCTGTTGCAAGCTTGAATAATAAGTATTAGATAGTAGCATCAGCAATTTAACCCCCCATATCCAAACTAATTATTGATTTTTACATTTATCAAAGAAGACTTGCAATTTGAAGCAATAAGCAGTGCAGTCATGCATCTGCCTCCATCTTTAACTTCTTTTTTTACTATCAAGCTTTGAGATTCAAAAAACATTATGGTTTGAACTCAAATCCATCTTTTTGTATAGTTATATAGATATAACACCAAATTAATATATATAATATTTCAGTAACTTCAACTCTATTCTAATTGTTGGCCACCACAATGCATTATATTTTCTGCTCTAGCGCCATCTATTGTAAACTTGAGTAATCAGTAATTGTCACTTGATAAAATTTTATATCAAGTCTATATAACTATACAAAGAGGTTGGCTTAGGTTTAAAATTCTAGGTTTTTTTTTAAATTTAAGGACTTCACTTGGTAGTAACCAAATAAGTCAACGATGATCATCAGATGTATGATTGTTCTGATTTCAATGCTAAATTCATAGATTTCATTTGCTAAGGCAACAATCAAAATCTGTCTGGAAATTGGAATAATTTAACTCTACCTTCTGACAAAATGCTAATTACTTAAAATTGATAAAAGATGGTGCTAGAGTAGGGAAAGGAGAACTGATAATAAACTGAAAGAATCCAGTAATAATAAGTCCAAACATTTAGAGGAATACATTTTTATTTTTTATTTATTAATAAATGACAAATGTATTTTTTAAAAATGGATATAATCAGACCTGCATTAAGCTCAGTCGATCTGTTAAAAATAATTGATTAGTTAGTTATTTGTATATCTATAATGTCAGGCAGAGCCTCAATCTAAAAACCCTTTGTTCTTAATTCTGTTACTGAATTTTGGATTTAAAAAACTTACAGTTCTATATTTAATACTTCTAGTTGGTTAAAGCATTATCTTACATTCAATATTCACATATCTAAAAATTCCAGATTCGATTCCCATGCTTGTATTGACATTGGTCAGGGTGGCAACATCTGAAGAAGAGAGAAGAATACCACTTGAAACATAGCATTAAAAGTTTAAATAATGTTTGAATTTTTCTAAGGACATTTAACCATTCTATGCTTAACTACTCTAGAAAATAGTATGATATTTCAACACTCTAAAAATCTGATTGAGTATTTAACAGTTTCTATTTCTTTAAAGTTATTCATCTTAGAATTAATTATTTCTGCATCACTTATGTCAGAATGTGTCAGTATACCAATATACTGAATCCCATAGGATAAACCAACAAAAAATAGATGTATCACCCAGACTTTTAGGAGTGAAAGTTCATTATTTTTATTGTATTTACCACTATCTATTATCATCTTGAGTATTTATTTTATATTAAATCATATTTATTTTTAAAGTGACATGACTATTATAACATCATATGACTTTTTTTTCATTGAAGGAGTTTAGACAATAGAATATATAACCCCTACTATCTGGTATCCATTTGTTATTTAAACTTACAATTGATGGTTCTGGCATAGAATTAACAAGTATCTACTATCCAGACAGTTCCCAATTTGGCATTCTTAGTGATACCTAAATATCAATACATAAACTTTAAAATGTTAGCACTGTACAAATATATTGTATATTAGATAACTAGATAGATTCTAATGCATTATAAAAAATCTCCAAGCAGTATAAAATGTTCAAAGAAGTATTAGAAGTTGAATCTCATGCTGTATGCCATTCTATAGTTATAGAGCAATAAACTTGAGAACTAAAAATTTCTGAATTGAGGCTCACTTGTCACTTCCGGTTTACAAACATAGCATGATCTCTCAAAAAAGTTAATTATTCAATTGATTACTCTATAAGAAAATATTTGAAATGCAGGCATTCTTTATATACCTGGAGCTTAATTGTAAATGTAGAGATTTGAGCTCAGACTTTCGAGCACTCTTCAACTATCCACACTATCTCATACTACTCATACACATGACCACTGGACCAGCACTCATCAGTTGACCCAGATTAGCATCTCCCACACATTATATAATCAGTGCTCAGTTTATATTAAGATAGCAAATCTTCATACTTTAAAGACAGGCTTCTATCTACTCCAACCTCCATCTCAGACACGCATGTCATTGGAATAGATTGAAGCCTGTCCATTAAAGTATAAAGATTTGCTATCTTAATATAAACTGAGAATTGATTATATATATATATGCATGGGAGATGACAATCTGAATCAACTGATGAGAGCTGGTTCAGCACAAAATATTATATTGGTGGTTATTTATCTTTTCTACATGTGTGTGGTCATGTGTATCAATGGTATGAGATAGTGTGGATAATTGAACGATGCTTGAAAGACTGAGTACAAATTCCTTATATTTACAATTAATCTCCAGGTACATAAAGAATGCCCATATTTCAAATATTTACACATCCTGCCCATCCCTCTTTTATGTATCTAAATGGATAAGGTCCTATACATGAGGGGTCAGAATGACTTGAGGTCAACATGGGCATGGCAATAATATTAGCATCAGCATGGGATTTGGGCTTTCCATCATCAGATTTTCAATGGTATCCATGACTGAAGAGTTGGAAGATTGGAGTACATTGAAGCCTGTCCATAAAAGTATGAAGATTTGCTAACTTAATATAAACTGATCACTTATTATATATGTGGGAGATGATAATCTGGACCAACTGATGAGTGTTGGTTCAGCATGAAATATGAATATTGGTGATTATTTATCTTTTCTACATGTGTGTGGTCATGGGTATCCACAGTATGAGATAATGTAGATAGTTGAAGGGTGCTTGAAAGTCTGAATTCAAATCCCCTATATTTATTCTATATGATTGTCTGATAGTAGAGTGACAGACTTAAGAACTGAAGATTTTTTTGATTTGAAGCTCAAACTGTCATCTTCAGTTATTAAAAGTTGCATGATCTCTTGAAAAACTAGTTATTTAATTATTTTACCCCAAACAGTGCATTGGTAGAATGATGGTCTTGAAATCTAAAGGTTTTTCATTGAGGGTCAAACTGTTGCCTTCAATGATTGAATATACGTGACTTGAAAAATAAATTATTCAAATATTTATCTTGCACAATTAAGTGCGTGATAGTGTTCACGTGTCACTTGATCTCCTGGTCTACTTACCATTTGATTATATTTTTATGTTAATCAGGACTAGCAGAATCATTATCAATTAATACAGGAAATGATTTCTCTCACTTTCCCAATGGATAGGTCATACAAATTTTATACAGAATACTTGTAAAGCATAATGTAAATAGAATCATTTTTACATGGTTAGTGTCTTTAATTATTTGATTGAGAAGCAACCCATTTAATTATATAAATTCAATCATAGTCCTCACCATTATATTAAGAATGACTCATAATTAATGACTATAGTCTACAATTCAAGCAATAAAGAATAAAAGATTAAAAAATTAAAGAAAGAGAGAAATTGGAATTGGGGTTGCACTTAAAATATAGAAGTGTAATTGTGCAAACATATGATGCACTTATCAGTATTGGTATAAAGTGAAGGTATATGACCTGAAAGGCTCTTACTAACGAGGGTGTTATATTAATATGTGATTGAAACAGAAAAATAAAAATAAAAGATAAAGAGAGAATGAGGAAAAAGTAATTGGGATTAATTTATTTTTAAATATTAGTAATATTTGTTTTAAAATATATTTATTAAACATAGTAACATAGTAATATACAGTTAAACTTTATAAAAATTTATATAGTATTCAGAATGAAACTTGAAAAAGTCAATGTAGAAAAAAGGGAATCTTAATAAGATTAAGAGGAAAATAAAACTTTCACCCAAGTATCATCATGTAGACTCACAGGCGAAAGCAGAGAGTCTCGCTGCTTGACTTGATCAAGAAGCTTAATAAAGACACTTAGAGCCGAGTCCTGAGAATGACCAAAGATGAGCCTGCAATGTGTCAACCATAAAGAAAATGTTATAAAGATAGATAATCTTATTGCTGCAAACAATCCCTTCTTAAGAGTGTTAGAAACAGAAAGAGCATCCCTAAGATCCAGAGAGACATTCGCAACAATAAAGTCCCTAATCGACTTAAGAGCAGGACAGATATAGAAAATATGGAGAATTGTCTCATCATATAATCTACACAACTGACACTGAGATGAAATCCTAATGAAGCCTCTGCTGGTCACTAAAAAATAACTTGTTGGGAGTGCATTTAAATTTAGTTTAAGTACAAAATCAACATGTCTTGCTTCAATGAAAAGAAGTTTCATTTTACGCAAGAGAACTTTATTTGAAACACCTAATGAAGTCAAAAGAGGAGTATAATGTGGAAATTTTAGTGTATAAACATCCCAGAATGACAATTTCCCATCAAGCGCAACTTGAACCGAGGGTATCGACTTAATAATATTAGTAATATTTATTAAATGATATTATACATACTGCATGTAAATGCATATGTAGTGGTACCACAATGTCTGCTATATTTTATCTCGAGCTTCTCTTGTATTCATCATATATAATGTATAATAAGTCATGTTTTTTACAACTTTTGTCATTTAGTCCAGGGATAGCATATCATAATCTGGAATGTAGGACCAGGGTTTGATTCCAATGCTGTCACTACTAGAGCTCAAACATTTTGTGAATTCTGGAACAATAAAACCATTTGAATATTTTTTTATTGCAGTACAATATATATATTGTTTATTGAACTCAGCAGTATTCTTCAATAAGTGTGCATCCAGATGCACATAATATGGATGCTTTTCTAGTATCATATTCGTGCAAATAAATGATACAATGTAAATAAAAATTAATAAAAGTAATAATATAGTTAGTAATAATAAATTGAGAGAAGACATTTTAAAAGTGTGTGTTATACTATGCACTTTTCAGAGCAACACAATAATGTCTGCTAGAAATGCTTTACTGGTTTATATCTTCTATTCATGAAGTGATAATGTCTTAGCTAAAATTGATCTTTTAATATGATTATATTTTTAGTTGTTTCAGGAATGCAAACAATCTTGACACAAATGTTATCTTTTCCTGAAGTTTTGTGGTGGTGGTGTTTTAGTTATATTTTTATATTAGACTATTTCCATCATCTAATATGAGTATTGAATGTATTTAGAAAAAATTAACTTTATTTAAATATTCCAAATGCATTCAACTGTTAGAAATAGCACATCAAACAGGTTAGTATATGCTCAATATTTTAAGAGGAGATTTGAACCTGGATCATTATATTTTTCCGTATTGAATTTTAAGGTAATGCTCTAATAACCATCCTATCAAAGGCAATAGTCAGTAGAAATTTTATATATTTATCTATGAGGTTCCTCCTGATTTTTCTGCTTTTTCCTAAAAACAAAGTTGATTAGTGGTTTCTATACATTATGTATAGACACACTAGATTGACTTATGATATTGTTTGCCATTGTCATGTGAGTAGCTTCTTTAAATTTTCTTCTTTGTATCTTTTCTTATTTATCCAATATTTTTGTGTTTTCCCAATAGAACATATGTTCATTGGCATCTACATGGTCTGCTACCCTAGACACATCTGTTTTCTCTCTTCTAATCATAGTTTATCTTCTTGCAAGCACTTTTCAATGGGATGACTGGTCTCACTAATATATGTCTTTCCACATTCAGATGATATTTCATAGATGCAATTTGTTCTTTTCAGCATTTCAAGTTTAGACTTTGTAGATGTTAGAATTCATCATAGGGTGGTATGACCAGGGTGACCAAATGTCCCATTTTTTTGATTTTTTTCTATTTTTGATTAAATGTTCCAGTGTCCCCAAAATGTGTGTGTAGAGATGTATGGTGTGTAAATTATAAAAATATAAATACTTTAAACAAGAATAATTTGCTGCTAAAATTGAAATAATAAGAAAAGATAAATTAAATAAAAGTATATAATTGGATCCAAAATTTCAAATAATGATCAATGGTTTTTTTTGTTAGAGAATTAATACCATGCAGTTTATTGTTGAGGAAGCATTCTCAAGAGCTAAGTGTTTATTGATCTGTCATTTCTGGTGCTCAAATGCTGAATATTTCAAATTTTTTTGTAATAATTTAGTGCTTTTTTTAAAAGCAAGTCTAATAGAATGTTCTGCTGAAGGTTTGTGATGGTGGTATTTTATTTGTATATTGGATAATGCATCTAATATAAGTATTGAATGTCTTTAGAAAAAATTTATTTTATTTAAATATTCTAAATATATTCAACTGCTAGAAATATCACACAGATTAGTATATGCACAATGTTTCAAGAGGTATTATTCTCCCCTCTTCTTCAGATGTTGCTGGCCTAACCAGTGACAGGATTAGCATGGGAATTGAACCTTAAATGCTTGGATATTGAATTTTTAAGATAATACTCTAACCAACTGAGCCATCAGGTTCGATTCCCATGCCATTCAGTTCGTTAGAGCATTTTCTTAAAATTCAATATTCAAGAATCTAAGGGTCCAGGTTCGATTCACATGCTAGTCCTGTTGGTCAGTTGGTTAGAACGTTACCTTAAAATTCAATATTCAAACATCTAAGGATACAGATTTGATTCCCACACTAGTCCTATCACTCGTCAGGACAGTAATACTTAAAGAAGAGGGGAGAATACCTCTTGAAACATGCTTATATATACTAATCTGTGTGCTATTACTAACAGTTGAATGTATTTGGAATATTTAAATAAAGATAAAGACATCCACTGACATATTAGATTATGGAAATAGTCCAATATATAAATACAAGTCTAATAGAATATCATTTAGAATTTTTGCCTTTTTGTCTCGGTTTATATTTACATCACTTATTGTTAATATATTGTTTTTAAATATATTTTTATCAGTTACAATAAATTGATGTGAAATAAGTTTTATTTCAAATTGACTTTTAAAATTCAAAACAATTTTTTTTTGACCTCTGTATGCAAATAAATTAGTTCTTTTAAAATTGATTTTAATTTTTGATATGGCATCTAAAACTGTTAAATTTCAAACATTGCATGATGGTTTTTTTTTTTACTAATATTATGTTGTGATTATTTCCTTATTTAATCTTTTTGTTTTCTCTCCAAATTTTTTACTAGCCTTTTATAACTCCATATCTTAAAGATAGCACAAAAAATGTCAAAATAACGAATTTATAATAGAAAGTCACAAAGTTTATAAAAATAAGTTTATCGAAGTAGTTTATGATACATTAATTTTTTTATCATTATTTTATTCTTCTAAATAAGTTAATGTGCTTTGAAATGATTCATCTTCTTAGTAGGGTATTGAAATATATTTAACCCTTTACAGCATGCTGTGTATAAACACAGATTTAAATAATAACTTTGCAGTTTATTTAAATTTGGTTTTTTATTTGTTATCTATTTACAAAAACCTTGGTACATAAATGAAATAGATGAGACTATAAGGAGGCCAAAATATTGATGTTAAGATTATTAATATATTTTATGCTCTTTTATCTGTTTTCTTTTAAAATTTGATTGAAGCTTTATCGGATGCATTCTCCACTATGTATGTTTTAATGCTCATCATTCTTTTCAAAATTTGATTCATGATTTATTCATTATTTATGTTTTTACAACTGTTTCTCTATCAATCTCATTGGCTAAACATGTGCTCTGAAATTTCAACTTTAGGTATATACTCTGAAATAAATGATATTTAAAACCAAAGAAATTTAAGAAGTAGCAGACTTTGACTTTTAAGAATTGTTACAATTTCTTAATTTGCAACATATAGATTGGATTACATTCAAATATCAGCCTTTCAAGCTAATTGTGCATGCGCTTTTTGCGCATGTTAATAATAAATGAATACTTTCCTTTCTAATACAAGATGTAGTATTTATGCAGGAATAAAATGAATCCACTTATTCCTACAACTCAAATGCTTATATATGAGCAAATCTGAAGTACTGGCAAGGAAAGCGTGAGGATAGACCACTCACTTTAAATTACTATTTACTATGTCTGAATGAATGACATCAGTGAAATTGTCTAGAATTTACTAAATGTCACTCTAACTGAAACTTAATCATATGTAAATAAGCATTTATTTTTATATAGCGGATTGGATTCATTTTATTCCTGCATAAATACTATATCTTGTATTGGAAAGGAAAGTATTCGTTTATTATTAACACTCGCAAAAAGTGCATGCACAATTAGCTTGAAAGGCTGATATTTGAATGTAATACAATTGTAAACATGCGCTATATAAAAATAAATGCTTATTAACATATAGTTGTGAAAATAATTGGAAGTGGGAAAAACATTTCTGTATGACACTAATTCAAAATGTTTTTTAATTTTAAAAACTGGAGTACATGTGCTAACATTATTTACCTATTGTGGATGCCAAATTAGTAAGCAGTTTAAGTTCACAAAATACTTTTATATAGATAGTTTGAGCTATTAGTTCAAATTTTATAAAAATTGAAAAATATCACATAGTGAAAAACTTAATTACATTATAGACTACTTTGAACTATTAAATGTTTTTATCAATTTTCATATTTTTACATTTTTTTATAATTTAAAATACTCTCATAAATATTAAATGATTTATTTTTTTAAAGCTGATCAAAACAAACTTACTTATTTGTAAGCATGCAATTAAAAATACTGTACCGTGTCCCCTAGAGATTAAGAATGCAATACAATTTTTTAATGAGTTTTGGTATGTTTGATGATGACATTTATCAGAAAACTTAATATCCATTGCATGTTGTAAATTTTTATAATTTTAAATTAAATTTAATGTGACAGTGTACAAAAGCATGTTTTCAGTGTGTGCTAGAGCAGTGTGATGGCACTGCTATTACTTTAAACATTTTTGTTATGTTATAATTATTGATAGCAGGTACTTACATATTAGATCTGCAACATAGGGGAGGTGATAGGTCTTTTCACACCCATGATAAATATATAAACTTGTGATCACGTCAAACAAAGTTTTTCACTTGTGATGTTATCCGATCTCATATCAAAACATTTTTTTGTGTATGTGATATTTTGACAGTCTCAGTTCTTGTTCAGATTTCATTCTGACAACAGCTTCATTTGTAGTTTTAATTCAAAGTTAGTTTTAGTCCAGATTTCAATTGCATTTCTGTTTTTTTTTGTAATTTTCATTCAAGGATTTTCACATTATTTGTACTTTTGAGTTACTATAGTAGTAACGTTTCGAGGATGTAACAGTAACATTGGCATTTGTAATGGAACATGATTGGAGGATATGAGAATTCCATTCCTAATGGCGATCCACTTACATTAATTCATAATTGTGAAACTCATGATGCTTATTTTTAAATTGGAAAACTACAATTAATCCGTATGAAAAACAGTGCCCAGACACAGGCGGAGCTTCAGTTCTTGGGTGACCTGAGCTACAATACATACTCATACATATACACTGCTAAGATAGTAATTCAGTACATGCTAAGATAGTAACACAGGATTTCTGGGTTATTATCTTAGCAGCATTTATGTATATGTGTGGGTATGTATTGTAGCTCAGGTCATCCAGGAGTGAAGCTCTGCCTGTGTCCAGGCACCGTTTTCCATATGGATCAATTGTAGTTTTCCAATTTAAAAATAATCATCAAATTTATCCACTTAAAATAAAGTAGAACCAGTAAATTGATTGTTTCATTATGACAGTTCCTGTTATATATATACATGACAAATACCATATATGTATATTTTATGGTTTTTTGTAATACTTTACAGTATTTCTGACTACTGGAAGACCTATAAAAATGCTGAATTATTAAGGGCCGATTATGATCATTTTCATGTGAAATACAAATACAATCATATGTTAATTAAGTGTGCATTTTGGGAAAAATAAAAATTTTACTTTTAGTCTCCATTTTGCGAAAAAAAGTTTATCCACTTTGAAATGAATTAGAACTGAAAAACTGATTGTTTCATTGTGACAATTCCTGTTATATATTACACAATAAATACCATATGTGTATATTTTATGGTTTTTTGATAATATTTTAGACTATTTTTATAATTTAGTGATTGTTTTATTCGTTCTTAAAGTAACATTTTGGAATTGAGTAATTGGCTTGTCATATTTTACATATTTTTGTATGGCAAATCAATACTTTTACTATTGTTAAAAATGTACTTTTTAAGATTGAATATTTTGGTGAAATTCATATTTTTAGTATTGTTAGAAATTAATATTCTGCATCATATTTTATATTTTTTGTATCAAAGTCTTATTTTTAGTATTGTTAAAAATGCACAATCATGTGTTAATTATAAATTTTATTAAATGCTCACTATTATTTCAGTAATAGTTTTAACAAGGCTGTAAACCTTAGCAATGAGCGTCTGAAAAAATCGTCACTAGGGACCTCTGTAGGTCTTTAAATAAATATCCACTTGGGGGGGGGATTTTTAGTTTAAATCCCTATTTTTGAACCAAAATAGTTGATCCACTTAAAATAAAGTAGAACAGACAAATTGATTGTTTCATCGTGACAATTCCTATTATGTATTACACAATAAATACTGTATGTGTATATTTTATGGGCTTTTTGGTAATATTTTGGACTATTTTTGTAATTTAGTCATTGATTTGTTCAAATTTAAAATAATTTTTTGGGAATTGCATTATTTGACTTGTCATATTGTACATATTTTTGTATGGCAAATCAATATTTTTACTGTTGTTAAAAATGTACTTTTTAAGATCAAATTTTTTGGTGAAATTTATATTTTACGTACTGTTAGAAATTAATATTCCATATGTATATATTTTAGGATTTTTTGGTAATATTTTAAAATACTTTTTTTTTGTAATTTAGTAATTATTAGACCTCCTGTAGCACCTTTTCACATATGTGTTCAGACTGTCAATAAATCTTGCAAAAATATCACACACATGGTCCATTTTGATGAATTTATCATTTTAAGTTTGTAGATCCAAGTGTACATGTTATTTTGGTCAGATCAAAAGATTAGAAAGTTGTTAGTAGGTTGATACAAATGTGAAAAGGTGCTGCAGATCTAATATGTGTTGCAGGTTTAATATGTAAGTTCTCTATATATATTTGCTGATTTTCATTTATTTAATGAAAGAAATTGGAACTAAAATTATTTATTAAAAAAAATCTGAAGATATTAGTATCATACGTATATCATAAAAATATAAAAATTCTTAGATTCAAAAGTTGCTAAAAATGCCATTGATTGATAGATTCTTTATTCTCAGGCTTTTGAAAATATTTTATTTTTATTTGGGGAGGGGATGGTTATAATTTTCAGTAATTTATTTAATTGATAAAAAATCAAGTCAGATGACCTAATTTTAATAAAGCTCCTATTTACAAATGTTATATATAGAGTAAGTTAAAAACAAACTCTTATGAAGCTTCAAAAATACCCTCAACCTCAGACCGCGGTTTCTGCCTCTAGCGTCATCAGTGAGGTGCTAGGGAATAAAAATACTAGAACTAGTCCAGCATTTTATCAATGCCTAACTATTGAAAAGAAAATCTGAAACTTTCAGACATTTAAATGTCCAAAAATCCAGCTATCTAACTCAAATAGCAGTATGGGACTGAAACTAAGTTCAGATCCACCATATATTAATAGCTCTAGCAATATAAAATCGCCAAAGCATTAATAGCAAAAAACTAAAATTAAATTGATAAAAAATCAAGTCAGATGACCTAATTTTAATAAAGCTCCTATTTACAAATGTTATATATAGAGTAAGTTAAAAACAAACTCTTATGAAGCTTCAAAAATACCCTCAACCTCAGACCGCGGTTTCTGCCTCTAGCGTCATCAGTGAGGTGCTAGGGAATAAAAATACTAGAACTAGTCCAGCATTTTATCAATGCCTAACTATTGAGAAGAAAATCTGAAACTTTCAGACATTTAAATGTCCAAAAATCCAGCTATCTAACTCAAATAGCAGTATGGGACTGAAACTAAGTTCAGATCCACCATATATTAATAGCTCTAGCAATATAAAATCGCCAAAGCATTAATAGCAAAAAACTAAAATTAAATTGTTAAAAAATCAAGTCAGATGACCTAATTTTAATAAAGCTCCTATTTACAAATGTTATATATAGAGTAAGTTAAAAACAAACTCTTATGAAGCTTCAAAAATACCCTCAACTTCAGACCGCGGTTTCTGCCTCTAGCGTCATCAATGAGGTGCTAGGGAATAAAAATACTAGAACTAGTCCAGCATTTTATCAATGCCTAACTATTGAGAAGAAAATCTGAAACTTTCAGACATTTAAATGTCCAAAAATCCAGCTATCTAACTCAAATAGCAGTATGGGACTGAAACTAAGTTCAGATCCACCATATATTAATAGCTCTAGCAATATAAAATCGCCAAAGCATTAATAGCAAAAAACTAAAATTAAATTGATAAAAAATCAAGTCAGATGACCTAATTTTAATAAAGCTCCTATTTACAAATGTTATATATAGAGTAAGTTAAAAACAAACTCTTATGAAGCTTCAAAAATACCCTCAACCTCAGACCGCGGTTTCTGCCTCTAGCGTCATCAGTGAGGTGCTAGGGAATAAAAATACTAGAACTAGTCCAGCATTTTATCAATGCCTAACTATTGAGAAGAAAATCTGAAACTTTCAGACATTTAAATGTCCAAAAATCCAGCTATTTTATATTGCTAGAGCTATTAATATATGGTGGATCTGAACTTAGTTTCAGTCCCATACTGCTATTTGAGTTAGATAGCTGGATTTTTGGACATTTAAATGTCTGAAAGTTTCAGATTTTCTTCTCAATAGTTAGGCATTGATAAAATGCTGGACTAGTTCTAGTATTTTTATTCCCTAGCACCTCACTGATGACGCTAGAGGCAGAAACCGCGGTCTGAGGTTGAGGGTATTTTTGAAGCTTCATAAGAGTTTGTTTTTAACTTACTCTATATATAACATTAGTAATTTATTTATATATTTATGCTTATTTATGCAATATATTTGTAAAATATTCATTTTAAACCAAAAAAATGTTATTAGATTTTTTTTAAAATATTTGTTTTTAAAATATGTTATTAAAACTAACTACAGTAAAACAAATTGAGGTTGATTTTCTGAAAAAGAAATATTTTCATAAACACTAGTGCAAATTTTTTTGTAATATTTCCACTAAAATGAATATAATTTTAAATTTTGAAACAAGACTTTGTTATTTTTTGATATCAAACAAAAATTCATTTCAATTTTAAAAATGGAATTCAAGAAATATTTCATTCAATAATTTTTATAAATTGGTGAAGGTTGTGATCCATAAAGGACCATTGTCTTTGTGTAATATTTTATTCTTCTATTTTGAAAAGTTCAAATATTATCTTTTAGTCAGTCTTTTACTTGTAAACTTATATTTGTCATAAATAATGTAAAAATTATCCAAATATATAGTATAAAGATTTAATTATCAAATAAAATGTTGCAAATATGACCAAAATTGCCACTAGAATTCTTCAAATTTAGAGGGAGAAGATTTGGCACCAATAGGTTAAAACATTTTTTTCTCATGTTTTAAAAGTTTTGCGAAGAAACTTAGCTATTTCTAAACCTACAATAATTGCAAATATTGTGTAAGGGGACTTAGTATATGTATATTCCAATATTTTTAGAATCACTAATCAATTTGCTATTTCAATATTTGTTAAGTTATTTGAATCCAAATGTTTTATATAATTTATTGCCCAATTTTCTAGAAATTTTACCTAATTTATTGCCCAATATTTCTAGAAATATTAGAATATATATGCACACAATGATCTCACAATCCATCAGGTATTCATACATTATTTTTATGCATTTATTATTCACTTTCTTTTGTTTTGAATTCAGCATCTTGTAGAAATATGGGTCCATCATCATTTTTTAAACTGTTTTTTTTCTTGCCATCTGTTACTGGTAAACCACAATTCTAGCACTGAATATTTCCATATGGACAGGTTCTTTTTAACTTTGATGTGAGTTACAAAAATCATCACACATACGTATGAATATTGCTATTAATTTACTTTAATATTAAATACTACTGTTGTATATATATATATGCACACATTACAATTAGTTTGCCATTATTGATTCATCATGGTCATTGATTTAACTATTATCTATTGCCTGCAGGATGTAAATCTCACCAAGTTTAATTCAGTTTAATGTTCTGAAATTTTCAAAATTCTAATTTTAAATAAAGTAATATACAAAATATTTTTTTGATTTTTTTTAAAACATTATTATAATTTTGTTTCTAATAAAAATCCTTACGAGTTTCTTCAAATCTAGGATTTAGGAGATTTTTGTTGTCCAGCAATCACTATTTTTTTAAAGAATTTTTTTAACCCTATAAAAAGTTTTTTTTTGCCCTTAAAATTCATCATTATTTTTTTCTGTTCCATTTTTAATGAAATAAAAGTTATTGATTATTTCTCTATATTTTTAAAATAATTTTTTCCAAATATAAGTTTAAGAAATACATTTATCTGAAAACTAAAATATTAATTTTGACAATAAAAATAACAACACTTAAAAAGTAGAAATTCAAAATGAAAGAAAGTTTCGATAAGAGGCAAATATGGCTGCCATTGTGGAAATATTCGCTCGAGTAATTTTTTTAAAAAGCTGCTATGTTTTAAATAAAATTTTATATTGAGAAATAAAAAATAATAATAGTAATAAAAATTGAAGAAAATTATATGTAAAATAATTTATCATATAATATTAGTTTCTGATAACTATTGAATTCGTCACTTAAAAACCCTGCTATCAATTGTTTAAAATTATAATTAACATTGGAAATAATTAAAATTTCAAAAATAATTATTAATACCTTTTTCATTTTTTTGCCATTAACAAATGCAATTGGAAAAACAATTAGCACCTTTTTATTGAAACAGAGATATTTTGTTCATTGCTATCATTGGCTTTAAACTATCTTAAATCCCCTCATATTGAATCAGCTACAAGTAGATGAAAGCCAATACTTTAATATAGAAGGAAAATAACTCTCATTTAAATAATTTTTAAAATTATTGTGATGTTAAAATTATATATATATGCATTCACTTTTTTACCTTTAATATTTCATTATATAAGCTTTAAATGCTTATCTATATTTTTAAAGGGTTCTATTTGAATGTTTTCTTCACATCTATTGCTTATTTTGTTTATTCCTTGAGAAATGAGGAATTGAAAGGTCATTTTATTTATTTTGGACTAAAAACATATAAAATAATTGTTTCTTGATCCACAATTGGGATTTTTATATTTAATTTGAAATAAAAGCACGTGAGAATTTCATAAATTAATTATATAAATTCTGTATTGACTTAATTAATTTCTGTATCCTCCCTTCTCCATGCTTTTATTTCATGTTAAATATAAAATCCCTAATTATGATCGAAAAAACAATTATTTTGTGTTTTTTATTCAAGTTAAATAAAAATGTTTATTATGATTTTTTTATATATATTTTTATAGCATTGTAAAATCACACATAAATAAAATTCATTTACAATATAGTTATATAGTCAAGATTTATTTTTATTTCAATTTTAAAAGATTATTAAGATTCATTATAATGTAAAGTTTTTTAAAAATAAAAAATAAAAATATTGCCCTTTCACATGCATTACTAAAAAATTATTAAAATGATAACGTATTTGAAATTTCATCAGACAATCCCTTTGGATTTATAAAAGTTAGAGAACTTAACTAAATTATTTTAGTGTTATGTTGTGTTGTCGATGATTTATAACAAATATACAAAATTTGAACAAATTCTATTGAATATAAATAAAATCTCTATTTTAAAATTTTACATAAATCTTGAAAAAAAAAAGAAGATTCTAACTTAAATAAAAACATTTAATTGAAACAAACAAACAGAGGTTCTGACTATAATAAAAGCATTTAAAAATATGTTTTTTACGAAGTAAACTTTATTAATAGCAACTTATATACAAGTGTTAACATATGTAAAAGAAAATAAATTAAACCTTATATAATATTTGATATACAGTACCCTATATATGAAAATACAGGCAAAACAATTGGTGTTTCAAGATAGATGAAGAATGATTTTTATTTGAAGAAAGTAATATTTATTTGGATATATTATTATATACTTTATATAAAACTGCATTAGAGAATAAGCTTGCTTTGGATAACAAAAATATTGTGAATTATTGTTAAGATAGTGTACAACTTATCAAAGTATTATACTTCCATATTTTGTTTCTAGTTTTCTAGATAAGAATTTGAGAGCATTTAAGTATGTATTTAACTATTTTTATCACTTTTTAAAGGATATTGTATTTCTTGTTATCAGATATTATAGAACAATGAGTAAGCCATATTGTTCTGCAAGTATGAATAGTTGCAGCCACATTGAAGGGATAAAAATATTTAATATTTTTCTTGAGCAATTGACTGACATTTATTATACGCTTGTGAAATACTGGAAGACTTAAAGATGAGGAATATGAACAGGTTTGAAAGATGTGTAGTATATCTTATAGATAATTATTACATAAGATACAAATGAGAACAATATCTAATTTAAATTGGTTGTTGATTAAAGTTTTAGTAGGAATTATCCTTTAGATAAAGTTAATAAAGAATTCCAACCATGATTGAGGAACACAAGTTTTGGAATGTGGTTAAAGTTTTGGCAATTGGAAAAATTTATCATAGCTATCTATTAGGATATATAATTTTTTTTATATCTTTAAATGTGACATCAACTAGAGATTTGATATTGCATAGGTTCAACAGATCAATATAGTTCTAGTATAATCAGGGAAAAACTAATGACCTGCATGTGGAAGTGGGGGAGGGTGTCTTTTAGGGTTGGACTAACTAAGTTTGCAATGTATATTTACTTCTAATGAGGATCTACTAGATTAAGACCCCTTTTAAAGATAGGAAAATAAAAATAGATTTAAATAATCAACAAATATTTTTAAATAGAATATTGCTAAAACATCTGTATATACTCCATATATACACATAGAAAACTATAAATAGATTTAAATAATAAACAAATATTTTTAAATAGATTATTGCTAAAACATCTGTATACATTCCATACATACTTATTTATTTTGTTATTTTTATTGGTATCATAATATTTTTTCTGATTTTAAAATTAATTTGTGTCAGAGATATGCATATACCCTATTGTATGTACATGCTAGTATCTACACTGTAAATGTATATGTGGGTGAGTGTTTAGTATGTGTATTATATAGTATTTGGTACTTTCAACAAATTTAAATTATCCATAAGGAGGCTTAGAATCAAATGATTTGGATAAGGTATTTACAAAAGTGATGAAAGAGACTTGATTTTTTGCATCTTAAATGATTTTCTCTTCTGTTCGGTTTAATAGGTAAAATATTTTTATGAGCATTCATTGTTAATAGTTTTTTCTTAAATGTATATCTATACTGCAATGTTTTTCTTGAAAAGATTCACAGGAGGCAGACATGACTCAGTGAATTTTCTTAATAAATTGATAGGCTCGAGCGTAATTTGCAAGTAATACTGTATATACTGAAGATTGCTATGCTAAATATAGTTTAGCTGGTAGCAGATAATGCCATTACCTATCATTTCATTTTAGTATATTTATTTTTTTTACAATCAAATATATAATTATTATGATCAGTGTTTATATTTTCATCAAATATTGAAGCACTGTGGGTTTAAAAATATAAATAATCAAATGACTTGATTTCTAAAGAATTCTTAAAAAGTTTGAGGATCGGAAGTGGCAGTAATAGAATTTATCGAAGAACATTGTAGTCCAGAGCTGACACTTCTCAACTGCAGTAAACAGTGCAGGGTGTTATGGAATTTAAAAATGCTTATAAAAATGATTGTGGCTAGATTTAATTTGACATGATTATCAGCACAGCAATATTATGGGATTTAAAAATTCTTATAAAAATGTTCTTGAGCATTTTGGACAAAGTAATTAATAGTGAAGTACCATTGGGTTCAAAAATGTTTTGGGCTAGTTGTAAATTCAATAATTACCATTGTAGATTTATGTGTTTTGTGTTAAATGGCACTTAGACATAATAATTAGCACTAAAATATTATGGGAATCAAAATGCTCACAAACAGCTCATTGGAACATAATGGAAAGTCAAAAATGCTTACTACAACATTCTTGATTGAATGATATTTAGAAGTAATTAGAACTAGGACATTGTGGGAATTTCATTATGCTTTCATAAATATGCTTTGTTAAATGGTATTTAAAACAAGTAATGAACACAGGAGCATTGTGTACATACAAAAATGCTCACAGAAATTTTCTTAGCTGGATGAAATTTTTATACAGTAGTTCTATAGGATTCAAAATGGTTGAACAAATGCATTTTGAACAAGTAATTGACACTGGAGCATTATGGAATACATAAATATTCACAAAATGCTTTTGCATAAATGAAGTTTGAAAATTTGTAGTAATTAGCATTGAAGAATTATGGAATTTGAAAATGTTCACAAAATGTCCTAGAGTGGGTGACTTTTACTTATGAATTATCAATTCATATTAAAATAAAATAAAACAATTCATTTTAGTCATTCCTTCTTTTCCGAACATTAAGTTTCTCATGTTTGTTTTATATATTACATACTGGTGGTACTTATTATCAACCTGAGATATCAAAAAGTGAAGTTAACCATGGATGGACTCAGCACCTAAAGCTTTATCGTCCAGTTAATGAAAGCTATGTTACATTATAATTCTGAACTTTTTTGATGATCAAAATGTCAACACTATCAATATTCCCATTGTCCTAAAATCTTTAATTTCCACTAAGAATCTTCACAGATCATTAATGGGTAAATATTAGATAGGTAATGTGGTTGTGTCTGGTCTAAATGTTTTTAAAAGTCCTGTGCTTGCTTGAGAAATTATCACCTAAATTTGAAACTTTCACAGTGAGGTTAGAACACCCTAATATAGTCTAGAAAACTAATACACCAATAGTAATTCATCTAAACAAATGTAGGATAATCAAAAATCTTTGTTATTTGTGGGCATTGACTGCAAAGATATCTAGTGTTTACATGAGTTGTTATGATGATTGAGATAATATTTTCTTGGTCTAAGTTATTTAGGATGGAATGGTTTAGGGAGAGTTGCTTATGGAGGAATGTGATAATACTTAATATTATTCTTACTATCAAATCATAAAATAAACTAAGATATGGACATTGTTTTTGTGAAATCTAATACACACAAAAAATTAAAATGTATTTAAATCTTCTATTTCATTCACAAAAACTTTAAATATATGAATAAAGATACCTGAAAATGGTAAATAATCCCTGAGATATATTTTTGAAACTCAAATGTCTACAGATTAAGCAAATTCTTTTATGCCATCTAGTGTAAGCCTTAGTAATCAATAGATGCCTATACTGAAATGCAAAGTGGGAATAAAAGAATTTGCTAATGAATTGCAATGTTTAAGCTAACATCATGTGATTCTTTGTGGTCATGTGACATCTACCTCATCTTTGTTCATTTCTTATCAATTTGAAATTACTATAATTTAATCTAAAAGAAATTGTCACTTGTATATTAACTTGTAATTTGTTATTGATAAATATTTATTTTTAAACATATAAGAGATGACCGGAGAGTCCTGTATTTTTTTAGGATGTCTTTATTCATGAGTTTGAAGGGTGTATGATGAAATAGGTTTAAGTATAGCTAATATATTACACAAGAGTAAAAAGGGATGGAATTGAATTAATGGTACTATGTGGTTGTATTTAATGAAAATAGATATATTAATCTTTAATTGAATTTAGATTTTATTTCTGTTCTCAAAATTATGATAATCTCTACCTATTAAGTGATTAACAATAATCATTTTTATATTTATCTATAGAAAATGCTATCAAATAAGAGAATGCAAAATAAAACAGAAATTAAGGTAAATCCTTGGATCAGCAGCTGTAGAGTTGAATTTCTTCCTTCATCTATTGGAAAAGTTTGAATTATATTATAATTAGTTGTTTGTACAGCATTTAATCAGTTGTTGATCCATTTGTCATGATAATTTTATTCTCTAAGAATGCCAAGATATCCATTTATGAACTAATATTAAATGGTTAAATGGATTTGTCCTTTATCAGAAATCTGAAAAAAATCTGAAGTATTTTTGTGTTTGGACATCTACCAGAAACATTTCCAAGATTTACCTGCAACTTAGTTCATGGTCATCATAGATTCATGTGTAACAGTTACATAATGACCTTCCGTTATAATAATAAAATTTTCACAAATTATCTTTTAATCTTCACAATGTCTTCCAGTGAAAGAGTGCCATCTCTGAATCAATGCATGTTACATAGTGGCATAGTTTAGTGATTGGCCATGAAAATGTTATGCTAAAATATTTGGATTATATCCATCTTCAAACTTCCTGCAGTGCCATATCTGAATCAATGCATGTGTTACATAGTGGTATAGTTTAGCAATTGGCCATGAAAATGTTAAAATGCTAAATATTTGGATTATATCCATCTCCAAACTTCCAGTAGTGTCATCTCTGAATCAATGAATGTGTTAATATGGCATATTTTAGCAATTGAACATAAAAATGTTAAGATGCTAGAATATCTGGATAATATCCATCTCCAAACTTCTTGCAGTGCCATCTCTGAATCAATACATGTGCTACATAGTGACATAGTTTAGCGATTGGCCATGAAAATATTATGGTGTTAGAATATCTAGATTATATCCATCTCCAAACTTCCTACAGTGCCATCTCTGAATCAATAAATATGTTACATAGTGACATAATGTAGCAATTGGCCATGAAAATATTAAGATGCTAGAATATCTGGAGCATATACATCTCCAAACTTCCTGTATTGCCATCTCTGACTCAATGCACATGTTACATAGTGGCATAGTTTTACAATTGACCACAAAAATATTAAGAAGCTAGAATATATTCATCTCCAAACTTCCTGAAGTGTCATCTGTGAATTGATGCATGTGTTACATAGTGGCGTAGTTTAACAATTGGCCATGAAAATGTTAAGATGCAAGAATATCTGGAGTATATCCATATCCAAACTTCCTGCAGTGCCATCTCTAATTCAATGCACGTCTTAAACAGTGGCCTAGTTTAGCTATTGACCATGAATATTTTAATGTGCTAGAATATCTGGATTATAAGTTATGACATGGAATGTGCTGATGTGCTTTATACTCTAACCCATAACGGAACAATATTTTAAATTTAGAAAAACTAATACTGAAATATTAGAAATGAATCAAACTATGTCTGGTGGTGAATACATAAGTCACTAGAATATTTTCTTGTGGTTTGCAAGTTTTCATCATGGCAGGGAGAGCATTGAATATGATCCATGAAGTTATGCAGCACTGTCACATTTCATGCCATAATTCATAATCTAGACATACTAATAGTTGTCTGGTGGTGAATACATAAGTCACTAGAATATTTTCTTGTGGTTTGCAAGTTTTCATCATGGCAGGGAGAGCATTGAATATGATCCATGAAGTTATGCAGCACTGTCACATTTCATGCCATAATTCATAATCTAGACATACTAATATCTTCAAATTTTTGTGATGAAAAGTTAGTTATTTTTTCACTTAGGTGCACTGCATAAGTTGAATCAAAGAAATATTCAGAGCTGTGTTCAAAGTTTCAGATTCTTAATATGATTACTACATTCATTTGATGCATCTCATTGCATTGATTATGATAAAATGGTTTCATAATTGTGTACTGCTTGGGAATTGTTAGCACCAAAAGTGTCCATCTTGGGCTATGATTCATGAACTCTAGGCTGCAGAACCTACCATTCTACCACTGTATTAAACCACACAGATAAATATTCTGGTTAGGCAGATCATATAAGTGGTGATTAACTTTATGTCCTTGATGTAACTTACTAGAAAAAGTAACAGGTTGTTAGATCATGTCTTTTTTGGCTACTGAGTATTAAAATTCTTATGCACTTTGAGATGAAAATATGGTAGGCATCACCTTTGTTTAGTGTGTTGTTTTGTAGATAATACACTAAAAAATTGTTAGATGCATGTTTGCTTATTGCTACTGGATGGTTACTAGATATTGAAAAAAAAAAACAGTTTTGCTTGAATTCTTTGGAAAGATTATCAAAGATTATTCTAGTTTCACTTAGATCTGAAGCCAAGATTATGAGGAAATTACACTAACCACTACATCATAGGGATAAAAAAATTTATTATGTTTATTTTCAATTTTAATATTATAAAATATATACCTAAAAATATTTATATGACGCAAAGATATATTATTATCATTTTCAACTATTAGTGACCCAATGCAGGATGATGGTGTCTACAAGTTGAATCCAGTTTCTTTGATGTATAACCTTCCGCTCCTATATCATTTCAACAAACTTCATTATTTCATTCATCTACTTCACAAATAGTCTCTTTCTAGGTCTTTTGCAATTTCTTGAGATTCGATTTAAAATGTTAACTGCTCATTTGGTATCATCTCTTTTAGAAATATGTCCAACCAGCTTCATTTCATTCTCTTATTTCTTCCAATGGTAGCTGTTTGTTTTTTAATATAATGAAATATACAATACACAACAGAATGAATGGTTCCGTGTTAGTCTGCTAATAATAATACCGCATATATATACACACGCACACGTTTTATTAGAAAGGTTTTGTAGTAATTATCATTATTCCCACAGCACTGCATGAATAATCACAATATTGAAAATTGAACTTCTTGCAAATGTGTGTTGTGTATTTAAGTTTAAATAAACACACACTTAGTATTTATTAAAGCAGTTAATTTCAGTAATTGATATCTTTAGTGATACCCTATAGACATGGAAAAAATTGCTGATTTTTTGTCCGTCATTTATCTTTTCTTTTTTTTAAAACAAAAAAAAAAAAATCTAGAAAAGATTAAAAGAAGTCTAGTGTTCTCTGTGTGAGGTTTATTACTATGTGAAACCATTATACTTAGACAAGAGTGATAAACTGTGGTGGGTGCATGAAAGAATCTTAAATCAATAGATAGGGCTAAATCATTTTTAAGATTCTAGCTAGCCTGCTTCAGCAGGTAAAATAGATTCAAGTCATACTTTCTGATTACAGTATTTGCTTTTAAACTGTCTTCAGGCTTATTTTTTTTTTCCAAAAGTAAAGCGTATAGTCTGATAACAAGGGGGGGGGGCATTTATTCATAGTTTGTTTATATGTAGATCTCTCTCTATATATCTGTTGAATATATTTATGTATTTATATAATAAATAATTTATCAACTCTGTAAATATGAAATTAATTGTAGCAATGTTACATCCTCAGTATGCTATTTATTTGATTTCTATTTTTATTATAAGCTTTGATGTAATTGATGACATTATTTACTAGCCCAGTTTTTATTACTAATTCATAGTCAGATGGTAATCAACCATGGCATACGCTGTTTGATCATATTAGTAGATCTATGATATAATAGAGTATGCAGGAAATCTCAAACCAAAACTTAAGATAGAGACTGAACAGATAAGAATGGCCATTTTATCTTTGTACCTAAATCATGTAATGGAAGTAAAGTGAAGAAGATAAGATTTTTACATTCTCTTTTTGAAATGCTTTAGATTAGCTTATATAATTGAAATCAGGTATAAAGATAAGATAGCCAATTTTATCGTTTCAAAGTATCGATCTTGTTCTTTGGTTTGAGAGTTTCCTGCATACTCTATACTAGCGGTCAGAAATTGGTGATCTGTGGATTACTGGTGGTTCATGATATAATTTTAATGGTCCGCAAAGAAATTCAGATATTATTTAAATTTGCTAGGCTCATGTAATAAAATTTTTAAATAAAAAATAAATTTTGTTTAAGCTGTATTATTTATTGTATGTAAAATAGAACAAGAACGTTTTGTTACAAAATTCTACTGTGAGTTGCAAAAGATCTACCTCAAAGGCATTACGGCATAGAAAAAGTAAAAAAATAAGAATACCGAATTCTATACAATTGTCTAGGCATCAAATTTGACTAAATGCTCCTTTATGTATTGCAGTGGCATCATTGGAGCCAAGGATCAGTAAAATAATTTTAAACCAAGAGTAGCAAATGTTGCACTAATTTTTAATATATATTACTATTATTTATTATTATTTTTGTGTTAAAATTAAAATTATTAATAAATATGTATATCATACTCGATGCTCATATTAATTTGTATCTTTAAAAATTATGTTAGTGGTCCACAATATCTGAAAGGTTGCCGACCACTGCTCTGTACAATATTGTAGAGCTAGTGATGTGATTAAATAGCACTTGTCGTGACTGATTACCATGTGATTAAGAATTAAAAGCATTTATTTAACTTAAAAATTCTGTTTGTTTGTTCATTTGGGTCAAATCCTATAACTGATTTTTGACACATTTCTACTGAATGAATTTTCTTAGACTTTTGTATAAGTGTTGGGTATCAATGGCAATGCAATATTTCAGATATATCCAACTATGTGTCCATCATAACAATGTCCGTGGCTGAAATCCAAACTATGTTGATATGATTCAGTAAGTTTTCCGTAATAAACAACAAGTGGCAGTATATTTTTAAAAAATATATTTTTATTAAGTTTCATGATTAATCGACTAAAAGGCTTTTCTAGTTCATTAAAATAGAAAGAAAGAAAATGAAGGATGAAATCTTAATTTCTACTTATTGAATTAATTAATATATTGTGGCAATTAATTTAAATATGTTAATATCATCATGGGATGAAGCACTTGGGTTCTGGTCAAAAAGAGTGGAAATTTGAATAAAATTTAGTCCTAATTTTTAAATTAGTTTCTAAATCACTTGTTGATTAAAAGCAATAATAATTAATGATTATAAAGAATTACTACTATTAACAAATTTCAATCCATAATTAAAGTTGTAATTATAAATTTATTTAAACGCACATTGATTACATAAGTAATATACAATAAGGCTGTAGCCTCAAGCACACGCATATTTAAGTAATTAATACAATGAATCAATATCACATGTCTTTATCACATGATTCAACTTTTATATTGTTGTTTTAGCAGCATATGTTTTTCTTAACCATCTCTATGCCACCTACTGTAAGCTTTTGTTATTAATAGTTGCCAGATGATAATGCTCCTCATTAATGAAAGCCATAAATTTGAAACTAGTCTAGAGATATTGAATAGGATAGCTCACAGGATAGGATTTATTAAGCCTATCATCTGGCATTTGTTAATCATTAAAGCTTACAATAAGAGAAGTAGAGGTTGTGAAAGAAAAATTATGTTGCTAGTACAATGAATGTGGGAATAATATTTTTTTATATATTTAGTACAATAGTTTTCTTTATATTGGCTGTTGTTTTGTTTTTCCCTTAATATCTATAACCATGTGAAAAGCAAACTGTGCAACATATGCTTGACATGTATATATGCAATTGTATGTTACAATTTAATTTTAAAAATATGTGTATTGAGATATCAAAAATAGTTTTAAAAAATGGACTAATGTAATTATGAAACTATACAATAATAAATATATGGAGAGAGAAATCACATGACTAGCTGAATATCCTATGTGGTTTAGTGTAGTGGTAAGATTGGCAGATGCTCACAATCAATCCTCATGGATTGCAGCTTGACTTTATTGAGTAATAAACCATTTCATTATTTATTTGTCATGCGTGGTTTTGTGTAGTGGCAGAATGTCACATGTGAGAGCTTAAACCCATAGATCACAGATCAATCTGATTCTTCTGGTGTTCAAACCCCTTATGATTCTCTGAATGAAAAAAAGTGTGATGTTTTTTTTTTTTTTTGAATACTTAAAATGACAAAATGATGGATTAGATGTTTTACGATAGCGTCCTTATAGTTGATACACATATGAAATTTAGAAATTCAAGTTCATGAATGTTATAATTATTAATATTTAATATATATATATATAAGTTATGTGCTACTGAAACCATATTTTATAGGTCTGTGGATATGGAAGATTATTGTACACGCACGCACACACACGTACATATGTAACTTTAAAGGTGAATTTTTTGTTGTTAAATGCAAAATTAGTAGTTTTTTTTTTTAAAAAAATATTTATATCTTAAATATTCTATTTATATGCAACATTTAATATGATTTATATTTTTGGCTTTTTTTCCTTTGTATCTGTTTAGACGCTTTGCATACGTCATATTGCTTTTGCTTCACAGCTTGTAAACTCATTTTTGAATCTTTTGTAGCTAGTAAATTGATTTGCTAACCTTTTCCATTTTCTTAAACATTTTTTTTATTACTTTTTTTCCTTTTCCATTTTGTGTTTGTATCAATCAGTATTTATTTTCTGTATTTTTTTTTTTTTTTACTAGACATGATGGTTCAAATATCTTGAAGTATTACATCAGAAAATTACCAAATCAAATGGAAATTTCAGTTAAATGAGCCACAAATATTATTGGTGTCTTGAAATTTTATTTTTATCTATATATTTTTTAAATAATGAAATCAATTTTTTTTTTTTTAGTTTGTTTATTTGCTTTTTTTAAAAAGTATTTTTTTTTAAATAAAAAAATAGAAAATCACAGTTATCTCTCGTGTTAAGTTTTGATAAAATATTTTTGAAAGAGTTTAAATTTAATTAAAGTGAGTTTAATTTTATATGTTTTAAATCTCTCCCTATATAAATATATTGTGTATATTATCAAGAGTGAATCTTATGTTAGTGAAAATAAGCTATTCTTTAAAAAAAAATAGAAATATTTTTATTTTTCGACAGAAAGTAGAGAAAATTATATACCACCTATTGAACAATTTTCGATTTTTGAAATAAGAATATTTTAAATATAGGATGGAAATTGAATCCATGGGGACACAATTTTATTTATATGTGCTTTTTTAGATAATTCTGTATAGGCAATTTATCATCATCATCAACCATTATCAATCCACTGCAGGATGAAGGTCTCTCCAAGTTCAATCCATCTTTTCGGATCTTTAGCTTCTCTTCTCCATATCACCCATGCACACACTCTTATTTCATCAATCCATCTCACATGTGGTCTCTTTCTGGATCTTTTAGAATCTCTTGAAATCCAGTTTAAGATTTCAATTGTCCATCTATTATCATCTCTTCTAGCAATATGTCCATCCCAACTCCACTTCAGTCTTTTAATTTTTTCAATGAGATCAGTAACACCTGTTTGTTCTCTTCTTGTTTCTCCCAACATGAATTTCTCCATACTTCTTTGGGTGGTCTGAAGTCTCTATTGCTTTTCTATTAAGTGTCCAAGTCTCAGAGACATAAGTAAGAACTGGTAAAGCACATTTATTAAAAATCTTCCTTTTCAAACACATAGGCATATTTTCTTTTAGTATCAAGTTATTTATACCAAAAGCACTCCAACTAAGCTTAATTCTATGATTAATCTCATACATTATGTTTCCATCTGTATTAATAATCTGACCAAGGTATTTGTAACTGTTAACTTTTTTTAACTCATCATAATAGATCTTTATTTTCATATTTTGAGAAAATCCATTAAACATTAATATAGTCTTTTTAACATTTATCTTTAGTCCTAATTTCATCTGATAACTCCTGCAACATTGCCTGCAGCTCTAAAGCATTATTTGCAAAAACAATTATATCATCTGCAAAATCTAAATCACTTAAATAATCTCCATTTACTTTCATCTTTTAGCTTCCCATTTTAATCCACAAAATACTCATGCAGCACTGCTGTAAAAAGTT
This sequence comes from Epiperipatus broadwayi, assembly GCA_028023455.1. Lineage (NCBI taxonomy): Eukaryota > Metazoa > Onychophora > Udeonychophora > Euonychophora > Peripatidae > Epiperipatus > Epiperipatus broadwayi. The sequence goes on from JAQFVV010006350.1 coordinate 1,322,964, forward strand.
TTGGAGATATGGAGTCACCCTATCTTACACCCTTCTCAATGTTGATTTTCCCAGTATCACTGTGTAATCTAATTGTTGCTGTTGCAATTTTATAAATATTCTTTAAAATATGACACTATCTCGAATCTATATCTTGATGAACCGATGCTTTAATCACTGAAGAAATGTTTATAGAATCAAATGCTTTTTCATAATCTACAAATCCAAAGCATACTGGCAACTCATATTCATTTGTCCTTTTTATAACTTTTCTCAATACCTCAATATGATCTACTGTACTAAAACCACTTTTAAATCCAGCTTGCTCTCTTAAATTGGTGGAAATCCAATGTTCTCTGTAGATGAGTTGTCACTATCTTGGTAAAAATTTTGTATAAAACTGATAAAAGGCTGATAGGTCTGTAATTTCTAATATCTTTTTTATCACCTTTTTTAAATATTAATATTAATATTGCATTCTTCAAAGCATCTGGTACATCTTTATCATTTAGACATTTGGTATATCACTTTGCTAAAATTTTATCTATTTCTTCACCTGTTTCTTTTAATATATCAATTATAATTCCATCATTACCTGGAGCCTTTCCTTTCTTCATACATTTAATTGCATGTCTCACTTCTTCATTTAAAATTCTGGGCAATTTAGAAGATGTAATAGATATAGGAGGTACTTGTTCTTTAATAATATATAATTCTTGATAAAAGTCTTCTACCCATTTCATGATGACATCTCTCTTTTTAGTAATAATTCCATCTTTTTTTCTTATTGCAGATATAAATTTCTTACCAATACCAAAATGTTGTTTTACACTCTTGAGACTTTTATTTTCTTTGTACAGCTTTCCATGCTAGTTCACAGTTATACTTTTTTTATATGATTTTCAACTCTTTTCTGCACCATTTTACAAAATTCGAGATATTCAATCGTTTTTAATGCATCATTTTTGTATATCTTCATATTCCTTCTTTTCTTCATAAATTCTCTAGTCTCAGTATAAATTTTATTGGTCAATTGCTGCTTTTTTCTACCAGCTATCTTTGTTGCAGTTTTTAAAAGTGTATCAGTTATTTTCAAATTAATTTCATTCAAATCTGAATCATGTTCAAAATCTACTAATACTTGAAATTGATTTGTAAGTTCTAATTTAAATTCATTAGAATTTTTCTGAAGATTAGGAATATCAACTGTAAATATTGTTTTTCTTAATAATTTTTGTATTTCTAGTTTTACTAATCGATGATCACTTCCTGTGTTAAATTTATTAAGAATGTTACAATCTTGAAATATATATTTTCTTTTAGTCAAAATATAATCCAATTCTGCTGTATCTTCATTTGGATGCTTTCATGTCCATTTCCTTTTAACATTTTTCTCAAAAAAAGAATTCATAATGTAAAGTTTTTTTTCTGAAAACTCCACAAGTCTATCTCCTCTCTCATGTCTATTACCATAACCAAAATTACCTACAGCACTTTCATTTGTTTACCCATTCTAGCATTAAAGTCTCCCATAACAATTTTAAAATGTTGTTTACTCTGATCAAAAGCCTTTTATGCATCCATATAAAAAATTTCTACTACTTCATCACTATGAGAACTTGTTGGGACATAAACCTGAATTATGTGCATTTGATATCTGCTATTAAGTTGTATAACTAATATTGCCACTCAATCTCCACAATGTTGTTCTTCCACTTTTTATTTATAATGAATCCTACTCCACTTGTATTTCCAATAATTGTGCCTTTATAATAGAGCACCTATCCACTTTTTAAATCAATTGTCTCTTCACCTTTTCTTCTTTAACTTCACAAATAATGCCCCATTTAATGTAAGACAGTTCTTCTTCTAATTCTTGCAATCTTCCTTCACTTGAAAGAGATCTGCAGTTGAAAGTACCTAAATAAAAAATCGTCATCAAATGGCAGCCTGGGTCCACAATCAGGGGATTCTTAGCACTCTCTGCCGTCAGCCACCAACCACTGCCTTGTTTGGTGACTTTATAGCCTCCTGGGAATAAGGGCCATGATTTATTTTTGTCTTGTCATAATTGTGTATATACCTATTGGAAAAATATCATTTACACAAACATTCATTCTGCCTTATCAGTCAACTGAGAAAAAAGACCATGATGTTTTTTGATCTTAAACTCAGAGATAAAAAGCCAATAAACTCACCATACTGGCTAATGCATATTAGTGAGCAGCCCATCCTAGTTTGTATTCTATATGAATAATCACATAGTAGTAACAGCTGCAACGACAAGAACATATGGAGTGGACATTAGGAATTTGTCCTTCTCAGTTCCTTTAAGGCTTCTAAGAAAATCAAAGGGTCTCCTTTCAGTTAATAGAAAACTCTTTTCTGTAGCCAGGCAATCTATATATAATTTTATATCAAATGTTTCAAAATGACAAGTTTGAGTTGTAAGGATTATTTTTATATTTATAAGGAAATATATTTTTTCAATTTTTACAGTGTGTTATAATATTTAGTAAATATTTTGCATAAATCTTAATAGTGGGTGCATCAGTACATTCTCTGATTTATACATTTCATAAAATTTTATATTTGTAGAGAAATACACTCCAAAAGTACACATTAGTAATTCACAAATCAGACTTACTAAAGTCTTTTTAATATAAAGAAGATGACATTCCTCGTTTTATGCGTTTTTATGAATTTATGCGCACTCACTCATGAGCATCACTTTACAAAGCATAAGTGGTAAAATGGTAAAAGTGCATGATCGTAGGTTTGTTATCTTTTTTATATTATATACATAGTCAGAACTATATAAATAGACTATTTAAAGTGTCTTTAATAGATTTGTAAATAATGCTCTTTTGCATACCAATGTAATTTAACAATCAGATAAAAAATATCTGCCTGATAGATTAGATTGATAGGAGAGAGGATGTTATTTGGAAGTTTATTAAATTGTCTTTAACAAGTCTGACTTGTGAATTATTATGATGAAATCAATTGAAATTACATGATATCTACTTCAATTATGCTTTATCAGCAGCAGATTAATTTTTTTTCTCATCATATTTTTATTACTTAGTATAATAAGCATTCATAATCATTGGATGCCAGATAGTAGTACTTAATAAATTCCTATCTAATTCTGCTTTATACTACATCACCAAATTAGTTTTTGATTATGCTGATGTTTTTTTATGATAAATGCTACAAAAGAAAGTACCTGAAGCCTTTATCTATAATTGTCCCCATCCTCAGACTGGTTTCAAGCTATAGCTCTCTTCAGTGAGGGACTAGGACCTTAGATTCTGATTACGCTGAGGTTGTGTTATGGTTAGATGAATCAGCTAAGGAATAAAGATGCCTATACTGTTTCAAGTCTATATATCTATACAAACATGCTGACATAAGTTGAAGACATTTACAAAAGACACAGTGCACTGCTCTAAGATTCATAGCTCTTCACTAATGAAATTCAAAAGCTAGAAAACTATCTTGGGATATTGGATAGAACAGTACAGGATAGGGATTTATTATAATTACAATCTAGTATCTATTTATTACTAAAGCCTACACTAAATGGCTTATACGTAGTATGAAAAAAAGAATTTGCTGCTGAATTGTTATGATATTCAATTTTTAAGATTTCTTTAATATTGTTAGATATTCTTAGCACTACATATTTATTAGCAATTCTTTATCTTTAGGGTTATCAAAATTATTCAACTCTCATGAAGTATATATTTTATGAAGCCTCGTCTGATTAGTTAAATATTTCATTAATTATTGTCAACTTTTTAATTAATGTTTTAGAAAGGCAAATCAAGAAAATAATTAATTATTAAATGAAAGTTAAAAAATGAAATGTTTCTGGTGGAATATCTTGTTGAGACTTGGTATATGTTGCTAGAGGACTTTTTAAACTTTTTCATTTAATAATCTTGTTTTATGACAGAAAGAATTTTGCAAATCCCGTCATTATCACAGATCCAAAACAAACTTTTTTCTTGATGTGTTTTATGGTCTGATTGTGGGATTGATTTACATTTTTATTTGGAAGTGTGAACTTGAAACTGTAATTGCCTGTAATTCTTAGAAGTTTTTTTTCTTTCAAATTTTCTGCTTTCCAAAAGTTATGATCACCTTCATTGAGAGGTCCTGCCTTTAGTTTATGAAACACATTTAATGAATAATCAGGTGCCTTGTTATGTTTTTAGGGAAAAGTTTAATGTAAATTTAAATATGGCATATTGCTAATGCCCGAATAATTGATGTCAAAATCTTGACTAATTTAGCACTGTGGTGATAGTGGTCTACTTATGAGCTAGAAGTTCCTGATGGATTTTATCTGAGGTAATAAATACCTTAGTTTGATAACTAGGAGGTGTTGTTTTTACTTTATTGTTCAAACATTATTTGTCTTTATGAGCAGTTGATGCTACTGTACTTTTCTTACTGGAATTTAAGAAGATTGATATTTTGCAGTCATGTTTCATGCTTTGGCTTATATAGAATTGACTGGAAATCATGTTTTAAATTTCTTCTTTTACTTTTTCAATATTACCTGAACTGATTAATCCTCCCATCTGATAGCTATTTGAGAAATTACTTTGATCTTTTGTATTAGTTATTCTTTGTAGTTGATGCTTGTATTGAGAAAAGACTTAAGATTGTGTTCCATATGCAGTAAAATACATTACTGATTAATATGTTTGCTTTTTTGCTTAATTTGACTGATATTCAATTTTTTCATAGATGGTCTGCACTAGGTGACTTATTCCTGCTTACTTAAATAAAATATGTATCTATCTTAAGATTTTAAAGCCAGACTAAGTCACTTGGATAGTTGCATAAGTACATAAATTTATCAGATCATTTTCTATATATATTACAGTCCTCAGTTTTATGCCAAATGTAGGCATATTTCTTCTTTTTTTATATCTATATTATATTTTGTAAATATGGATGTAACTGATGGTTCATCAAAATACTATTTTCAAATGCTTTTTATTTAATCTAAGGCTTCTCTTTATTTGGGTGAAATCTAGAAATTAGTTTTAAATGTACTTCTGCTGAAATGATCTTCAAATTTTGTATATTTGCTTGGTTTTGATGACAGTGCACTACTTGCAATCTTTCGGGGTTGTCCAGCCTAACACTATTCACTGGTGGGATGCATTTCAAACCACATTTAAATAAGTTTAATAAGTTTTTAATACTATATTTTTTAAAAAAGTCCTTTTGTTTAATTTGAGGAACAAATTTTAGGGGCATTTATAGCTAATTAACGTAGAAAGAAAAAAAAGGAAGAATGAAATTTTAATTTGCTTTTTAGCTATTTTTATAAAACTTGCTTTTTCTAAACTGCTGATTTGATGAAAATATAACTGACTTTTAATCTACTTTTGCCAATTTGGTACATGCATTCAGTATAGATGAGAATGCAAGATTTCAGTGTCAAAAAATAGAGTTTTTTCAAATTTTACATGTGTTCTGTTTTGATAATAATGCAATATTTCAGAATTGTTCAGTCTAATTGTGTTGATAGGACCCATTTCAAATCACATTCACATAGGTTTGGTAAATTTTGAATCTTGCATAATAGATGTGTTATTCGTTTTAAGACAGCATTTTTATTTAATAAAGAAAATTTAGGAGTGTTTACAGGTAATTAAAATAGAAAGAAAAAGAAATGAAAAATGAAATCTTATTTTCCTGTTAGATAGTTTAAGCAAAACTTGCTTATGTAAACTGTTGCTTTCATAAAAGCAAAGATCTTGTAACTAAATGATTTTATTAGATATACTCAAACACAAAATAATAATATATATAAAAATATTTTTTGAAAAATGTTTATATTTAATTTGAGGATTAATGCACTAAAAAGCGAAAAATATTTTTCTTGAAATGCAATTTTGGATGCTATATGTAATTTTAAGTTGGAAGTGTGAGGTCTCCATAAATTAATTAATTCGAGCAATACAGTTTGTGATCAAATTAAATAATTTATTAATTCAAGCAGTAAAAGCATTTTTTTTTTAAAAAAAAAATACTTTATATATATTATTTTAAAAGAGTTGCTTATAAATTGGTTAAGAAATTTCAAAAAAGTATTTGTTTTTTTGTCATTACAAACAGTCTTTGAAATATTAATAATAAATGACAGTTTTAAAACAGACTTCTATATCAGTATCAATGAAAAATGCATTTTAGTTTTTGATTTTATTACTTCTTATCCACTGAATAGATATATTTATAGTGATGACTGTGGAACATGAAGGAAATTCTGCTTTCAGAGGTATATTAAATTAAAAATTAGCAAGAGAAATCACATGATGCAGTTTTGCATATACCATTGTTGTAGCCATAAGATCAAAGTTTATGCATTCAGTTTATAAATAATATCATTAATAGATACAATTTTAAACCTAATATCACAATAAATAGGCAGGTAAGTAAATTGTCTTAATTTCAAAACTTTAGAATGTTTGAAAATTTCAAATCAATAGGATTAACAATATAGTATGCATAAAAGATATTTGCTGAATGATTATAAAGTTGCCATATTACTATTAATATATTCAGGCCATGCAATCAGTTGGCAGCTATATATATATATATAATATTTAAATATATGTGTATTGCCTATACTAGACTTAATGTAATTATAAGAGATTTGAACCTAGACTTTCAAGCTGCCTACATCTATCCAATCCATCTAATACGATGGATACACATGACCACATACATGTAACAAAGATATATGATCTCCAATATATGTATTTCATGCTGAACCAGCACTCATCAGTTGGTCCAGATCACTGTCTCCTACATATCAGTTGTATAAGATGGATTGGATAGATGTAGAGGGCTTGAAAGTCTGGCTTCATTGTCTAGTGCTAAAAATACACTTATATTTGAATATTACATATATAGTCTATATTCTGTTCATTCCTCTCTTGTATAATTAAATGGATATATTAAGGTCCTATGTGTGAATGTTCAGATTGATTTAGGGTCAACATAGGTATGACAATAATATTGGCACCAACAAGAATTTAGCATTCCACCATAGAATTTTCAATGAAATGGGTAGCCTAAGAGTTGGAGAGTGGAGAAAATTGAAGTTTTTTTCATTAAAGTATTAAGATTTTCTATCTTAATATAAACTGAGCACTGATGTATATTTGTGTGAGAGATGATAATCTGGTCTAACCGATGAGTGTTAGTTTAGCACAAAATATGTATATTGGAGATCATATATCTTCACATATATGTGGTCATGTGTATCAGTTGTATATGATGGATTGGATAGATGTAGGGAGCTTGAAAGCCTGAGTTCAAGTCCCTTATATATATATTGTTGAATAAGAAACTAAACACAAGTGTTTAATAAAACTTCAAAAATGTATTTACTCTGAAATAATAACAATAATAATAATAATAATAATAATAATAATAATAATAATAATAATAATAATAATAATAATAATAATAATAATAATAATAATAATAATAATAATAATAATAATAATAATAATAATAATAATAATAATAATAATAACAACAACAACAACAACTTGCTAGTTTGATAATTAAGCCTAAGATCACTTAGATCTCTTCAAAAGTTCATTTATCTTCTCAAGAATTAACATATATAAAGACTTTAATTTTCAAGCATCTTAATGCTCACACACATTATATCAGGGGTAGTCCTAGTAGATTCTTGATTAGAGCTCTTTAGTTATTTCAAGAACAACTTTACAAATTACAATTTTAACTTTCCATTAGTTTACTTTTGTTCTTCTTCCTCCACCTACTGTGACTCTTCAGCACACTGAAACACACTGCTCACACTTTCTGCACTTTACTTCAGCTGACATTCTTCTCCTTTCACGCTGCACCACCCTTATTTCATTTCTGACCATTGCTTGATTCTTCTGCAGGTCACTTTTGTTAATTTGTAACTTTCATCAATATGTAAATTAGCATGTTGCTATTTCCAGTAAGTTTTCTTTCTTTCTACATACTTAATTAGTTGCTTTATTTCTGGAGTATTTTACATATTAATATTAACAGTTTGTACACACACCTTTATTTATCTTTTAATAAATATAGTAAATATATATATATGTGTGTGTGTGTACCTAGCAACTACTCAAAGAGAAAAGCTGTAGTCAGGAACTAATTAGGATTTAACCTTCTTATTTAGTATTTATTGAGACGACATTAGAACTAACAGAAGATAACTGCTTTCAAATGCAGTATAAATACGAATTATATAAACTACGTCATACTTTATTTTGAATAAGTCAGTGAAATTTGCAAATATCCATTTTTCTTTTCTTTGATATTGTCCAATCTATATATACTATTTTATCTTATTTAGAATTCTACTTATTTGTAATAATACTAAGCACGAAATAAATGTAATGCTGATAACAACGTAAAACAGGCAAAACTCTCTACAGTAGTAGTGATGGTCATGAGATGTTTAGTGATAACAACGTGACTTTATAAAATTAAGATAATACTTAAAGAATTGCCAAAATAATTGTTGTGTTTGGTTAGGCTTGCAAGTTCATTTCAAACCAACAAATACAAAAAGAACAACTATTCAGCAATTAATATGTACAATTTATTAGTACAAAATATATACACACTTTAGTTAACAAATAAATACAATTGATAGACTTCAATGCTGAGATACTCGTGCGGAGTATGGAACTCACTTCCAGCTTATGATTAGCCTGCATCGTGAGTTCTGGTAAGACTCTTCCAGCTATGTAGTTAGGTTGCCTCAAGTCAGCTCTAGTTCAAATGTAGCAGTTTCTAGTCCGTAGGTGGACTTGCTTCACTGCGTCAACATCACAATAATGACTAGATAAATACCTTTGCTGATGGCAGAAGATTTAATGGAGAGCACGTTCTGTCATTCAGGTTAACAGAAGTAATTGCTATCTGTCTTGTGTCCAAAAGGCTAACTATTTAAAGGCAGATCCCCTACCTTACTGGAAACATGTGGATTCGGTGTGTGAACCTCAGTGATGGTTTTAATTTCATTGGATAGCAACTGGGTGCTAGCCAATCAGGTAAGGAATCTGGAATAGTCTACTTCTGAAGGCAGGGTCAGATATGACAATAATAACAGTATATAAAAGACAATAAAACAAACATGAAATTAATTTGTTGTGATAGTATATCTGCCCCTCACATTTTTTTTGCCTTTTTCCATCTATTGTTTTGTCTGATGATTAGTAGTAATAGTATTTTGATTGTAGTTATATGATGGGTTATTTTCATTTTTTAGTTGAATTGTTAAATGTTTTTAGAAAAATTTCCACTTTATTTCTAATTTTCCAAATACATTAATGTTAATAATAACACCCAGTTTAATATGGAGCAGAATGTTTTGATTGACATTATTCTCTCCTCTTTTCTTCTGGTATTACTGGTTTACTAGTGAGAGTGCCAACACAGGGATCAAACTAATTGGTTAGAATGCCATTTTAAATTCAGTATTCATGGATTCTGGGCTCTATGCTAGCATTATTGTTAGTCACCCAGCAACACTTTGAGAAGAGAATAATACTACTGGAAAAGCAGTCTATGTTAATCTGTGTATTATTTTAACAATTGAATGTATTTGGAAAATTACAAATAAAGTTTGAACTTTTTCTAAAAGCATTTAACATCTCCATTAGATGATGGAAATAGTCCAATATTTTCCTTGGGTTATTAACATAAAATTTTTCATAATACTAATAAAATTTGTTAATGGCTTGTAAACTCTTTTTTATTTTTTTTATTTTAAGTAATAAACTTTATTAAAACACAACATATTTACATAATTACAAGATAAATTTTTAGTTCAGACAAAAAACAAAAAAGGAACAGTATTATCCTTCACTTGTCCATTATACACATTGCATCATGTTCACTTAACTTCCTGGCTTGTAAACTCTTGTGATGGTCAAACATTCAGAAGTAACAGGTTAAACTTCAATTTGGAATCCTTAAGCTCTCAAGTCTGTTACTCTTACCATTGTATTTCATTCCAATATCAGCCTTTCAAGCTAATTGAGTACGCGCCTTTTGAGAGTGTTAAATAAATGAATACTCTTTTCTTCAATCCAAGGTATAGTATTTATGCAGGAATAAAAAGAATCCCTCTTATTCCTACGACTCAAATTCACGTCATTCAGTCAAAAAACATCGTAAATAGTAATTTAAAGTGAGAATCTACTCACGCTCTCCTCAACAGTTTTTCAGATTTGCTCATGTAAAAGAATTTGAGTCGTAGGAATAAGAGGGATTCTTTTTATTCCTGCATAAATACTATATCTTGGATTGAAGAGGAGAGTATTCATTTATTTAACACTCTCAAAAGGCGCGTGCTCAATTAGCTTGAAAGGCTGATATTGGAATGAAATATAATTGCAAGCACGGCGCTAGATAAAATATTTGCTTCTTACCATTGTACTAAAAGAGAAAGGACATTTACTTATTCATTTGCGTCTGCTCATTTAAATAAAAAAGTACAATAATTATATAATGGAATTCATTATTTATAATGCGCTGTGTTTTTTTAGTATAATTACAGGGAAATTCGAAACTATCATTAAATTAATATTTAAAATTTTTTTTTTTAATTTTAGACTGATGTTGTATTTCTTTTTTTCTTTTTAATTAATAACTTGCTTTTATGTAATATTAGCAATAACCTAGGGAAAAATTGACGAGGAGGAGGGGCAGTATCGAGTATTAATATTGTTTTAATTAAATATGTATTTTCACAAAAAAGTAAAATGTAGAGCTTCAGCTATAAATTCAGAAAAAGAGGGCATTAGATGGATTTTTTTTAAAAAGATAGATAAGTTCTAAGTTAAGACTAAAGACTATTTTAATAGATATTTGTACATAAGTTGTAAAGGAAGTTTTAATTGGAGAGTCAAGGAGTCTTGGATAAATAGGAATCCAAATTGGCCATGCTAGGAAATTTCTTCAAATATTTTTTTAGAATGCCCTATATGGTTTAGTGAAGTGGTAGAGTGTTAGACTCTGGATCATAAAATCCTTCATATCGATTCCAGTTCTGGCATTCAGACTTCTTATGAATCCCTGAGCAATAAAACCATTTGATTAATTTTTCCTTGTATTGTTTGTTTAGTGCAGTGGTGGAGTTTCAGATTCCAGAATGTAGAGTTCTCAGGTCAATTCCAGTTTTGGTACTTCTAGCATTTGGGTTTCTTCATTTGGGTTTCTTATGGACTCCTGAGCAATAAAACCATTTGATTAATTTTTCCTTGTATCATTTGTTTAGTGCAGTGGTGGAGTTTCAGATTCCAGAATGTAGAGTTCTCAGGTCAATTTCATTTTTGATACTCTGGCATTTGGGTTTCTTATGAACTCCTGAACAATAAAATCATTTGGTTAGTTATTTCCATTGCATAGTTTAGTGCTGTGGTAGACTTTTAGACTCTTGAATATAAAATCTTCAGATCGATTCCAGTTCCGGCACTCAGACTTCTTATGAAATCCTGAGCAATAAAACCCTTTGATTTTTTCCCTCCTGTATAGTTTAGTGCAGTGATAGAGCTTTAGCTTCTGGAATATAAGATCCTCAGATCGATTCCAGCTCAGGCACTCGGACTTTTTATGAATTCCTGAACAATAAAACCATTTGATTATTTTTTCCCTAAATAGGTTGTTTAGTGCAGTGGTAGAATTTAAGACTCTAAAATGTAGAGTCCTCATGTCAATTCCGATTTTGGTACTTTTGGCATTTGGGTGTCTTATGAACTCCTGAGCAATAAAAGCATTTGATTATTTTCCCCCTAAATGGGTTGTTTAATGCAATGGCAGAGTTTTAGACTCTGAAATATAAGATTCTTGGATCAGTTTTAGTTCTGGCACTTTTGACACTCAGATTTCTTATAAACTCCCGATACTAACATTCAATTATGTATTACAAAGAATTAATCTTTTTGTTTAGTACTAGTTTCAAATAATAATGCTGACTGCTAGTTCACTGTAAATAAGCATACATTTCCACCCTTTTTAATTTGTTAATCTCTCATCTATTTGGTGTTTATACTTCTACAAGAAATATGCTTTTAGAATATTGCATTGCGTATATTTTAATTTCAGCACTAAACTTATTTTGTTTTTTTTTATATATAAAGAAGTACTATTATTAAAATAAGTTTAATATATAGAAAATGCACTATAAGTGTTTTAAAAATTAATAGTTAATACCAATAGTATCCCATGACTTATTTTAGGTCTACTCATATGCTTCCAAGACATGTGATGTGATGTGATGTATTATGGCTTCTCCTTAAACGAAGTCAAGAATATCTCAGCAATTATGCCCAGATAAACCTGTTAGCCACTTTCTTTTACATTCCCCACTCTAAATTTACCCATAATTTGCTCTATCCCATTTCCACAACATAATTTTTGTCAACTCTATAACCTTTATATCTAAATCCCCCTTATCTTTTCCCAAACCCAGCATAAAAACCAATAATTCACTTTCTGTATAATCACTCTTTTCATATTTATTTTTCCACAACTTCATTATATGTACCCTTTCTGTTTTCAAACATTTACATTCAATTAACAAATGCCTAATATTTTCAATTCCTTCCTTACATAATTTACAAAATAAATCACCCATATTTTTCCATTTACATGTATATTCTTTTGTAGCTAAAGATCCCGTTCGAGCCTTAAACAATAAACTACTTTCCTTACTATTATCATATATTAACTCACACCTAATATTCTGTTTATTTCTATATATATTTAAACTCTTTTTACTCTCCATACTATTTCTCCATCTCTCTAACTCCCTAGTCTTTATTAATAAATTTATTCTTTTATCCCATTCCTTACTACTATAACACTCAGTAATCCTCTTAACACAATCATCCCATCTTTTGTACAAATATACTGATATAAATTCTTTATCCAAATCTTTTGCATACCGCATTACCTTTCTCACCCATCTTGTTACCTGCCCTTTACTCATAACCCAATTAAATACTATTTTAGCTATTCTTTTATTATCCATAAACTGCAATCTACCAAACATTTTCATTTTACTTTTTACATCACTCATATGAAAACTTGACCATCCCATTTCTCCTTGAATTGCCTCCCTTGCTGTCCATACTTCTGCATCCAATGCATATCTTCCTACTTCCCTTTGAGCTTTTTCTAAATAATCTAATATATTTTTACTAACATATAATGCATCATTACCATATGTTAACCCTGCTACTGCAACTCCTTTCCATATAATTCTAGCTACATCATATTTATTATATGAAAATACTGTTAATTTCTTTATCAATCCCTTTCTTTTCTTTGCTTCATTTATCAATTTTTTCTCCCATTCATCCAAATAATTTTTCTGATTACTTAAAATAATTCCCAAATAACTATATCTATTCACCACACTTAACTTAATATCTCCCAATAAAAATTCTACATCTTCTCTTTCCTCAGTATTAACCATCATTATATTTGATTTTTCTTCACTAAATTTAATCCCCATCTCTTTACCCACCCTTGCACATGTCCTCAACATAACTTCCATATCTTCTCTTTTTTCTGCACACAAAAATATATCATCTGCAAAAGAAAGACCTGACAAAATATATACTCCCTTACTACCTATTAACGGTATCTCTATCCCTCTTCCTAATCTTTCTATTGCTCTTTCCATTTCACTCAAATACAACACAAACAAAATAGGTGACAATATCTTCATTCTAACATAGGGCCATCTATTGTAAGATGGAGTAATCAATAGATGTTATTACATGGTATAGTTAAAATCATAGTTTTTTTTTTTAATTTTAGATTACTAAATTATATAAATAAATAGTATTTGGCTTATAGATGCAGTTCTGGTTTTGAATTTTAGTTCTCACTGATGAAGGCAAAAAAGAAACCAGTGTGATGGAATATAGTATTGAACCATATGATATCCATTAATTACTCAAGCTTACAGTAGATGGTGCTAGAGCAGGATGGAGAGATCTGCTTAAGAAGATAAAATTTTTAAATATTCACCTGTAATAAAGTGGTGGGGTAAAATTGATCAGTAAATTGTTGACTGCTTCACTAATATAAAGATAAGATTAATGAATAGATCACATATAATTAGTTGCAGCATTTTATTATTTAACTTTTAGTATTTGTTTTATAAAGTTGCCAGCAATATATAGGTGTTTTAAAAATATGGGAAGTTAATAAAGAGATGTGTATTCTTAAACAGTGGTGGATTATGAATTTAAGGGGCTTTGAAGTGCAAGATTTTATAATGCGTGGTATTTAAAAGAATATATATATACAAAATAAGTTTTAGCAAAACTTTTTATTTGACCAACAAAAAGAATGTACTGGTAGTGATTACTGCATATTCAAATAGTATGATATTTGATTACTATGCTTTTTTGAAAATTCTACCAGTTTCTACTTAATTTGAGCAAAATTCAATGAGTATTAATTAGAAATGCAAAGTTACCGATTATCACGATTTAAGTGAACTTTTATATGCTATGACACATTCCATCATTGCCATTAATATTACATTTGTTCTACTAACCAAAATGGGTAAAAGGAAAAATATTTGAAATGATAAGACAAAGAACAAAAGTTAAGAGGCTCAGGATTATGTTGTTTAAAAGAACAATTTACCAAGATGCAGATTAAACATTGTACACTGTCATATATGTTGTTTGTGGATTTAAATGAAAAAAAGACAATTCAGAGTGGATTTTTTAACTTTTGAAAATAATGATGTTTTTGATGCCAGTAAGCTAGAGAAAAACCCTCTCAAATTTAAATAAAGAAAATTCATTTTAATTGTCTGTTGTTGTTATGTTACTTCAATATGTAAAAAAAAAATATTTGCAATTGCAAGGAAATCAAATCATACATTACGTGACTTAATTTAATAAGCTTATTCTACAAATGTTATTCAATAAGCATGAATAGCTCTTAACAAGCTTTTCCGAATATCCCTATCCCCAGACCAGTTTCTAACTGTTGGCTTTCATCAATGAGGCAATACCAGCTTAAGCCCAACATTTATCTAATAGTTAACTATTAAGTAGAAATCTGAAATTTTCAGACATCTATATGAATTCAGTAGTCAGATGGGACTGAACTAAATTTAGACACACCATTATTATATAAAATATAATAATAAAAAATATATGTTTAAAAAATTGCATCTATATTTTTATAGAGCTGGAATTGCTTGCCATATTTTATTACAATTATAACTTTGAGTAAAGTAATTTTGAATACTCTTACTTTTTTTTTTTAGAAAGTATATCCCAATGCAAAGATGAGTGGTTCATTTTGCAAACTGCTTGTGACACCATCTCTAAATCAACACATTGTTATGTGGCAATATATCTTAGCTATTCATCACAAAAAGTTTTAAGATTCCAGTATGCCTTGATTACAAGTTATGATGTGAAATGTATTTTAACCTACAGTAATATTAAATTTTGTTTTAAATAGGGAAAAACTACTTACACATATATACATGTATAAACGTTTAGAGATAAAAAAGTTATAAGTAAAATATTAAAGAGACATTCTTTTAAAGTAGAAAATTAAAAGTTATAGTTTAAATTAGGTAAAAAAAGATTAAATGCTAAAAATAAACAATCGACTAATTAGTGCAGTAGAAATATTAAGGAAATGAAACAAAAGGAATGTGAATAGATTCTTTTTAGATAAACTACAATCTACAAAATAACTAATTAATTAAAGGCAAGGATAATATTTAATTGCCTGCATGAAGCATAAGGAAATAATCACCCGAGCGGATATGCAAAGGACCAGCCAATCATTGCTGGGATTTGGAAACAATGAACTGTCTCAGTATTAAGTTATCGAGAAAGACTTCAGTTGATTCTTGGACATCCATCTGTGTAGATGGATATATATTCAAGGAGAATGTTTCCATTACAACAGTGACTTATAAGTTACACCTACCATGGACACATCAGAATTTGAAGTCAGGGCTGTATTATGCTACCCAGCTCAAGAAGGTGAATGACCTATTGCTTATGCATGGCATACCCTGTCCAAGGCAGAGAAAAATTTATAGTCAGTAGGACAAGGAGGCCCTTGCGATTTTGTTTGGTGTCAAAAATTCCACCAATATCTATATGGCCACATATTTACAACAGTAATTGACCACAAGCCCCTATTGGGAATATTAGGAGCTAAGCAGACTACTGATCATTTGAATCCATGCACATTGCATTGACTAAATATATTGGTGGGGTATGACTATACTTTAATATGTAAAAGAGGCAAACAAATAGGGCACATTGATGCTTTATCTCACATGCTTGATCAATCTGAACATCACATAAAAGAAATTATATTGATACCTGGAAGAATCATAATCTCAACAGCAAAGCAGTGGTGGCATGGACATCTAAAGATGATGGCTATCAGTGGATGATAAAACATATCAATGAAGAATGGACAAAAATGACCAGTTTTCTACATAGGGAATTATGGAATGGCCTTTGAAGAGTTATTAGTATGTAAAGGATGCATTCTCAGGGGTCACCGGGTTCTTATCACACTGAAAAGAAGAAATTATCATGAAGCTGTTGCATGAGGGCCATCCAGGCAAAGTGAGAACAAAAGCATTAGCTTGTAGTTACATCTGGTGGCTCAGTATTAATATTGATATTGAAAAAAACCTTAAAAAATACAAAAATTGTCAAACATGTGCTAAAGCATCTCCAGCTAAGTTTGAATCATGGCTTAAAGTGGAAAGGTCATTTCAATGTGTATACATTAATCACTGTGACCCATTTGAAGGTCATCTGTTTTTAATAGTGGTCGATGTATTTTCAGGGTGGAACAAATACAAAATAGTAAATAGCACTGGTACAGATGTGTCACTAAGCAAATTTTATGAAATTTTTGCATGTCACAGTTCTCTGGAAACACTTGTATCTGACAATGGAACAGGTTTTACTGTGCAAAAATGTGAAGATGCGATGCAAGAATGGGAGATAAAACACACTCACATCCCACTACCATCCTCAATCTAACGGGTTAGCCAAGAAAGCAGTTCAAACCCTTAAATCCACTATCAAAAAATTGGATAAAATTAAAATTCATGAAGTAGTGTTGACTGCACTCTTTTATCAGCATGTAACCCCTAGTGCCAAATGTGGGAAATCATTGGCAGATATGTATCTCGGTAGGAAGTTGTGCACAAAATTAACTAACATTGTGCCAATCATTGATTGAAATGATTATCAAGATGATACTGACAAATATTTCAAATATAGACCACAGGAAAAATTGTAGATAAGAAAAATACTAATAAGTTTTGGTCTTAGGTAGAAGTTATTCATCATCTATTGAAACAAACGATTGCAGTTTGAATGAAAAGTGTACTTCACAAATACATCAACCAGCTGCGCAAAGATGAAAGCGAGGGAATAGCACCCAACCTACTGAGAACAATGGATACTGATGATCAGTTACAAAGAGGCAACACATCAACAGATGCAGATAATAATCAACAACCGTGGGCCAAAAGGACAATAAAGATAAGTATCTTAAAGGTTATGTATTAAGTTCAGAGGTTAAAAGCTGATCTCTGAACTTGGGGGAAGTAATGTTATGTATGTGTAAGATTATATTTGCTTACTTACACATATATACATGTAAAAACTTTTAGAAAGAAAAAGTTATAAGTAAAATATTAAAGAGACTTTCTTTTAAAGTAGAAAATTAAAAGTTATAATTTAAATTAGATAAAAAATTAAATGTTAAAAATAAACAATGGTCTAATTAATGCAGTAGAAATGTTGTTAAGGAAATGAAACAAAAGGAATGTGAGTAGATTCTTTATAGATAAACTACAATCTACAAAAATAACTAATTAGTTAAAGGGAAAGATAATATTTGCCTGTATGAAGCATAAGGAAATAATCATCTGAGTGGATGTGCAGAGGACCAGCCAATCATTGCTGAGATTTGAAATGAACTGCCTCAGCAATAAGCAATCGAGAAAGACTTCAGTTGATTCTTGGAAATCTAGCTGTGTAGATGGATATATATTCAAGCAGAATGTTTTCTTTTTCACAGTGTCTTCAGGTGCAGCAAATTGGCCCCGAATGTGACAAGAGTCAGCTAGGACATCTAAAAGGTCGTATTGATCTTTATTATTATTTATTATGTCTTTGGGCCCATTGATGTAATAATTGAATATATATGTAAATAGCTAAACATTTAAGGGCTTGTATAATTAAAGTTTATTTTAAAATTAACTGTTAGTCATTATTAACTCATTCATGGAAGTGTGTAATATGTGTAGTTGTACTCATGGTAATGCATTCTTTAACAGCTAGACTTAGCAAAATGTTTGAAAAGATGAAAATGATATGACAATGAAATCGTGGATTGCAGGAACATTTTTAAATAGTTTGCAAGATTTCATGGTGGCCAGAAGAGCATTAAAGAGAATCCATGGAGATATGTAATATACAACCTGTTTCATGTTGTTACATGTGAACTAGGTATGATAGCACTCTAAAACTTTTGTGGGAATACAAGGTATCCTATGTTGTTTTTCAGGGACAGTGTTGCAAACATTTTGAAGAGAGGAATAGTCATCTTTTCACTGGGTAACATATTGTTTATTGTTCATGCTAATTGCAACTACTTGTACTCAAATTTTAAATAATTATTAAATTATAATTTTGCAATAATTGATGAATCTGAATATATAAAATATAATTGTCTTTATACAGGCACTTTTCCGCATTTTTATGTAACAAATTGATGAACAATATTTTAATAATTCAGCTGTTGGATAATAACATTTATAATAAAGATTATTATCAGAATTTACATGGTGTTAGGCAAGATTACTTTTTAAATGATTTTTAATTTGTTGGAAACAGTAAAGAATCATTTGCTACTTGCATTGCACATTGGTACTGTAAGAAATAATCTCAAAATTGTCTCCATATTCAGAAAAATAGACATTCTGACCACTAATTAAAGATTTGTACATCTCAAGTGGTAAATTAATATATTTTTCTTTGACATACTTCCATTTTCAAAATATATTCCAACCTTGCTTTTATCTATTTACTGCATTGGATTTACATTTTTTAGAATTACTAAACTAATGATCAGTTCTAGCATGTGTAAATTAAAGGTTTATAATTAATTCTTTTTGCCAATTTAGGATGGTGCAAATAGGGACCCAAAATAGACATATTATGCTTACATAGAAATTTGCTACTGTTGTTATATTATTGCTAATGTTATTCTAATATCATTTAGCAAGTGTATATACTCATATGATTCCAAGAGCATTTTTTTTTTCAAGCTGCCTAATATAAGTTTGAATAATCAATGGATACCAGATAATGCAGTGCTCTAACATCTCCAGATTGGTTAAAGACAAAAATCAATCTGATGATGAGACATAACACTATTATTTGTTAGGGTTGCATCTGCATTAGAATGATAATTCTGTAAACGTCATTGTAATAATAAACAACATTCTTCTTTTAGAAAACAAAGAGCAGTTATTTTGCAAGGATTGTAAACTAAAAAACTCAACAGATTACTCAACTTGATAAGTGTATAAAGATACGACTTTATTTGCACTTAGTCAAATAAATGTGATTCGTCAAGCATTGTTAGCCGAGAGGTCAGTGCAGCTGCCTTGCAAGCAAGTAATTTGTTGCAGACGGTTGTTGCGGGTTCGCCTCCTGGCCGATGCTATGACATATGGGAAAAAATATTGATAGGCTGACTATAAAAGAGAAACATTATTGAAATATAAACAATGAGGATTGCCAATTCCTCAACAAGCTTTGTGATAAATGCTTATCTAGAGAAAGCATTTAAAATATCTCTGTCAGGACCTCCCCCAACCTCTGACCATGGTTTCATGCTATGGCACTTCTCAGAGAGGTGCTAGGATAGGTTCAGACACGATTCTAAAAATACCAACCCAAAGCCAGCATTTAACCGAGATATTTTAAATGCTTTCTCTAGCTAAGCATTTATCACAAAGCTTGTTGAGGAATTGGCAATCCTCTTTGTTTATAACTTACTTGCTTAAGAGAATATGGTCATGTGATATGATCTATGACTCTTATTTTGATTATTGTAATATGATATAGATTTAACCATTATATGAATTCTGAGTTTACTATTATTTAACACAAGCAATTTACTATTATTTTTTAATAAAGCAGAAAAATAGAATTTGATTAATTTTTAAAACAAAAATGCTTTTAGCTATTTTCTACTATTTCAATTATGTTTCCGTGTCTAATATAAATAAAGTATTTTTAAATATTTAACATATTTTTAGTGATGTTTGTTTTTAATCTTAATTTATATTATTTTAGTATAATTTATAATTGACTTTAAATATTTTATTTAGGAAGCATATGTACTATTTTCTACTTCATTTATGTTTTTAATTATTATTTAATTTGCTTGATTTTTTTTTATATTTTAATGGTATTTTTTTTTTCTCCACATCTCTCTTTAATCTTAAATTTGTATTGTTTTAGTATAATTTATAATTGATTGACTTTAAATATTTTATTTAGAAAGCATTTTTAAACTAATCATTTATTTTCATATTAACGCTATAAAACTTAATCTTCTTAACGGAGTCAGACCTGCCCTCTTAAAGTAATAATAGAAATTAACTTTTTATTTCGATTTTCCACTCCTAAACATATACGCATAATATAATTTTCTTCTGTAGCATATTATGATGAAAATTTTATTATTATATCAAATATCATTCGTACCATCGCCAGAAGTCAATATCAGTTTGTCCGCCAGAAGTCAATATCAGTTTGTCAGAATTTAATAATATTAATTTTAATAATGTTAAGAATCATTAAATTTTGTCATACATCTTTAAACAATAAGATTTTAAATAAATTGTAATAAGAGAAATATCAAACGCCCGCAAACTAACACCATTAAGGATCGAGTATTATCTCCTGGATATATTGTGTTCTATTGTTTACTTAAAATCACGAAATCACTGGCAAAGAATCTGATATATATATATGCTAAAAAAGAATGTGAGAGAAAGAATAATAAATAATAATAAGTTCATATTATAGGCTAATTTTATTTCATTTACATTTTTTTTACTCTACTTAAAAACAATATTTATTTTATTTTGGTATGTGGATAAAAGGGGGAAATGGTATTTAAAATAAATCATTGCAAGGAAAGGCTTCTTCAAAAGCACCTTGTATAGAAATATTGAAGATGATACTATAATCATTCAGTATGTGCTCTGGGACTTCTTTTGCATACCTGGCGCAGCCAATAAACACTACTGAAAATACTATGAGAGTAAAAAGAGTTTAAATATATATAGAAGTAAACAAAAAATTAGGTGTGAGTTAATTTATGATAATAACAAGGAAAGTAGTTTACTATTTAAGACTCCAACACATAAATAGAAAAATATGGGTGATTTAGTCTGCAAGTTGTGTAAGGAAGACATAGAAAATATTAGGCATATGTTAATTGAATGTAAATGCTTACAAGCAGAAAGGATATAAATAATGAAGTTGTGGGAGAATAAATATAAACAAAGTGATTATACAGAAAGTGGGTTCTTAGTTTTTATGCTGAGTTTGGGAAAAGATAAGGGGGATCTAGATATAAAGGCCATAGAGTGAACAAAGATGACATTGTGGAAATGGGATGGAACAGGATAGATAAGAATGTTGGAAAAATAGGATGGGGAATGGAAAGGGAAAGTAAGGTGGCTAACAGGTTTCTCTGGACATAGTGGCTGAGGGATTCCTGATTTTGATAAAGGAGAAGCCATAGTGCATCCCATCGCAAACTAAGCTATAAGTGGTTTTTTTGTTGATAGTAATGAAAAAGTAATGTATGATATAAGTCTTTTCTTTTAAACAAAAATTTTTACATTAATTTTTAAAGCAGTAAATGTGTTTTTTTTTTTTTTTTTTACTTTTGTGTTTACAAATGAAAATAAAGAAAAATAGGTTATGAGTGCCAATATATATATATATTTGAAACGAAATGTAGTTAAAATAATTTTCCATTTGTGTTATTGAAATAATACTACATTGGACAGGTAGTATAAGACAAATAAACAAATTAGTTTATATAAACAAATGATGCTAATTATTTTTTGTGGTTAACAAAAAAATAAAAACATACAAAAATAGCCTACAAACTACTCCATTGAACAAGTGGTGAAAAACTTTAAAAAATAACAAAATATGGTACTTTAGTATTTTTCTTGCTATGACGTATTTCCCTGAAGACATACTACTCTAATCTTTCAATCTTTAAGATAATGTCTCCTAATGATTTGAGGACAAAGTTTATCGCTAAAATTTGTCCACAGATCACGTCGAGGCATTACATTAAAGATCGCAAGATTAGAATAATGCATCTTCGGGATAATATATCATAGCAAGAAAAATAATAAAGAATCCACCTGGTAGACACCTTGGATGGTGCCATGTTTGTCGTCCCTGTGGGGAAAAAACTTACATGCACCAAAAAACTACATAAATTAATAGTAATTTATTAAAATTATTGTAAATTTGAATTGACTACAAAATAATTGCAGACATAGCAAGAAAAATACTAAAGAAGCCATCCTGTAGACATGGCAAGAAAAATACTAAGAAGCCATCCGGTAAATAAATACTAAAGAAGCCATCTCATAGCAAGAAAAATACTAAAGAAGCCATCTCATAGCAAGAAAAATACTAAAGAAGCCATCCAGTGGATATAGCAAGAAAAATACTAAAGCCATCTCATAGCAAGAAAAATACTAAAAAAGCCATGTCGTAGCAAAAAAAATACTAAAGAAGCCATCTGGTCGATACATCAGATGGCGCCTTGTTTGTCATTCCTCAAAAAAAAAAGGACATGCACCAAAAGAAATGCATAAATTAATAGTAATTTACTAAAATTATTGTAAATTTGAATTGACTACAAAATAATTTCAGAAATATTTTAAAAAAATATTTGTAATTTTAAAATTAAACAGACAATAAAGAATACTTCCTGACATAGTGCGAATCTGTCATACAGTGGAAATGGCGACTTTAAAAAGGTACTATATAAAATTATGAAATGTTTTTTTTAGTGAAAATAAGGATACTTTATAAGGAAAATATAAAAGAAGCAATCATTAAATACAACTTTTTAAATAATAATACCACAAATATCACTCCAAAATAAAAAAACTGTCATACAGTGCAAATGGTGACATAAAAAACATCTTAAAAGGTACTATATTTAATTATTAAGAAATAAAATGAAAATTACTTACAAATAGTGGTCACTGTGATGGACTGAACTGGCCTCAAAATGATAAAAAAAAAATTACAATAATATTTTCAATATGATCAAAAAAAAAAGCAAAATCTCTAAATTTCAAAAAATTACAATAATATTCTCAATATGATAAAAAAAAGTGACTGTGCTCATGCTAATAGCAAAACTACAAAAGACAGAGATGACAAAATTTTACATAGGTCTCTTGACTTTTTAAATCTCATGGGTCAAAAAATCACCATTTTCATGGATTAGTCATGCCAGTGTCTTTGGTGCCATGACATCATTTATCTAATCTTCGATGAAATCTTACCGTCAGAAAACATGTTAAGCATAATATGTCATAGCTTAAAAAAATACTAAAGTATCCAAAATATTTATCATCACATTCAGGTCAAGAATTTGCTAGATTTTTTTTATATACTTAGATGATGAGGATTGAAATTTAATACATGGCTGTTTTTTGAATTTTTTGCAGGAAAAAAGAATTCAAATTTGAAAAGATTGTTAATTTCTTTCTGACTATTGTTTGACCAAATTCTTCAAAACAATGTCTTAATTAAAAATAGGATTTTCACTAGTGTTTGGTATCTCCACCAGGTATCCCAGAGTGCACACTAAACGATTATTGGCAATATTCATTGTGCATGCCAATTATCAAGTGGTGAGGATTCAAGCAGTTCATCTTTTTTTTTTGTTTTTATTGTTTACTTAAGAACAGCTAGATACTCATTTACCGACCAATATTGGATGTTTTGTTTTGTTTCTCTCAGCAGTTTATTTAAAAAATTTTAAACATGTGTATTGGATCACAATTGAATGTAATAGAGTATGATAGTAAAGTATCATGAAAAAGGAGTAAAGCAATTCAAACCTAGATGTATTTGATGCTTGTTTTCCCAAAGAGTGAATTATGCAATCAGAGATTGAAATGTGCACATACGTTCTTGTCGTTGCAGCTGTTATTACTATGTGATTATTCATATAGTATACGAACATGGATGGGCTGCTCACCAACACTCATTAGCCAGTGTGGTGAGTTTATTGGCTTTTTACCTCTGAGTTTAAGATCAAGAAACACCATGGTCTTTCTTCTCAGTGCCTGATAAGGCAGAATGAATGTTTGTGTAAATGATAAATATTTTTCCAATACATATATACAATTATGACAGACAAAAATAAAGCATGGCCCTTATTCCCAGGAGGCTGTAAAGTCACCAACCAAGGCAGCAGTTGGTGGCCAAAGGTGGAGGGTGCTAAGAATCCCCTGATTGTGGACCCAGGCTGCCATTTGATGACGACTTTTTATTTAGGTACTTACAACTGCAGATCACTTTCAAGTGAAGGAAGATTGCAAGAATTAGAAGAAGAACTCTCTTATATTCAATGGGACATTATTGGACTTTGTGAAGTTAGAAGAAAAGGTGAAGAGACAATTGATTTAAAAAGTGGACATATACTCTATTATAAAGGCACAAATATTGGCAATACAAGTGGAGTAGGATTCATTATAAATAAAAAGTGGAAGAACAATATTGTGGAGATTGATGGTGTATCAGACAGAGTGGCAAGATTAGTTATACAACTTAATAGCAGATATCAAATGCAGATAATTCAGGTTTATGCCCCAACAAGTTCTCATAGTGATGAAGTAGTAGAAGATTTTTATATGGATGTACAAAATGCTTTTGATCAGAGTAAACAACATTTCAAAATCGTTATGGGAGACTTTAATGCTAGAATTGGTAAACAAATGAAAGATGAAAGTGCTGTAGGTAATTTTGGTTATGGTAATAGAAATGAGAGAGGACATAGACTTGTGGAGTTTGCAGAAAAAGAAAAACTTTATATTATGAATTCTTTTTTTGAGAAAAATGTTAAAAGGAAATGGACATGGAAGCATCCAAATGAAGGTACAGCAGAATTGGATTATATTTTGACTAATAGGAAATACATATTTCAAGATTGTAATGTTCTTAATAAATTTAACACAGGAAGTGATCATCGATTAGTAAGGTGTAAGATACGTGTTAATGTGAAACTAGAGAGACAAAAATTATTAAGAAAAACAATATTTACAGTTGATATTCCTAATCTTCAGAAACATTCTAATGAATTTAAATTAGAACTTAGAAATCGGTTTCAAGTATTAGTAGATTTTGAGCATAATTCAGATTTGAATGAAATTAATATGAAAATAACTGATACACTTTTAAAAACTGCAACAAAGATAGCTGGTAGAAAAAAGCAGCAATTGACCAATAACATTTCTACTGAGACTAGAGAATTTATGAAGAAAAGAAGGAATATGAAGATATACAAAAATGATGCATTAAAAAGAATTGAATATCTCGAATTTTGTAAAATGGTGCAGAAAAGAGTTGAGAATGATATAAGAAAGGATAATTGTGAACTAGCAAGGAAAGCTGTAGAAGAAAATAAAAGTCTTAAGAATGTAAAACAACATTTTGGTATTGGTAGGAAATTTATATCTGCAATAAGAAAAAAAGATGGAATTGTTACTAAAAAGAGAGATGACATCATGAAATTGGTAGAAGATTTTTATCACAATTATATAGTAATAAAGAACAAGTACCTCCTATATCTATTCCATCTTTCGAATTGCCCAGAATTTTAAATGAAGTGAGACCCGCAATTAAATGTATGAAGAAGGGAAAGGCTCCAGGTAATGATGGAATTATAATTGATATATTAAAAGAAGCAGGAGAAGAAATAGAAATTTTTTTAGCAAAGTTATATACCAAATGTCTAAATGATAAAGATGTACCGGATGATTGGAAGAATGCAGTACTAATATTATTATTTAAAAAAGGTGATAAAGAAGATATTAGAAATTACAGACCTATTAGCCTTTTATCAGTTTTATATAAAATTTTTACCAAGATAATTACAACTCGTCTACAGAGAACATTGGATTTCCACCAACCAAGAGAACAAGCTGGATTTAAAAGTGGTTTTAGTACAATAGATCATATCCAGGTGTTGAGAGAAGTTATAGAAAGGTCAAATGAATATGAGTTGTCATTATGTTTTGGATTTGTAGATTATGAAAAGGCATTTCATTCTATAAACATTTCTTCAGTGATTAAAGCATTGGATCATCAAGGTATAGATACAGGATATTGTCATATTTTGAAGAATATTTATAAAAATGCAACAGCAACAATTAGATTACATAATGATACTGGGAAAGTCAACATTGAGAAAGGTGTAAGACAAGGTGACTCCATATCTCCAAAACTTTTTACAGCAGTGCTGCAAGAAGTATTTTGTGGATTAAAATGGGAAACTAAAGGAGTGAAAGTAAATGGAGATTATTTAAGTCATTTAGATTTCGCAGGTGATGTAGTTGTTTTTGCAAATAATGCTTCAGAGCTGCAGGATATGTTGCAGGAATTATCAGATGAAAGTAGGAAAGTAGGACTAAAGATAAATGTTAAAAAGACTAAAGTAATGTTTAATCGATTTGCTCAAAATAGGAAAATAAAGATTGATTATGATGAATTAGAAGAAGTTAACAGTTACAAATATCTTGGTCAGATTATTAATACAGATGGAAACATAATGGAAGAAATTAATCATAGAATTAAACTTGGTTGGAGTGCTTTTGGTAGAAATAACTTGATACTAAAAGGAAATATGCCTATGTGTTTGAAAAGGAAGATTTTTAATAAATGTGTTTTACCAGTTCTTACTTATGGATCTGAGACTTGGACACTTAATAGAAGAGCAATACAGAGACTTCAGACCACTCAAAGAAGTATGGAGAGATGTATGTTGGGAGTAACAAGAAGAGATCGAAAACACAATGTATGGGTAAGAGAACAAACGGGTGTTACTGACCTCATTGAAAAAATTAAAAGATTGAAGTGGAGTTGGGCTGGACATATTGCTAGAAGAGATGATAATAGATGGACAATTGAAATTTTAAACTGGATTCCAAGAGATTGTAAAAGACCCAGAAAGAGACCACATGTGAGATGGATGAAATAAGAAAGTGTGCAGGGGTGATGTGGAGAAGAGAAGCTGAAGATCGGAGAAGATGGATTAAACTTGGAGAGACCTTCATCCTGCAGTGGATTAATAATGGTTGATAATGATGATGATTTGAGAAACAAATTGCAGGTTGCATGAAGAAAATATTAAAATCTTATATTAACCTGTGCTTCAATATAAGATTCTGATAAAGTTGTCAAGCTTTTTTAAAAGTCCTTGATTAATAATATCTGATTCAATTGGAGAAAAGTAGTCGCAAGTTAATTTATGATAATTAAATATTAACATAGGAAAATAAAGATTCCTTTTTTCCATTACATGTATGCCATCTAGTATAAACTTTAGTAATCAGTAGATGCCAGATGGTAGTACTTAATAAATCCCTATCCAATGCTATTCTATCCAATATCCCTAGATTAGTTTCTAGTTTATGATTTTCATCAATGGAGCATCATATGCTAGAAACTAGTCTAGGGATATTGAATAGGATAACACTGGGTAGGGATTTATTAAGCATTACCAGTTGGCATTTAGTGATTAACAAAATGTACACTAGGTGGCACAAAGCACTGAGAAATAAATTTCTGCTGAACAGCATTTATATAAGTAGGTGTTATTTGATGTTTTATTGATTTTTTTTTTTCAAAAAGAAAACATATGGGTGGGCCAAGTTTACCTTTTGATTTTTCATAAAATTTCAATTAATTATTTTTAACAATAAGACTTTTTTAATGTGCCTAAATGAGATTCTAGATATAACAATATTTTTAAACAAATTTATTAACACTGAAATTATAAAATTGTTTGGGAAAATTATTAGATTCGTTTAGGTATTCAGTGAAATCTGGTGAACAAATGCTTACAGTGGAAATTAATAATATAACAAATACTTTCCCCATTAAACTGAGTAGTACAACAATTGCAAATATATAAAAATATTACTATGGCATATATCTTTTCTCTTGGTTATCACTTTAGTTCGCTTATTGTTTTTTATCTTCAGCAATGAAAATATTGTGCATATAAAAAACAATTCTAAATGTGTATATGTGTACTGTAATAATATTAACCTTGAAGTTCTAAAAATAGAAAGTGAAAGTTGAATGATATTGATATTATGAAAGGGTACTTTATATATTAGACTCGCTGTGGTGAACGTTGATGGCACAAACAAATGTCTAAATAAAAACTGAATTAAACCCATTTACAATGTTGTAAAAAGAAAAATAATTACTTTTCTTATGTCAATATTAGATAATACTCTGATCAGAAGAAAGTTGTTACTCATAATGCTGGTTTCGCTACTAATTTTACAACTTAAAGTATGTTGTGATGTCATGAAATAATGCTGGGATGATTAATCAATCCGGAAAAAATAGGTGGTCACATGATTTACTTCCAGCTTTAATTCCTGCTGAATGAATTTTTTAAATGTCTTTTATCCAACAAAATGATTAAAATCTGGGAACTGCCCACGACTGAGAAAAATGCAGTCCACTACTTTCAAAAGAAGGTCATAGACTGGAATAACTAAGATTGTGTATAAAGCATGTTATCCTGAGAAAAATATAAAATCCTACAAAAATGACGACTTGCAAGCTGGCAGAATATGAACATTTTCATGTAAATTTTGTTTGCAATTTGCAGGACATAAAAAACTTCAGTTCACTCAGTGCTTATACGAAACAATCTTTTGCTTTTCTTTTTTTATTGGTATAAATGTATATTGCTAAAAGTTTAGTTGTTACAACATTTTCTCACAAAAAAGCATTCCAGTAAATAAAAATATAGATTGCCATTTTGTATGAAATGAGATTAGTTCTAGTCATTTTTTTCAAATAACTTTGATTCACTTCAAAACATCAATACGTGTTTAGATTCCGTGCAGATGTTATTTTATGAGATTGCAAGGTTAAAAAGTTATCATCAAACTAATACGTATGTGATATTTTGCAACAGGTCTAATATGTAAGTACCTAATAAAGAAATAATTTTGAAGAAATGTTAAAGTAATACTGGTGAAAGTCTAATATTCAACATTAAGTCTTTTGCAATAAAAATAATGTGGATATTTTTTTAAAGCTATTCTAAATGTATCCCAGTGAATAGCCATTGGGTACTTTTTTAATATCTCTAAGCTGTGTGCAACATAATCTCTGAATGAGAAGCTTTCTGTAATGATAGAGTTAAGTAAGTGCTAAGTTATGTCATGAAATGTGATAACATGCTAATGTTAAATTTTGTTTTAAATTGGGCAAAACTTCTATTAAAATGTTTGGAATGATTCAAGTGAAGCTATAAGTTATAAGAAAGCTTTTAACTAGTTTTGAAGATTTTGTGATTGCAGGAAGAATCCAGACATGTTAGCATCTTA
The DNA here is from genome assembly GCA_028023455.1 of Epiperipatus broadwayi. NCBI lineage: Eukaryota > Metazoa > Onychophora > Udeonychophora > Euonychophora > Peripatidae > Epiperipatus > Epiperipatus broadwayi. The sequence goes on from JAQFVV010006350.1 coordinate 1,352,737, forward strand.
AACTGTATATCTATGTAACACATGTTGACTCAGAGATGGTACTGTGAGCAGCTTAGAGAGCCAAACACCTTTGCTTCAAGTTATAAAAACAGAATTTAAAGCCAATTAATGTTAATGTTAAAAAAATAATTTCAAAGAAACATTATAATAGCAGTATCAGAAATCTAAATGCCAAACATGGAGTAGCAAAATTTGTATCAATGAATGTGCCAAATTACAATAACAATAGTTCAATATAAGGACTAAATGTGGAATCATTACATTAACAAATGCTTTTGGCTGAAATAACAAATATTACAATGAGCAGTTGTTGGCTGATATAACAACTATACATGTAACTTAACATTTCAGCTTTCAATAAGGTATCAGACATATTTATCTTGTTTTATGAACTTATTGCATTTAGTTTTTCTTCTGCGATTTATTCTTCTTTAGTAATTATGTTTTAATTATTTTTTATGCACATGCAAATTTCAATTTTGAGCCTGAAAAATAAAAAATTGGTCAATACTGAAGTGGAAAAAATATTTGTAAAGGAGAAAGCTATAAAACCATCAGTGAATTAAGTTCTAAATACAGTATGGCGAAATCCATGATAGTCACCATTTTTTTAAAAAGCAAAAATGAATAATAAAGTGTGCATAAAAGCACAAGAGATTTCTGTATTGAGCAATTTATATTGTAACATTTATTGTTAGTAAAGTATGGTTCACCAAATTCAGGAAAAGAACTGGATTGTGCAAGGTTGTAAAGTATGGTGAGACTGCTAGTACAGACAGACCTTGCTGAGTATGATATCACAAGAAATCAGGAAGTTTTAACATCAAGAATTTATGAATTTTTATTAGAATGTGTGAATTTGTAAATGAATTTTTTTATTACTGTTGCAATGCTTATTATAATTTTTAATGTTTACTTCTTTTTTCATCAAATAATGTAATTATTAAAAACTCATTATAATCAAGTATTATGAAAAAGTAACATGTGAAGTTTGAAAGTTTTATAATGGACTAAACATGGTTTTGGCAGATTACTGACAGAATCATAGTGCTGTTTAAAGTTTCACAGTTAGAACTATACTTATATATATATAGTTGGATATGTACATGAGGATGAATAGGTAAATGCAGCATTTAAATATTCCATTTTTTAAACAGTGGAATACATGAATCCTTTTTGTTGATAGAATGTGGGTCCTTTGCGATCACCCAAGCCTCTATATTTTCTTTATCTCTCTCAGTACATATCGTTCTCATATTGGTGGGAGAGAAAGTATAGCCCTTAGTGAACTGATGATCAAGAAAGATTGATTTATATTTGTTATTGTTTGGCTCTGTTGTATAAATATGGATGCTGGGAAATTCTCATGGATGTTTGCTCAAGATTCACCGTAATATACAGTACTATAGGATGGGGTACTGCATATAATTTTATAGATGACCTGTGCAATGTGCTCAGTTGGCATTTTGTCTTTTGAATTGTTTAGTAAGTTGTTTAATAATGGAGGAAAGCTTTGTAAGTATTAGCTTATATATTCCTTATTTTTTTTGCAATCCTAAAGACTTATGAGAGGCTTATCTATGCTTTAGGTGTATTATTTATGTTTTTCTTTTTATTTGCATTGGTATAGAATTTTCCTATTATCTTTCGAAAGCATACTTAGTGCATTTATAAAATTTTCAAACTTTAATAGTTATCTTTTCACAATATTCAATTATAATGAGTTTTTAAGATATGGAATTCATAAAAATAATTTTTAGTATAGAATATTGTGTGAAATAATTTCTTCATTTTTAACTTTTTCTTGTGTGCTAGTATTTTTTTCATTTTTTTTTTTAAAATTAAATTAATAGCTCTGAAAGATCCTGTGAAAAACTGCCCATTTGAATAGCGGGGCTGGTTAAAGGTTTGGGCTATAAAATAGCTGCTATTCCATTCCATGCAAGAACTAATGCTTTTTAAATTAATTATTAAATCAACTTTTTGTATTAATGAGCAATATAAACGTCTTAAATTAAGTATTGCTTTTAAAATGGTATTCACAGTAAGTAAATAATATCATAGACTTAAAAAAAAAAATTAGAGTAGATACATAATGTTAGCATCTATATTTCAATACATATAACAGTTAAGGCTTTAAAGATTTTCTTTATTAATTAAATAAAGTTTGAATTAACGTGCAGTACAAAAATGTTTATTACTTTCACCCAGACCATCTCTATAAAAGCATTTTTGTGAATTTAAATTGATTAACGATTTTAAAATGGCATCTGTAGTAGATAAACAACAACATTTGTTTATCCAGTAAATAACATTAGGTCTATATTCTAGTTTGTATAAATATGTGATGCAAAATGTTTTCCCTTCCCATTATATTCATGATCTATTTACAAAAATTAGAAAGTAGTAACAACTCATAAAAGTCAAAACCTGCTACTTTTTGGCTTTCTTCAGTTTGAAACATCTTTCTATTTATTTCTGAGCACATGGTAGCGTTGATGGAGAAATTCTGGTAAAATAGAATAGAGATCAATTTTTATTTCATAGAATATCAAAAAATAAATAATTTATTATAAACTTTTTTGATTCACTTTGTTATGAAAGCATTTATACTAGCTTTTTATAACTAAGCAATGTGAATTAAGTAAAACCATCTTTTTTAATGAGTTATCTTTTTATAGGAAAAAAATAATTCTTAGAGCATTCACTTGTATCTAAACTTGAATGATTAATGCATTGCTGTAATTTGGCACAATGATAGTCTCCAGCTTAAAGCTGAGCTTATCATTTGTGGTGCTAGGACATAATCTCCCATGCAACATATCATTTTATTTGTCCTGTATTGTTTACAGTGTTTAAAAAACAATTTAAGATTTAATGATGTTTGAAATTCCCAAAATTTGTATGCACCCACATATCATGATTTTTTAAAGGATAGCTAATTACTTTGTTCTGTGGTTTTAGTGCAATGATACAGTGATGGACATGAGCTAATAGTTCCTCGATGGAAACCTGACACCACTATTGGTTTTCAAATGTTATATGTCTTCAAATTGATTGAGTGTTGGACTTGTGAACTAAATTTGTTGGATGAAAATCCAATTTGGCAATTCTGTTGTCCAAATGGCAAATGACTCCTGAGCAAATTGAACCATTTGATTAGTTTCTTGTCTTGTACCATTTATGGAAAGACTAATGGACTGAAAAGATATTGGTTCTTATTTCCTATGTTGTATGTTGTCCTAGGCAAGTAATCATTTCTATATTTTACCTTAATTGATTTCACAATTGGAAAAAAATAACATGTTGTTTTTTGACACTCAAATGTTATAAGACCTCTAGAGCAACAACTATTCAATTATTTTTTATTGACTTATAAATATATAATTTACTCTTGCTTATTTTTCTAATTTATTAAAACTATTCACATATTTAATTCAAAATTAAAATTTAAAAAAAATGTTACTCGGTATATTGATAGAATTGTCTAGGGGTCATGACTCATAAGTTGCCAAAAAGTTAGTGATGACCTTTAATATTTGCTTGTGTTTAATTAAATATTGATTGATTGTTTTTAATAAAGTTTAAGTTAGTTTTTTTTTAAATGAATAGTTTTTCAGTTAATATCATTAATCATAAAGAGGGTGAACTTAAAAGGTTTAAAACTTACATTTATTGAAATATTAAAATTAATTACTTTTTAATTTCTAAAATAGAGAAAAATGTTTTTTAATTAGTAGTTCATCATTATAATTAAATAGAATTTTTATTGATTTTATATAAATTATGTTTTCATCCATTTCTTATTTTTACATAATTAGATTTTAATTACCAATACTGTTAATAAAGGTTAATCAGCAACATATTTTATTGTAAATTGCATTGATAACATCATTTTAAGGAAAGGTAACTACTGTTGAAAGATCATGTAAGAAGTTAGCTATGTAAAAGGTCATTGTCAGAGTTAGCCCGAGAAAGTACAATGTTTTCCTGCAAGGGGGGGGGACTTACATATGAAATAAAACACTTAGATATATATATAAATTGTCTTATTTACATATATAGATATTGTTTCACAATTAATATAAATCAAGTCAAGAACAATTAAAATTTATTTTGAATCAAAAGTTGCAAAATAATAATATGTATTATTTTGAATATAAGACGCTCCTTAATTGAGCCTGAAAAATTGGGGAAAATCCCCCTCCCCCCATTTAAGACATATGTATTTAAATAGTAAATTAATATAAATACAATAAACTTAGTTTATTGTGAATCTTCTTCAGATATATGGTATTTTTACTTTCTATGTTCTCACTTTCAGAACTTGAGTTCTCATCTTCACTATTTCTCCAGGGTACATCATCTTCACGCCAATTAAATAATTTCTTTGTCAATCTGCTTTCATGTAAAAAGTACATTTTTCTTTTAAAATCTGAATCATTTTTCTAAAATAATTTATATTTTTACAAATATTTTCTGGAAAAAAAAAAAAAAAAAATTCAAAAAGATTCTAAAACATATGTTTTCATTTTAAAAATCAAAATGAAAATATTGGAATTGTCAAATTTGGCAAAATAACATTAAAAAATTCTAAAACATACATTTTTACTTTAAAAATCAAAATGAAATTATTGGAACTATCAAAATTTTGACAGGTGCTCTCTTATGTAGGGAACAAGAAACAACCAATCAGAACCTTGGAAAGCAGGCTCTTATCTCATTGTTATATTGATTTGTTAGTTGTCAAAAAATCCTAAACATTATTCAGCAGAATTTTTTCAAAATAATGATAAAATTGGCAAAATAATATTAAAAGATTCTAAAACATACAGTTTCATTTTAAAAATCAAAATGAAAATATCAGAATTATCAAAATCAGCAAAGTAACATTAAAAGATTCTAAAACTTTAGTTTTCACTTTGAAATTCAAAATGAAAACATCGGGAAACTGTCAAAATCATTGGTAGATGCTCTCTTGGGTAGATAATAAGAAACACTGATCAATGCCTTGAAAAACAAACTTTTATTTCATTGTTATACTGATTTGTTAGTTGTAAAAAAATTCTAAAGATTATTCTGTAGAGTTTTTTTAATAAAATAATGGTAAAATTGATAAAATAACATTAAAAAATTCTAAAACATTTGTTTTCATTTTGAAATTCAAAACAAAAACCTTAGGAAATGGCAAAATCACTGACAGATGCTCTCCTTTGTAGACAACAAGAAACAACCAATCAGTCAATGCCTTGGAAGGGAAGTTTTTATTACATTGTTATAACTTGAAATTTAAATCTTATTGATTTATTAGTTGTAAAAAAATTCTAAAGGTTATTTAGTACACCTTTCATGATAAAATAATGGTAAAATCAGCAAAATAACATTAAAAAATGGCAGTTTAAAAAAAAGTTAAAGCTATTTATGAAATTAATCCAAAAATATTGACATTTAATGTTAAATCTTTTTTCTTTTGATTAAAAAAAATTTAACACACTATTCTACACAAGATATAAATTGTAATACTATGTACGTGTATAGTGTAAAACAAAGAATTGCAGAAATAAGATATTAAAAATTTTCAATTTGAATTTAAGACACATTCTCCTTTTATAGGATCAAAATTTGGAAGAAAGTGTCTTATATTCGAAATAATATGATTATAATATTAAAACTTACTAGAAAGTAAAATATTTATTGCATTATATGTATTTTATTTTGTTTATTCAAATATTGATTCAATAAAATTCACAAATTGGTGCTTATAATGTAAAAATAAATATTCATTATTTAAATTTCATATTAATATGAACAAAATATTGTGTAACATTTTGATATATATATATTGAACTGAAAAATCTATACTACCAGTGCATCTACAATTGTAGTACTGTGCATGTAATTGTCATTGTAGGTCCTACAAATTTCAGAGTTTTGGGCAAAAAAAAAACAGGATAAAATGTTTTGGTTTATCTATTGATTTTTGCAAAAGATACCAGCCCAGGACCCGATAAATGTAGGGTCTTGGGTCATCATATAGTTTGCATGCTTTATGGGCTATAAAAATGCAATGAGAAATAAATGTGAAAATAGGTAATAACTTGAAAATGTACTTCATGAATTTGTAGGAGAGTTGGTAAGTGAAAATGATTCATCAAAGAGTTTAATTTATGAGATGGGTAGAGTAGTTGATGCAGATTTGAATATAGCAGATATAGATAAATTGAAAAAAAATAGCAAAAAATAAAGTGCTAGGCCTGATATTTAATTTTGATAGTTCTAACTTCAGCAATGAGTGTTTGAAGTGCAGTATAATTATGATAATAGATATGGAAAGATATGCAAGGGTTATTTTAGAAGAAAATTATAATGAAATGACAGTTCACAGTAAGATTTCAGGTGCAAACTCTCCATACAGTAGCACCACCCAATACAAGTCTTAAGAATCAGTGGATACAAGTATGTGTGTGCATAAAATCCCTATCTAGTGCTTACTCATCAAATATCCCCAAACTATCAGTGAGGTGCCTTGGATCTGAGAGCACTGCACATAAATGTTAGGACCTAATACAACCCTCCTGCAGCCACCTTTTACCTATTTTTAGTTAATTATTAACTTGGAGGATTGCTTTAGATCCTAAGATCTAGGTGGGATCTTAGATTCAAGGATCTTCACTGACAAAGCCGCAAGTTAGAAATTAATCTGGGGATATTGGATGAGTAGGCACTAGATAGGGATTTTATACACAAACTTTTTAACATTCATTGATTATTAAGGCTAGCACTAGATGGCACTAATGTATAGAGAGTTTGATACTGTACTTACAGCTTGGGTAAGCGTAGTACATAGTGATTATGTGAAGATTCCAGATGAATAGAAGAATGTAAGAATTAGATTATATTAAGGAAAGAGTAAAAATTTTAGGTCATTAATGTAAATCAGTAGCAATAGCTTTCATAGTCTATACATTATTTACCATATATCTTAATGGATAGAATTAAGATTTGGTTGGAAGAGAATGAAATTTTGGGGAAAATTCAGAGATTTCCTGGAGTTAGAGGGTAATTTATTTATTGTATCACTTGATTAAAATGTCTTATTAAAAACAGTCCTTTCTTTATCTATTGCATTTTTAGAAAGCATGGAAATAGATTTAAGTTTGTTAAAAAAATAAACATCTTTACAAGGATAATTTTTATAAGAACTAATTTGGAGATATAGAATCTGTGGATTTGATTTGAAACAGAGATGTCTGGCATCGTTTTTATTATTTATTTTGTTTTTAAAAAAATTGGAAGGTGAAATAAAAGGATCCCTATAATTCGATTTTCATTTTCAGGGGTTCTTATCAGTAACAAAAAAATTTGGAGGCCCATGATATTTAAATGGGGGTCCGCCCATCAAAGTCATTATATCAGATGTTTTGTAAACTTTTAAGTAGATATTTTAAATTTGAAATAATTATATGAATAGGTATGATAAGTTTTGGATTTTTTTTTTCCATATGTCAAATGCGTTGACCGGGAAGCGAACCCCGGCTAGCTGCTTGGAAGGTAGCTATGCTAACCACTAGACCACCAACGCTTGACTAAGTTTTGGATTTTGTTATTATAATTCTTGAAAATCACAAAAATTACAATATAGCTTCTAAAAATAAAGATAATAGTAGTTTTTACAATGTTTTTTTTATTGAAAATTATAATTTTTTGAATTATCATGGTATTTCTTGCTGATATTTAAACCTAATTTTTCCTGTGTATTATTAAAATATGACAAAATCAAGTAATTGGTTCACACGATTATTTAGATATCTGCGTCCTAGTGTTCTATGATTACATACAAGTTTCTACAAGTTTTCTTACCAGCATCATATCGAGCAACTGCGCGCAGTAATAAAGTTTGTTCAGACTTGTTCAGACCAAAACATTTGCACGGACATGTTAAATTAGGCAATTATAAGTAGGAGTGTTAGAATCAAACATAGATTTTTTCTATTCTGAATTTTGAGAAGTGGTTGAAAAATATTAACTTTATTTAGTACCAAATATAGATGCAAATCAAAATGAATCAAAAACATCTTGTTTAGGAGTATCCAAAGAAAGTAAATACAAACTTTTAGTTAATTGGTCATCCAGATTGTAATCTCGGACGTATTTTTTAGCTAAATATTTCAAATAAAGATAATACTTGCTAAAACATATGACCAAAAGCTCTAATTGCAAGCTCGAACAAAAAATTAATTATCCAAATGAAGAAATAGTTAATGTTTTAGATGTAGTAAAAAATAATTATTTCCTACTTTTTAAGATTTGTTTTTGTCTGTGTAGGTGTTTTTTTAAAGGTTTTGTGTCAAAGAAGTAGGAATTGTTCAGATACTTTTTCAATTTTCATAAGACTTAGTTTTAATATAAGTGCCTCAGTAGAGTCTTACTCTAGTGAATTAATTAAAAAAATTTTATCTTAAGAGATTTAAATAACTTGTTTTTTGTTGACAGATATCTTCTACTCAACATGACAGGGGCTAAAAAAAATGTAGACAGAATAGCATTGATTATTTGAAGTTTGGCTTTATAAATTCCATCCCTGCCAGACAAGCATTTGCCCATGTTTCTTTTGTGCAACAAAGTTTTAAGCAACGATGCTATGAAAGCGTGTAAGCTGGAGAATCATCTGAGAATGTTGCATCCTGATAAAGCAGGTAAAGATTTGATATACTTTAAAACACTGAAAGGAAAACTTCAGAAGTGAATCACATTAGTCAGCATGTTTGTTTCAATGTTAAAAAGAGACGATGATGGTTTGCTGGCATCTTACAATACTTCATTAGTCATAGCAAAATCAGGAAAGCCTCATACTATTGGAGAACAATTGATTTTGCCAGCCATTGAAGAGGTTTTAAAAACTGTTCTACATAAACCTGCATATAATATACTCAAAAAATTTCTTTGAGCAACAGCATAGTTCAAAGATGAAATGAGTCACAATGTGGAAAGCTTCATTTTCTCTTCAAGTCCATGAGTCAACTTTAACTGTTAATGAAGCATTATTAATGACATAGGTTCATTTTGTTATGGACCAAGAAATCCATCAAGAATTGTTTTTTGTGAAAACTTTGACAACAGATACTAAAGGCAAATCAATATTTAATGTTTTAAAAAACTATTTCATGGAAAAAGTGATCCTCTTAACACATACAATATCAGTAACAGCAGATGAAGCACCAGCCATGTTTGGTCACTATCACAGTTTTATATGCTGTTTAAAACAAAAATTACCTGGTATATTTGCAATTCATTGCATCATTAACTGACAACATTTAGTAGCTAAAAATCCAAGTGCCATATTGCATCAGTCTCTCCAAATCGTCATAACAGCAGTAAACAAGATTTGTAGCAACACATCAAATTCTAGGTTGTTTGAGCAGTTGTGTGAAGAAAATCACAAGGATTTTCATCAATTACTTCTTCACACTGAAGTATGCTAGCTCTCAAAAGGCTTATGCTTGAAAATATTTTTTTCAATTTTTGAACTAATATGGAAACCAGATATTGCTTCGTTAACAGATTTATTTGCTAAATTTAATGAGGTTAACTTGTAGTTACAAGAGACAGCCTGAATTTAATAAAAATAAAGTTCATAATTTTAGCTTTTCTTGTCAGAATTAACTTATTCGAACAAACATTGAAGGTACAAATTTTTCCAGTTCCACAACTCATCATTGACAATCAGGATAATGACATTTTGTCATATGTTCAACATTTAAATGTCTCCACTCAGACTTTAAAACCAGATTTGATATTTTAACTATGAAAATACTACAGTGGGTTATCGATCTGTATGCTGCAATCAAGGAATTGGATATCACACTACAAGAACTCATCAAAATAAGCATTAAGGGGTATCAGAAGTTCTAGCTTCAAAAAAATGTAGCTGTTACTTATCCTGCATTATGGGGTATTGCAAGAACATTTTTGATAGATTTTCCATCATCATACCTCATGGAAAGGTGTGTGTTAGTGAAGTAACTAATCTGCTGACAAAAAATCATATGCAAGTAACTGAACGAGGAGATTTAAGGCCATACCTGTCATTTGACTTCAAATATCAGAGCATCAAGTTCATCCCTCCCATTAACACCATTAATTAATGTATTGTTAGTTTTGAACCTTAGCTTTATTTTATGGTTTTGTTACTAAATTATGATTTTTGTCCAAAATACAAATATTTACAGAGTTTTTTTTTTAAAGAGAATTTTAATTTATTTTTTATTTATTTTGAGATATTAATGTTTAATTTTGTTTTATTTCACATAAAAATAAGATTTTTAATTTAATTGCTTCAATAAAAGTCTGAATAAAAAAATTAACCTCGTTTTCTTTTTTTTACAAAGCCCTATCAAAGTCAACAGCACTATGTCAGCTGTGAAAAATATATTTGATGATATAAAGTTTAGGAAAATTTAACATTAGGCAGGCAGAGAGTTGATAGCAAAAAGTATTTGGAAAGTGGTCCACAGGACAAAACGTTTGGCGACTTCTGCTATAATTAGAACCAAAAGAATATATAATGTGATTTTTTTTATGGATATGTCATTTTTTGCAAATGATGTAGAAGATATGGAGTTATTATTAGAAAAATGTGGAGAGACAGAAAGAAATATGAAGATTAAATTGTATGAAGAAAATTTTAAGATACTATTAATTAATAGGAAGGGTAAAACTGAAGAATAGAAAATGGGAGATTTTTGGTCTTGAAAAAAGAAAGAATCATTTAGGTACTTTGCTAAATGGAATTAGAAAAAAGCAAAAAATGTAGGATCGAGAAGAAAAAAAACGTTTGATTAATAATAATTTATAGCTTAATAAAAAATGACTAGGAAACAATTACTAATATTTATCTAATATTATAAGTCATACATGAAATTAAATTATAGATGTTTTCTATGGATAAATACTAAACTAAGATGATGAGGGCATGTGGTAAAGATCAGGGTCAACTGATTTCTGCCAGAAGTATATTTTGAGGATCATTCAATTTTAATATATGACTTTATCCATATGTTTTAAGGAGTCTGTTGAATTTAGAAATTTCATAGCATATTGTTTCTTATATAACTAATATATGTATAATTATTTTGTAAAGGGGTGTTGGTGTCTGCTATATCATTTGGAAATGATGCAATTTGTATTGGACAAATAACTCAGATATTTTTAAAATAGAATGCAGAAAGAAGTGGATGGAAATGCATTGTATGATTGATAGTGGACAGTAAATTAAATGATACAAAGAGAAAATGGAATGGACTGTTTTTTTTTAACAAAGTAAATTAAAATTGTATGGAAAACTAGAACACATGATTGAAAATAGATTAATAAAATAAAAATATGTAAAAAATTTTTTTTAAAATAATACTTTTATACAAATATATGACTAAAAAGTATAAAATAACAAAGTACTCAGCAAATTAATCTGCCTCTTGGTTAATTTGCATTCTTGGAAAATATCAGAGATTTTAAGAATCTATTGTTATTGTAAAACAATTGGAAATTGTAGGAATATTATTATTCCATAAAAGCATATGAAGCCTTTTTGATTTTTATGATTTATTTAAGCCTCAGGTGAATTACTTTGTTATTTTGCACTTCTTGGTCAGCTATCCATTATGGTAGTTTTATATTCTATCGTGTCAGCTGCTTGATGGTGCTATTTATATGCAAAAGCACATAAATATGCCATTTACATGGCTGTGCCTTCTAGGCCTATATATCTATATCAAAAAGCACAAAAAGAGGCTGTTTAGTGGCGGTCTGCCTGTTATAGTGTTACACACTTTATCCCAATGCTCACAGTCCAATGTTCACTACAGTATCGTGTGAGAGTGTCTAGACTTTAGCCTGCCGCAACTCTTCAAATATGCATGTCAAAGGAATTAGCTTAGAACTCATTTGACCTACTATTATCTTCTAACAATTGTACACCTGTTGCCGTGCTTCCCTACTCAATGTGGAACCTTCAAATCAATTTGGAAAGGGTATGTCCAAGCAAGATTTTGACAAGTTCATGCAAAGTCACATTTTTGCGAGAACCCACCCATGACAAATAAAATGGCTGACAGGTTGAAATCAGACCAACTGCTGTCCACAGAATACAGCCTGCATGGGAAATTTAGTAATTCTACTGGAATAGAATCTTTGCAATAAGGTAGGTCATTTGATAAAGTTTTAATTCTTGCAGATGTGAAAAAGGAATAGCCTTCTGGCCTACATTGGAAGATTAATATTTGACTTTTCAGGGTGACTTGGAGGTCAAATGGGTTTTGAAATTTGTTAGTAGCATCAAATTGTTCATGACTAAATTACAGAAATTGATGAAGGAAATCGGAATGAATTACGTTAAGCCTTCGGACAAAAAAAAAGAAGGATGTATGAGTGTGAAAATTCTCATAGTTCTATCCAGAGAAACCAAAATAATTGTCCAAATACTGAATACATTGATTAATTAATCTTGAAATACCCAACCAAAAAGATGTAATAAAAAAATTGAAAAAAAAGCCGATCGAGTTGGAAATTATTAATCGTTCTTAATAGGTGTGCCATTAAGATCCATATACATATTATCTTTCAAAGATAGCTATTGTAAGAAATCAATCAGTCAATCAATAAAGTTAATATTTTTTTTAATCTTTATCAAAAATGACCTGAAAAAATAAAAGACAGTTCAGTAATTAAAGCATTATCAGCATCAATTTTTGGCCACCACAATATAGTTATAAAGTTTGCAGAGAGGTGGGGGAGGAAGATTTTGCCACATGGGCAATTCTACTAGAATAGAATATTTGCAATAATGTATGTTTATATAAAATTGTTCCAGTAAATGTTAAGGAAATTAATGAATTATGTTAACCTGTATGATTTCTATATTCTTTCACAAAGAACAGAGTGGGCCCAGTAATGTTATATGTATGTGTTTTTGCTTAGCATCAATGCCATCAAGTGACTGACATGATAGAATAGAAAACTACCAGTATTATTTAAAAGTTTTTTTTACATATTATTTTTTTCTTTTTATATTTATATATTATTTTAAAAAATAGTTAAAAATAAAAAAAAATTGACAAAAATTATAATTTAATAATAAAATGTGAAAGTAAAAAAATATGCCCTTCAACCAATGAATTCTAAATTTAAAACATCGTGATCATTTTCTATATAAAAAGTATTTATGTATTGACTTTGTAATTAATTCTCTAAGCTTTTTTTTTTATACATTTATTAATTTTTTCACAAAATTTTTATGAAATAATAATTATTTTCTATACTTTTAAATACGTAAATATAAATTGAATGGGAAATATTTATTTTTAATTAAGTAAATATGAGTTAAATGAAAATTTTAATAAAATTTTAATCTACAAATGTAATATTTCTATTGGCTCAGTTGCATAGGATTTTTCCTGGAAACCTAAATATGTGAGTTTTTTTTCATTAAAACTTCAAAAATGTGGACATCCTGACATAAACACAGAATAGGCAAATTAATACAAAAGCATTTAAAATAGAGTTAAATTGATTGTGTGAAATAGCAATAAATATGTTGGCAAGAAAGATTTTACAATGTGAAAAAGTAATAGACAATTTATGTCGATATTTTTATATAAGAAATAGAATAAATATGTAGAGAATATTACAGGTACAAACTTATGATGGGTTTAAAAGTGGATAGATAAATTGATTAATGAAAAAGTAGTAAAAGCATAGAAAATGAGTATGAACAAAAATATAATTTGGATTTATTTATGTAAGAATAAAAATTATATAAAATATGGAAGAATTCTAATAATTTTAACAAATCCATAACTGAAGGACAGCATGAAATATGGACATTGGTGATTATTTATAAATATTACTATGATAATCCACAGATGAGATACCTAAAAAATCATTTGAAGGAATTTGCAAACTATGCCCCTTATAACAATGGTAATTACATTATTAGATATAAAATAAGTAGATTGACATTGATATAAGATAAAAGGATGATATTTGCAAGTTGTTTTAGATGATCATTTACGAATCTAGTTTATTAACTATCACAAATGTTTTTGAATTTGAGTTGTTCTGTGAATAGATTAATATGAAAGAATGTATGATGATACTAAGGGAACTTGTTATTATTTAATGGTAGGGAGAGAAGGAAAAAAACAAATAAGGATTTGGATTGTCAATGTAGTTTATGTAGAGATGACAGAGAGAATACTGAACATGTTTTGAAGTATAAGATACTGAACAAGAATCATTATAAATTGTATGAAGAGAGGAAGAAATTTAAAAATAAAGGGAGTTAAAGAGATAGGAATTCTGTATAAAATAATTTGGTGGATTTATTGCTCAGGAGGTCATAAGAAGTTCACGCATCAGAAATACCTGAACTATAATTAATCTGATAACTCTATACTCCAGAGTGGTTTGATACCCTCATTTAACAACTAATAATTGAATTGATGTTTAGATATTTATAGATCAACTATGTGAAGCAAATTTTATTAAAAAAATCCTCGGATATTTGGAAGAATTTTCAAGTTCTACTTAGTTTGAGCAGGACTATATATTTATTAAATCCATTACCACTAGTTCTTTTATAAATTGCCCATGCAAATAAAATAAAATGCTTTAAATTGTTTATGAAATTATTAATTTTATACAATAATATCACATAACTTTTTTTTATGTTTACTCATATGCTTCCAAGAGCAATTCTCTTTGTTTTATTATAGAGTCATCTACTGTAAACTGGACTAATCAGGTGATTCCAGATATTATAGTGCTATAACATCCTTATAGTCAGACTGGTTTGTGAATTTTGTATTTTGTCAGTGAGGACGTAAGATTCAAAACCGGAACTACTGTATTTGTTTATCTAGCATTCACCACCAACTTTACATTTTTAAGCTAATAGCCAAAATTTAAAAAAAAAAAAACCCTGAAGTTTGAACACAAACTAACTAGCATAGTTATATAGAACAGGTCATTTTCAAAATAGCCTGCAAAATTCAGTTTAATGCCAAATGTAGGCTTTTTTTTGGCTTTTACCTAGGAAGATTAATACCAACAACAGTATTAGATGGTTTTTGTCATATGATTACTTATATGCATCTAAGGACAGTTTTCTTCAATCTACTCCAAACCCATATTTTGAGTGGAATAATTGTTTGATATCAGGTAGTACACTATTATTAAAACAGGCAAAACTCTCTATATGTATTGCCACTCAGTACAAGCCAGATTAATCAATGGATGCCACAATGCTTGTGCATAAAATCCCCATCTAGTGCCTAGTCATTCAATATCTCCAGACTAGTTTCAGGCTTATGGTCTTCGTCAGTGAGGAGCCTTGGATCTGAGAGCCTGCACCTAAATCTTAGGATCTAATGCAACCCTCCATCATCCACCTTTTATTTCTACTTAACTACAAGATTATGATACTTAAATTGAAAACATTATATTTTTAATCCAAGCTCATCAGCTTAAATAGTCATATAGATCTGAACTTAGTTCAGTACCTATACATTTTGGTGTCTTTGATTTTTTAATAACCATAGCCACCATTATCCTATTAAGCAAGATTGGTTTTAAGCCAATAAACATCACATAATCACTAATTCTTATGCTTGCTCTTAACTGTTATTAAAACTCTGGTTTTCACTGAGTGGCAATATGTACAGAGAGTTTTGCCTGTTTTAATAATAGTTAAAAGCAAACATAAATAGTGATCATGTGATGTTTATTAGCTTAAAACCAATTCTGCCTAATGGGATAGTAGTGGCTAGAACCAAAGACACCAAAATGTATAGGTACTAAACTGAGTTATATAATTTTTCATATAAATTTTCAAATATTATAATTTATAAATACACAATCCCATTTATTAATAACATTTCTTTAGGTTATGTTGAAATCTCATGCTTTTTTTTTTTTTTTTACTTTTCTTTGTTTGCTTTTTTTTCTTCCAAAAGTTTACTATTGTACAATATTTTATATAAGGAAATATTTTCAAAGTGCAATGCTAGAAGTTCTACAAAATTTAAGAAAATTCATAAAATAAATTTCTGAAGTGATAAAATGAATGTATTGCAATAGAAAGCTGAACATGTGTATGAAGAGTTTATCTGAGAATCTAAAGGAAGAACTTTCAAAAGGGGTGATTATAAATTCTGAAGACAATTTGTAGGTGAAAACATCAAAATGACTAGAGAGATCATGACTTCTAGAGATTTATTACATTTCCATAGGAAGAAAGTCATGAAAGTAAAAGGATATTCAGAACAAATGTTCACTTGTGATGAAACTGGGTTATTCTGATACATTAGCAGCTTGAGAAGATCAAAATCTGAAATTTCACTATATATTTTATATTTCAAAAAATAAAGATATAAAACTATTAAGGTTTATTTAGAGTGAAAGTGAATGAGTGAACACACACACATATATAACATTTCTTGCTTAATTTACTAATAATAACTACATTTTAATGTTTTTAAATTTTTTTTATACTATAATGTTAATTTGTATATGTATACTATACCTATAAAAAGAGTATATGTTACATATATATGTGTGTGCAAGTTGAAAAGTACTGTACACTTGCAGAACAGTATGTATTATATTATCAACAAAGCTTGGTAAACATATATGATAAAGGTGTTGTGAATCCAAAACCTGGCTTGGAAGTCTTTTTTAAGCAATGTTTTGAGATTTAGTACAATATTATTTATTAGAATTCTATGCAGTCTTCTGGAATATAATCTTTACATTTTACTGTGATTTAAATATTTTCAATTTATATATAAATCCTAGTATTATTTCTGCTGTAAAAATTCAAGTATTTTAAGCCTCTAGATCATGTAACTATACATGTTTATTCTAATGCATTTGCAATGTAATATTTACTATTTCATTATAGGTTCTAATGTAAAGAGTAATTATCCCAATCTTGTGTGATGTTGCATTATTAATACATTAAATGTTGGGTATGTTTGCAAATAAATTCAAACTATAACATCAAACAAATTGCTTTTTATGGTATAAAAATTCAGGTGTTACAAGCCTTTAACTCACCTGATAAAAGGAAGTTGGTTTTAAAATATAGATAAAGTGAGAGAGATTGATCTAGAATACATTATAAGAGATTTCATTGGAGGAGTGTGTTTTAAAATCCACAATTTGGTTAGGTGCATATATTTCTTTAATATTACAGTCAATTTTATGGTTTGGGAACCAATAAATATCTCATGAATGTCATAAATCTATGATTAGTTTTGAGTGATGTCTAATATTCGTTTTCAGTAGACATACACACATAATATAGGTAGGCATTTTTAATATGTTTATACAATATATATATATATATGTGTGTGTGTGTGTGTATCTATCCTTAGGCGTTATTAGCTTTATATATATGTATGTATCTAGCCTTAGGCATTATTAGCTTTATATATATGTGTGTGTGCATACTCATGATATAAATTACAAATTTAAGAATTATATAGTACAAATTAAGACATTATTATGAATAATTACAACAATTAGGTACTCTGCAATAAACAAGCTTATTTTCATTTCATATATACAAACTAGTATAAGACATTAATATTAAAATATACAAATGTGAGTACTCTGTTTAAAACATTTCTTTACAAATCTTTTTTTAAAGTAATAAAATTTTTAAATAATATAAAATAATCATGAACTTTAACTGCTGAGTGTGAGTAGTATGAATTTGACCAACTAGGCCGAAAGCATGCTCAGCTATATACTAAAAATTTAAAACAAAAAAATCCTTTCTCTATGAGCAGATAAAATGCTTATGATAGAATTTCAATATTAATATTATTAAATATTACATATTAAGATATCAATAAAAACAAAGTTACTAACTTTTCCCCTCATTTTTGAATTGGAAATTGATAAAAAAATGCAAAAATATAATTTAAATATTAAATGCATTATATAATTTAAAGCATAATTTTAATTGAGCAGAGATCACTTACTGTAGGCTTATAATTCAATTGCTAAACAACAGCATATAGCCAAATACAGGGTGCACATTAAAATAGTAAAGGGAATTTGCACAATGCATATTACATAGTAATAAAGGTAATAACCGAAGATGTAAAAATTATAAATAAATAAAATGAATTTTAAAATGAAATTCAGATTTTAATATATTGCAAAATTGCTACTGAACTAAATTAAAATGATTAGTATTAATAAAAATCTAATTATATAAAGAGGTATCCCGAATAAAGGAAAACATTTCTGGACATGGGGATGATAGTAGACTGATTGTCATGCTCGTAAGACCTAATTAAATAGCCATAATTATATCAGATAGAATAACTTGTTGATTTATGATTTTGTAAAGAAATTTAAAGTATTTCCATCTAGAAGAAAGATGAAGACCAACTTTATTTTACAGAGAAATATCTTTGAAGAATTTATTAACCACTAATTGTAATAAACTACATCCTTGTTTATAATTAGAATTCCAAGTAATTGAACAATATTCAAGGATAAGATGAATCATTGATGAAAACAATTTGAATTTCATATCATCACTGAAATGATAAATATGCATCAATATGACACCCATGATTTTAAAAGCTTTGCTAACAATCATTTCTATATGAGGGAAAAAGAATCTATTACTAAAACATAAGACTCCCAGATCTTTTTGGGATTCGATAGAATTAATTTTGTGAGAATTTATAAAAAACAATCTCACATTTCTTAGAAATTAACTGACATTATTGAGATCACATCAGACACTAAAATTATCAATATCTTAAAAATGTCATAGGATATAATATTTTGGATTACTGTACAAGGTAAAAAATTAAAATTTTGTTTTTGTTTTTTAAAGTAGTCTCTACGTTTTACACTTTTATTATATGTTTTTAAACTATGGATAAATGAATCAATAAACATCGAGACAGTGATTACATCAGATAGTAAATGGATTTGACACTCTTAAATATATGGATATTTGTATCACATATTTGAAGTCACATCTAGATCGATTGACAAGGAGATTATGCAAGTTTCATAAAATGTCTTGGTATTGATATTTTTATTAGACACAACTTTAACTTTGTGTATAGAAACAAAGATAAATGACTAATTATAAAAATATTAATAATAGCAAACTCTATATACAGTATTGCCTCCAAGTGCAAGCCGTTGTAATCAATAGATGTAGGCATGTTTGTGCATGAATTCCCTATCTAATGCCTACTCATCTAATATTCCCAGACTAGTTTCTAGCTTGTGGCTTTCATCAGTGAGGAGAGTTGTATGTGAGAGCACTGCACCTAGATCTTAGGATCTAGTGCAACCTTCAGAAGTCACCTTTTGCCTATTTGATTAACTACAAAGCTAGGAGTCTAAGATGAAAACAATGTTTTCAATCCAATCTCATTTGCTTGTATAAGACCTAGGTGCAGTGCTGTCAAATTCAAGGTTTCTCAATGATGAAAGCCACAAGCTAAAATCTAGTCTGGGGACATTGGTTGAGTAGATACAAGATAGGGATTTTATGTACAAACATTCCTGCATCCATTGATTACAAAGGCTTGTGTTTGGTAGCAATACTGTGTGGAAAGTTTGCTATTGTTATTAACAGCCTGTGTACACATATGAAATGGTGATCATGTGATGTTCGATGGTTTTAAAAAAATATTAATAGTAGATATATGAAGATTATTATCTAAATGAGTAAAACTGAATTTCCATTATATAGGTCTGGTTAGAATATAAATAATGAACCAGAACTATATAACAATTTTAAATAATACTGAACAGTAAATATAAATAGGTTCGATTATGCTAAAATTTGCATATAAGCATTGATGTAATATACTTAGGATTAAGATATTTTAAATTAGTATCTAGATCTTGATTAAAGGTATAAATTGAAGATTTACAAATATGACACAGGACTTGTAATGAAAGCTCACAGGTCTGATTTTCAATATTAGTAAGTACAATTTCAGCTCACGAAATAAAATGTCTGGAATTTTCAATCAGAAGATAAATTTTAGCAAAAATCATTCAGATCTTCCTCCTACTGTAGCTGACAAATGATTTATGAAAAGCATTAATCTTATACTAACATGTATCAACAGAAGATATCTAAGTTTCAATAAGAATACTAATTTAAAACTAATACACCTTCATACAGGAAGAAAATATTGAAAACATTAGATAAAATGTCATGCAAATTCAGCAATAAACATATTCTTATTACCTGCACACACATACCTAACTAGACTTAAAGCAGACTGCTTCAATATGTATACATATATATTATCATACAGTCAGTTGTTCTGGGTAAATGATGTTCAAGCAACAAAGTGACAGATAAGCACAGAGTTTTATTTCAGTTAACCAGAAAGTGATTTTTTTACAAATTTTCTCTGCTGAAATTATTGGTGACCTTTAATTCTTGAGTGTGCCATCTTAAACATAGAACTAACCACAATGCAATAATAAATGAAATAAATAGATAAAAACCCAAAATGAATTGGCATTTATATATTTATTTTTGGTTAGAAGAGGGTTAAACGTATAAAGTGATTAGTTAACGGTTTTGAGATTTGACCAGCACAAATATTTTACTAAGATATCCATTTCAAAATCTGGTGTGAGTTTAAAAGCTTAAAAAAACTTTAGAAATTTTATCATTTGTCATGGACTTGTTAGTAAGGCTAACTATTTTTAGATTTGAAATATTTCTATGGTGAAATTTGTTTTTCCCTATTAATTTTTTAAAAAGGTGTGATAATTTGATTTTTGTCTACATTTTTAAAATAAGAAGGTATTTCTTTCTTAAAATTTTCACTTAATATTTATAGTTTTATTTTAAATATATATATAAAATAGACCACTCTCTATCAGGCTTTCACTTTAGCAAATCTTCTTTAACTGAACATATGATGTGTTAGTATCATTCATTGCATCAAGTCCAGGCATAATCCTGTAATTTCTTTCACTTCAGCATTTTCTATCTCTATCATTTGGCTTATGATCCTCTGTGTGTATATATTTGCACTACTACTTTTTTAATATATATATATAAAATTGAAGTGACAGATTTAAACAAATGTAATACAAATAAAATAATGCCCCTCAATTATTTTTTCTATATAATCAGATTCAACTATATAAAGCCCTGCAACAAATTAAACTGATATAGCAGATAGTAAAATAATTAAATTAAAATGGATTCCAAAATTTTGGGGAAAGAGCAAGAAAAAGACCATGCATGAAATGAATGGAGGTAAAGAAATTGCTGAATGATATGGGAAAAAGAAACTATGAATTAGAACATTTAGATTATACTTAGAGAGATCTTCATTCTGCAATCAGTTTATTATAATGATTGAAAGTAAAGATGATGAAGAAGATATCTAATGTATCTTTAATGTATTTCTTAAGTAAAAATTGTGGATTTTACTTCATAAATTTATTTCAATCAAAGAAACATGGCGGTATCCATTTTTTAAATAAATAATATTTAATAAACATTTATGTATAGTACATGTAACAATTACTCAGTTTGCAATCCACAAATAGTACTACTTACATTTTTGGATTAAGATGCTATTTAATTATCAGAACTGAGGTTCAATTTATAGTTGCAGTAAATCAGAGGTTGGCTACATGTAAAGATTGTTAATAGTTTATTAAAAGTAAAAGAACAAAAAGATCACAAATGAAAAATATTACTTTGTACAATTCTTCAAATCTAATCATGGAGGAACTCAGTTTGACAATTTAATTTGATGATTCATAAGTCAGATTTAAAATAGGCAAAACTCTCCATACAGTAGTGCCACTCAGTGCAAGCCAGAGTAATCACTGGATGCCAGAAGGCTTGTGCATAAAATCCCTATCTAATGCCTACTCATCCAATATCTTCAGACTAGTTTTTAGCTTGGGTATGGAGAGTTTTGCCTGTTTAAATAACAGTTATGAACAAGCATAAGAAACGGTGATCATGTGATGTTTAGTGGTTTAAGTCAGATTCATAAAGAAATATTTAAATAAACTCGTTTGTTCTGTGAATAAGTTCATATTATCAATGATATGTATTTGATAAGCCATAATGTATATAGAGTTTGTATTTATTTTCAATTAATTTTTTCACTTTTGTGTAACTTATATTAATTAGATATATACACTGCATTTAATTTTAACATTGTTTATAAGTAGAGTATTTTATGTTTTGACTAGATCACTGTTTCTCAACTGATTACATACTTTTTAAATTTTTTTATTACAGACCAAATTAAATATTGAACAAAAAAAATGAAAGAAAGAGCGAGTGTTTTTATAATAAAATATTATTATAGTGTTTAACAAATTTAATATATATTTAAAGAATGATTAAAAAACATAGAATAAGTAATAAAATATACAAAACTTAATTAACTAACAAAATAGTAAACTAATAATAAACAAAATCTGAACAAAAATAAAGCATAATAATTGGGCGAAGCATAATTATAAAACCAAAAACAATAGCGATTGTTGCTGATTCTTGTCAGTAATTAACTTATCAAGTCTTGGAGAAATATTTGTGACTGTTAATTACAAAGCTTGATTTATTAATAAACAATTTCTTTGGTTTGATTTTGTTGTTTATTCAAAATGCAAGCACTCCGAATACCTACAAATAAAACAATAAATGATAATAGCAAAAAGTTTTTGCTACACATACCACAATATATATAGCTCACTTTTTTCACTTCCCACGATGCACTTCACAACTGGCTGCTTGTTAGACAGTTTCCTCGACCTCGGTTTCCCAAACTCTTTGGCTCTATTCAGCTGCTGCTCGCGAACATGTTGGCTTCACAGTAGAGCAATGCATTATCACTTAAGCTTCTTCCAGCTACCGTTACTTAAATCTCTCTGCAATCGTTGACTCAGTAAATTCATTGGAAATAAAACTACACACATTGTTATTCAAACTATTTATAATCCCCTCAGTTGGCCTCTGGCTATCCAAGTTCATCCTTGATGTTATCGCTCTTGATTTCCTCTTCGCGTTTTAAATTAGTATTGTATCAAGAAATTTGTAATTAGCAAATATTTCTTGGCATTTATGAATCGCAATGTTTTTAGGATTTCTGAACACACCGTCTATTAAACATGGTTTAATTAAGTTTTCGGCAGTAGAGTACTTCTTTTTATATATTGCACTTCTGAAAGCAACTAAATATGATGCTTTACAAGAGACTTGTCGACTAAAGGGAGTTTTTTAAAAGATGATGTTTGTTTTTATCAATTCACCACTTTTTATTAAAAAAAATTCAATGACTTATTTTGTAGATTTGAATGGTTGATTTGTAAATGACACATTAATTTTGCTGGCGTCACACATTTATTAGATAAAAATTTTCTGCAAATAATGCATGGACGTCTGGGCAAATTTTCTTCTGACTTGCAAGAAATGAAACCAAATTTTAAATAATTGGGATTGAATTTAGGAATAACACATTTTTGTTTTGCCTGAGGTGAATCATTTTGTGAATAAATAATATTTTCAATAGTATTTAAAGCACTTATACTTGGTTTTGAAAAAAGTCTGTAATACTTTTTGATGTTTTCTTGTTATTATTCATTTTAAATGACTAAAATTCATCAAAAAAGTAAATATCAGAACCTTAATGTAGTTTAATTTATAGAACACCCTTTATATAGTAATTCTTATTACTGCATGCCAGTGCAATTCTGATTGACTGAGTACGGCAAACTATATAGCCCATATGACTGACAACTGTTAGGTTATTTTGTACATACCAAAGTCCACCTCAGCTCATGGTGTATGTGTGCAAAATTGTTAATGGAGCAAACTTTTTTTGTATTTCTTGTAATGTTTTGTTTCTTAGTTTATTTTCTATGAATTTCATGACAAACAACTAACAAATAAAACATCTTAGAACTGAATTAAATTAGTCTAAAAGGTTGTAAAAATATGTAATAAATATGAAATAACTATAATCTTTTTGCAGCTCACAAATTTTTCTGCAGACCAACTGTTGGAAAACAATGAACTGTGTGACATTTTAAAATAAAATGCAAAAAAAGTTAAACAGGTATGCGTGGAGCAGAGATCTTGGGTCATTAATTATGTTCAAGTAGGCAGAAGTAAATGGAAAGAGTGCAATTTCTAATTAAGGTCAATTGAAAGGAAATTCAAAATATTTAGGTGTTTTATAAGAATATATGAAGACCCTAATCATATTGGCATAGGAGGGTATTACAGTATGCAAAGTTAGTAAATTGTATTTAATTTCCTAAATGAATATAATACAATGAATATTTATGAAATATTTTTTAAGTACATGTGTCTCTCATGCCGAAGACCTTGGATTCGAATCTAGGCTGGAGGAACCTTGGAAAAATTTTCAGGCTTACCATTTGTTTTTCATGTAGCCATCTCATTGCCAGTTCAACTAACAATCATAATCTAATATTGTCAGTAAATGAATATCTAGCTATTATTAACAAAAAGTTCCATATTAGTTTGAATTATCAGATAATTGTTGATGCCCTGACTATAAAAATAACAAATATAACTAATATAATGATAATGTGGTCTTCTCCATTGATGGCAGTGGTGTCATTCTTGTGAGTTCTAAGCCTTGATCAAAATTTAGTGGATATAAAGAAAATAGACTTGGGCAAAAAGTTTAGTTGCACAGTATAGGAATACTGAGATACACAGGGTGCCCCTTGAAAAGCGACTTAATGATCCTCTCTCCAAGCCTTTTGCAGTGACATCCCTGAAGCAACTATGTGATACTATATTTTAACCCTTCACCATAAAAATTTTAAGGTGCTACCACAACTGCATCATGAGTTATAACATGAGGTGTTTCTGTGACTTTATATTATAACCAGGGTAGAACAATATGCTAGCATTATATTTTGCTTTAAATTGGGAATACTGTTATCAAAATGTTTAAAATGATTCAGACGGTGTATGGTTGTAAAACTATAAGCTGCAATAATATTTTCAGGTGGTTTTCCCAATATTTCATGATATCAAGGAGAGCATTGACTATGATCAGAGAAGTTGCAAATCAAACTGTCACATTTCATGCTGTAACTCATGAACCAGAAATGATAGCACCTTTAGATTTTTGTGACGAAGAGCTAAAATGCTACTGCTGTAAAATGCATTGATTTAGAAATGGCATTGCTGTCAACTTGGTTCCATTTACCTTTTCACTGGAACACAATATATAAATGTATTCTTAAATCGTAGACAGTGAATTTGAATATCAAAGAAAAAAATGAAAGTGTGAGATAAAAGTTTGACTTTTATTTATAGATTGTGTGGTTATGGAAGTAAGAACAAGAACATTTGTTTTTAGAGTTCATTATATAAAAGACAATAGGATATGCTGTATTGATAATAGCAAGATCATTAAGATGACAGGAATGAGAAATTTGTTTGAACTCAACAACTGTTATTAAAATCTATTAGAAGGAAACAAGGAAATATGTCTGATTTGACAGAATAAATAATAGATTAGGAAAGGTAGTAATTGAAAAAAAAAAACAATTATGAAAGTACCAGAGTAGGGTATAAATATCTATTGGATTTTTGGACATATGATCATATACACAATATATCTTAGTAAAAAAATGACTGGTTTTCTTTCTGTTTCCTGAAGTGTTCCTTCTAAATCCATGCATTTTCTAAATAACAAGATAACTTAGCTATTCACCACAAAAATTTTATGGCATTAGCATATTTGGGTTATAAGTTGCACCATGAAATACAATGTGTTCATCTTTATAAATCATCTCCAATGTCCTTCTTGCACAAAAATTTAATAAATTATTTGTAAACATAATTGTAATTCATAATTCTATTGTCATTTACAGTTTGAATCATTTCAAACTTTTTGGTAGTAGTTTTGTATAAATTTCAATGTTAGTGATTTGTTTCATTGTGAGTTAAGGTATAAAACATTTTGTTACATTTCATGTCACAAGTAATGATTCAGACATGTAAATGTTTTAAAATTTTTGTAGTCAATAGCTAAACTATGTCTCTATGTAATGTGTTGATTCATAGATGGCACTGCAGTCATTATCATGGAGACACACTGTATGCATACAATTTTATGACACTATGGAAAGAGGTCATGCTGCATTTAATTCATTCTAGATTTCATCATTAATAAATATTGTGGTTTTAGTATTTGGATTTTTTTTTAGTCAGAAAAGAGTTAAATATATCAAATACTGTAGTTAGTTAATGTATATAGATTTGACCAGTAAAGGTATTGGGTACATTTATTGTAGAGACTACTGTAAGTTTAAAAGGGTAAGAAAAAGTTTAGAAAATTTTATCATTTGTCACCAAGCAGCATTAATGCCAAATATTTTCAAACGTGGAAAGTATTGTGAGGAACGCTGTGACTCCCTCCCCCATCTTCTCCATATTGATTTTTAAATAACAGTTTGAGAGATAAAATACAAATAATAAGGCTTACTATTTTTTGTTCCTTATGTTTTTGACCTTTATGACAGTAAATTTATTGCCAATAAAATTCTTAGAATCGTCTGTAAAGATTGGTCATATTATATATGTATTTAATTCCTTTAGCTATCCTATGTGGTTTAGTTTCTTTGAGGAATGACGACTGGATTTCCTGGCTAAGGATAATAAAAATAAATTTTATTTCAGTCTGTTGAATAAAAGTTTTTGCTCATTTTACTACAAAAGTACTTGAATGTCAAATGACCTCCCAAGCTATTAGCCATATAATTATTTATTTTTTATTTAAGCAGTGGTCTCCATTCAAGAAATTAAAATATATATATATCTTTCATTTTATTACATGTACTATAAAATGAAAATTCTAAATCTATTATTGCATGTGGAAATAAGTGGAATGGAATTAATTACTCCATAATTAAAATTTAAAGTTTTTAGTTGGTCTAAAAATAATATAATAATTTTTAGCTTAAATAGTGATTAATAATAATTATTAAAGTATTTATCTAGGTAGAATGATACCGCAGTTGTTTGAGCATAAAGTTTCACATTTTTGGTTAAATTGTAATAAAACAGTGAATACAATAAAGACATGTGAGAGATTATAATTTGGTCCAACTGAAGAGTGTTGGTATGACATGAAATGCATGTTGGAGACCATTTGTTTTCTTTAGACATTTTTACTCATGTGATTAAAGTATATATGGTGAAAGTGAAAATTATTTAAAAATATTATATTTTTTAAATGCTTTTTATTTAAGTTTACGATCTCTGTTTGTTGGTTTGTTTTTAGCTTGTAAATACTTTTATTTAAGTTAGAATAATTGTAGAGATTTGAACACAGACTTTCAAGCTCCTTCAGCTATCCATTCTACCTCATACAACCAATATATATGACCACATGCATGCGCAAAAGATAAATGACACCCAATATATATATTTCATGCTGAAGTAGCACTCATCAGTTAGTCCAGATCTCATCTCCCACACATATATAATCAATGTTTGGTTTATATTAAGATAACAAATCTTCAAACATTAATGGAGGGTGGAGTAGATTGAAGCCTTTCCATTAAATTGTGTACATTTGCTATCTTAATATAAACCAAGCATTGATTATATATATGTATGGGAGCTGATGATTTGGACCAACTGATGAATGTTAGTTCAGCATAAAATATGTATATCAGGAATCATTTATTTTTTACAAATGTGTGTGTTCATGTGTATATGTTGTATGAGATAGAGTTGATAGCTGGAGGAGCTTGAAAGTTTGTGTTCAAATTCGTAAATTGAATGATACTTGTATTCTAATATTAAGTTAGAATAATAGAACAAAAGTTAAATAGATTTGAATTTTAAAAAAATATTGAAATTTTGTATATTTTAAGTCACTACCATAGGGCACTACCATAGTGATAGGGCACTATAATATTTTATCTAGACGACATAGTTTCGTAGATTTGGACCAAAATTATTTTTAGAGCTTCAATATGTTTTAAATAAGATCTGTGTGAGGGCAGCATATAGATTTTTTTGGTTTCAAATGAAAGCTTGAGTAAAGTTATAATAACATTTGAAAATTAAGGTTTTGTAAATTTAAATTCAATATAATTTGTTGAAATTTGTTACATTTCTTGTAAATCAATAGTAAAATGATAGGGCAGGATAATATTTTAGATGTGTAATCTAATTTCTTAAATATGGACCACTCAGTTAGGAAATTTTGAATATTTTCATATTAAATTTAAAAGTCATTCTTCGAACTTCAATATGTTTTAAGTAATGTACACAATTTATTTTTGATTTCAATTGAAAATTTGATTTAAGTTAGAATAAAATTAAATTAGTTTATAATATAATTTTATTAAGCATTTTTTTAAAAATTTCAAATTAAAAAAAATTAAATACTTCTCAACAGAAAGGATGTCTCCATATTTTTAGTTATTTAATAATTTATTATATGTATATATAATTATGTACACATAGTAAACAATCTGGATTTAAAAGTGGTTTTAGTACAGTAGATCATATTCAGGTATTGACAGAAGTTATAGAAAGGACAAATGAATATGAGTTGGTTATGCTTTAGATTTGTAGATTATGAAAAGGCATTTGATTCTATAAACATTTTTTCAGTGATTAAAGCATTGGATCATCAAGGTATAGATCCAGGATATTGTCATATTTTAAAGAATATTTATAAAAATGCAACAGCAATAATTAGATTACACAATGATACTAGGAAAGTCAACATTGAGAAGGGTGTAAGACAAGGTGGTTCCATATCTTCAAAACTTTTTACAGCAGTGCTGCAAGAAGTATTTTGTGGATTAAAATGGGAAGCTAAAGGAATGACAGTAAATGGAGATTATTTAAGTCATTTAGATTTTTCAGATGATATAATTGTTTTTGCAAATAATGCTTTAGAGCTGCAGGAAATGTTTCTGGGATTATCAGATGAAAGTAGGATTAAAGATAAATGTTAAAAAGACAAAAATAATATTTAATGGATTTTCTCACAATATGAAAATAAAGATTGATTATGATGAGTTAGAAGTTAACAGCTGCAAATACCTTCATCAGATTATTAATACAGATGGAAACATAATGTATGCAATTAATCATAGAATTACACTTGGTTGGAGTGCTTTTGGTAGAAATAACTTGATACTAAAAGGAAATGCATATGTGTTTGAAAAAAAAAGGTTTTTAATAAATGTGCTTTACCAGTTCTTAGTTATGGATCTGAGACTTGGACCCTTAATAGAAGAGTGATACAGAGATTTCAGACCACTCAAAGAAATATGGAGATGTATGTTGGGAGTAACAAGAAGAAATTGAAAACACAATATATGAGTAAGAAAACAAACATGTTACTGACTTCATTGAAAAAATTAAAAGTCTGAAGGGGAGTTGGGCTGGACATACTGCTAGAAGGGATGATAATAGATGGACAATTGAAATCTTAAACTAGATTCTAAGAGATTTCAAAAGACCCAGAAAAAGACCACATGTGAAATAGATGGATAAAATAAGAAAATGTGCAAGGGTGATGTGAAGAAGAGAAGTTAAAGATCAGAAGATGGATTGAACTTTGAAAGACCTTCATCCTGCAGTGGATTGACAGTGGTTGATGATAATGACACATAGTGAAACATGATCTGTACACAAAGAGTATGCATATTAACTTAATGCAGAAATATCTAATGATATATACATATATACTATAACAGGTCTATTATACAGCACATAATAATATAGTGTGTGTGCACAAATATATATATAAAGTTGAAAGGAAAAAAAGAAATAAACAGACAAAAAATTTTACTAGATATTTTATACATTCACTGAGAATAATAATCCTATAAAGGATTAAATAATTCTGAATTTAAAACAGAATTTTATTATGAAATAAATATTGTTTTTAAAAAAGATCTAAAATAATATTCTGATTTTGAAAATTAAAAACAAGCAGGGTTTATTTTTAAAATATTTTAATTAAAATTTGTATAAAATATATATATTTTAATTAGTACTTGTATGTATTTCTACCATCTGGTTAAAAATCTTTGTAGATTAAAAATTCCAAAGTATTAAAGTAAAAACATGTAGCTCTCACCTTTAGTAAAGTTTCAATGTTGCTGTTGAAAGGATAGTAATCTTTTTTAAAAGATAAGAAAAAACTGATTAATTAAATGTGTTGCTATCACCCCAATTTAATTCTATAAAAGGACTCGATATCAATTTTAATTTGATTTGCAGTTTTTATAAGAGCTAGCCAGAAGAGTCTGGTTTTAATATTTTGAGCAGGTGGCCACAATTGGCCAGTTGCAAAGTTCTGAAATTTTTTTTGAAGACAGTTCTTGTCTTGAGCTGCAAAATTGGCTAAAATATTTTGTGAAGAGTTAGCTGCAGTTTGTTGGTAACTGTAGAAGAGAGTGGACACAATAAAGCTAGCTGTAGAGATGGTTGGCAGAATTATACAGAGGACTGCCATGAAGATATAAGAATGCAAGGAAGCAGCTGCCCTAATTTACTGTTGACATTTTGAATCATGAAGCTGAACCACTTCTACATTCACTAGTCTGTTTAAATATGAAGAAGACAGTTTTCTGACCTGAAGTCTGCAAGTCTGAGACAGAAGGGAACCTAAATCAAAACCAACTTACCTGGATTATAATTTCCTGATTATGACTTTCCTGAACTGGCCCTTATCAAGAGAAACTATCAGTTGATGAAGAATTAGTTATATGTATGCTATTGTGTTTATATCCAGAGAAACACAGATAAACATATATACAGTGAATTGTATTTTTTTTAAATATTCCTTAAAAAAGATGTTTTAACTTAGAAACTTAAAGTAAAACAAATAAATAATTTGCTTGAGTCAAATGTCTAAAAGAGAGATGATTTGCTATAAAAAGTGAGATATATAATATAGAACGATTTTGTTTAAGCTCATTTGTTCATTTCAACAAAAATTTTATCAACAATAAATAGTGATTACATCCCGATAAAAGAAAAATAAATAAATAAATTGTACAATAACATGATTATTACATTCAAATATTAGCCTTTCAAGCTAATTGAACATGTGCCTTTTGAGACTGTTAAATAAATGAATACTCTCCTCTTCAATTCAAGATATAGTATTTATGCAGGAATAAAAAGGATCCTCTTATTCCTACAACTCAAATTCTTTTATATGAGCAAATCTGAAGAACTTGGATTGAAGAGGAGAATATTAATTTATTTAACACCCTCAAAAGGCATGTGCTCAATTAGCTTGAAAGGCTGATATTTGAATGTAATATAATTGTAAACACGGCACTAGATAAAATAATTGCTTATTTACTCATAATTAAGTTTCAGTAAGAATGATGTTTAGTAAATTCTAAGCAATTTCACCGATGTCATTCAGTCAAAAAAATCGTAAATAGTAATTTAAAGTGAGAATTCTATTCACGCTCTCCTCAACAGTTCTTCAGATTTGCTCATATGAAAGAATTTGAGTTGTAGGAATAAGAGGATCCTTTTTATTCCTGCATAAATACTATATCTTGGATTGAAGAGGAAAGTATTCATTTATTTAACACTCTCAAAAGGCGCGTGCTCAATTAACTTGAAAGGCTGATATTTGAATGTAATATAATTGTAAACATGGCACTATATAAAATAATTGCTTATTTACTAATAACATGATTATATTAATGTTCAGTTTGCCATCTGGCTAGATTATGTTATGAGAACGCAATTGTTATACACTTATGTGGTTGGGTATAATGAAGAATTTTGTGTAGAATATGAGAAACTAAGAACTTTTTTAATGGTTTTAGCATTTTTAATATAAACATGAATATTTTCTTTAAAAATTGCTTAATTTATAATGCTGGGTAGGTGGGAGTTGATAATCAGGAAAAGGATAGAGCAGTTAAAGACCAGGTGTCATTAAAGATTTTACTGGAGGCAAGGAGCTGATCACGTTTCTTGATTTTTTTGAGTGTTTGATAAAACAATGGTATGATTTGTGGCAGGGGTAATTCCATGAGAAATTTGCATCTCACTATCCATATGGCATAAAGGACAAAGATAGAAAGCCTTATTATTGCAAAAGTGTCATTATGAATGGTGTTTTTAAGTGAGAAAATCATGTCAGATCTTATGTTGGAGTTGATGATGATTATATCTTTCAGTGTTTTAAGTCTTGGGTACCAGTGTATAATATGATCTATGGTTTTATCTTCACGAGAACACAGACTATGTATTGGGTCAATGCTAGAAAAACCTCTTCGGTGATAAAGAAACCAATTCGTGTGACATGCATTAAGATTAATTTTAATGATGAAGTCAAGGAATTTGAGTTCCAGATTCCATCTTTTGAAGTATGTAATGAGGCTTTGGTTTGTTACATTTAGGCTGGTTTTAATAGGTTGTTGGTTATAGTTGATTAGATTGTATGCTTCTCATAAGGTGATTTTTTGGTTAAGGTTAGAGGGCACCATCGGGTTATAAAGTTGTAGGTGTTCTACCAGAAATGCTATCTATGACCTGGAAAAGAGGGGAGGATGATCAGTCGGTGTAATTTTTTTTATAATGTTGGAGCATCCATAGGAGAGAATAAGATTATGTAGAGTGTTGTGGTTTTTTGTAAAATAATTGCCTGTATCGAGTGGTATAACAGTCCATTTGTTGAGAGAACAAAAAAGACATTTTGAAATTTATATTAAAAAAAATTATAATTAAGAATCAAGAAAAAAGATTTTCAAAATATTTTAGACTAGAAAAAGAGAGACATGTTAAATCAATCAACAATCAATTGTCAAAAAATTGATAGTACTTATTTTAAAGAAAAGATTATAATCAGCAAAGAGAATTAATTGTGAAAATAATCTTTAATAACTTATTAGTGTGTCAATTTGAATATATGGTATAAATGATAGCATGCTTATATATGTTAATAAATATCTGCAACATTAAAATATAGTAACTTAAATTTTTAATCATTTATTATTTTATGACAATTGAAATATAGTCATAAAATGTACTACATTCTGTGTGTGTAGATATATCAAATGCATGTCAGAGTCATTTAGGTAAAAATTAATGTAATTCTATTTTGATGAATTCAAATGTTATATAAATCAATATATTGCACTGATATGTGGATTATATATATACATTTAAAGAAATCTATTAAGAAATAATATAATCAATGTAATAACTTGAAATTGTATATTAATCTTGTAAATCACAATGTGATAATTTGTTTTATTATTGTATGTTGATCAAAATCAGAAGGCTTAATTTATATGTATAGTCTTATTTTTAGAAACCTTCATTAGTTGTTTTTTTATCATTGTTAATAAAATTGTGTTCAATTCCAGTGATTCTAAATATTTTTAGAATGTTTCCATCATCTCTTGGTCACATACAATAACAGAGCTTATGTTCCCTGAGCTAAATTCAAGCACAGGATGAATATATAAATGGAGATGTATTTAGTGGTTTAGGGGCAGCCAGTATGACATTGTCCTGGCTTGGCATGAGGATTATATTTTTCAAAGCTAGTAATCAGTCTATTGATAATGATCAGCATGTTTTGATATCCCAGCATTATTTAGATTTTCTGGTTATGTATTTTGACACATTAGCACTTAAGTTGGTGTATATAAATTTATGTTTAAATAATTGTACTAAGCTGGCAAATGGCTCAATAGTTAGCCTGGTCTACACAAGACCCATTTCCAATCCAGTCACCAGATTGATTATTGATTTATATTTTTTATTGTTCAAATCCAGACACAATATCAACTGTTGATTTTATTCTGATTTATTGTATTGATTTATTTTGATGATGATATTCCCATCAATAATATTGATGGATGACTTTTTACTTATTTATAATGCTGGTTGATGAAGTTATAATTATACTTATAGTTGCACTGAGGAGTTAACTGATCTCTAGCTGACTGATCTCTCAGAGATTTCATATCTCCTGCTCTTCTCTAATATATAAAACTTCTCTTTTAAATATCTCTCTTTATAATATATAATATTACTTATATATATTTTTATTATTAAACATTACTTTAATATCATGTTATCTTTAATATCATCTTACTTAAATATTATATTTTTTTTATAAAATTTAGATTTTGTTTACTTATTTGATTTACCATCCAGCCCATTCCATCATCCCAGGGATGATCACCCCTTACAACCCCATCCCATTACAATAATATAAGTGTCAGTCGATTTAAAGTACAATATAGGGTTTTTTTTTTACTTTTTAATGCATGGTAAAAAGCATTTAATATTAAAAAAAATTTTTTATCTTTATTTATTTAATAATGTCACTGATAATTACTAACCGTTTCACACACACATTTCATTTTCAATCTATCTTTGGTATTCCCAACATAATTTGTTCATTCTTCATAATATGCTCTAAAATCTCTTTATTTCTTGTCTCTTAAATCTACTAGTCTCAAATTTATGAGTAATCATCTGCTAGTGTATTTATTAAAATCTTTCTTTTCAGTAACCTATTACCTTTTAATATTATAACTACCAAAAAACACTTCATCTGAGTTTAATTCTATGATTAATTTCATCCACTTATTTTAATAATGTGCTCAAATTACTTGAAACAACTAACTTTTCTAACTCATTACTATTAATCTTTATTTTTATTTTATAAGAAGCTAATGAACATTACTTTAGTAATTTATTTATTTATTTTTAGCATTTGTCTTTATTTTATTTTCTGGTCATCATTTTCTAGCTGTTATACCATTGTTTTGGAATTCTGAAGTATTGTTTGTGAAAATAACCACATTATATGTAAAAAATTAGATGACTGAAGCATCATTTATGTTTTTTTAGCTTTTTATTTTAATCCACAATACTCATTTAAAAATCCAACATTGCTTATGGGTAGTAATCATTATGATCAAGGTTTTGAACTTTGTTATCAAATGGAATGTCTTAGTCACTCATATATATAGCTGATGAATTGAAACCAACAATCATCATGACCGTAGCTAGGATAAGCTTGATTAATCAATAGATATCAAATGGCAGTGCTTAACAAATCCCCATCCAGTGCTTGATCCCTTCAATATCACATTAGTGAGAAGTTTTGAATCTGGAGGCAGAACACCTGGATTTTTGGGATCTAATGTGCTTGCCCTCTATTAGGCATATTTTACTCCTTTGTTATACTACTATTCCTGAGGACAGGATAAAAGTGCCTACAGTTATTAAAAAACTAAATACATATAAGGCTTTAACCTTAATATTATGCACCTTTTGAGTGCTTAATTTTACTGCAAGAGTGCCCTCTGTGTAATTACTGAAGTGATTTCAGATCTCTATCATTATATAAGCAAGTTGTTGTAGATTGAAAATGTGTGCTTCAATTTAGGCTGGTAGTTAAATAGTAAAACAAAAGAGTTAAATATGCCTGCTGGAAGAAAGGGCATTAGATTGCAAAAATTCCAGGTGCTGTACTCCCAGAACCAAAGCTCTTCATCGATGAAGGCCATAAGATAGAAAAAAGCTGGGAATATTCAATATAACATCATTGGACATGGATCTATTAGGCATTACTATTTAGCATCTATTGTTAACTCAAACTTTAGTAGGTGGCATAAGTGTGATGAGAAAAACATAAATTATTATTATTAGTGAATTCCTAAAGAAATTTTTTATTGAATATTGTGTGGCAAGTAGAGGCAATCTTCTACCAGTGATGATCAAAGATTATTGCTTGGTTGCAATATCATTTTATCTAGATATCTGCACTATTTTTAGGTATAAAGCTTACATAAAACTTCCTTAAGTAGATCACTGCAGGATTAAGTCTTTTCAACATCCCTAGATGGATAGTGAAAATGAAATTACTTAGATTAGACATTTGCTGGTTGGCACTTTTCTTCTTCATTTTATAAGATAAAAACTTCCAAACATTTATTTACTGACCAATAACCAAGTAGTTTCTTTGCAGTTATCTAAAAATGATATTTTATGCATATTCAAACATCAGGTTAAGGATGTGTTAAGAAGATGCATTGATTACTATGTTATGAGTTTTTCTAGAGAAATAACCCATGTACTAAGAGCAATAATCCACTCTATAAATCTTCTCTAGCTCTGCCTACTGTAAGAATGAGTAACGAGGTGGCAATGCCACCCAAATTCTCAGACTATTTTCTGACTATTAGTCTTGGTCTGTGATCTTGGTTTCTAGAATAGATTAGATTATTGTTCATTGAGGTCAACATTAAACATAAGTTGGGGGAGAACGTATTTATGTTATATTTAGTACAGAACTGTTGCAGAATTATCTTAAGCTTACTCTCAATAATGGACTTGTCCAAATCAAACTTAAGTACTTACCCTCAAAAATGGATTTATCCATAACTATAGATCTCTCTACATCGAATCCAGAATGCAATACAACTGATTAACTAATAACAAAAAATGTGTTCTGAACAGTAATTCATCAGTCTAGAATGACCCTGACAATGATGCACATTGTTTTTTATTTGTGAACACAGTCAGGAATACTCAAGTTTGAAACAAAAAACTGTTGGTGGTAAATGGTATTGGATTTTTCAAAAACAATTCAATGTAGCTGGATGTATGAGATTCACTTGGAATGAGTCACAGCGTTTAGCCACCCTTCTGTTTGTTACTGGCAATAACCATCTATTTATAATCAGGCGGCAAACTCGTAAACTGTTGTAATTATATTATTGCTATAAGTTGATGCAATAAATATTTTTAGATTAATTTAGTTGTTTCTCATTTATTATTAGGAAAATGTTTTTTTGGCGGCAAAATATATAAAAGTAACAAGATCATTACATATATATACACACATACATATTTATAAGACAAAACCAGCTGCAAGCTGAAATTCATATATGGAAATAGAAATATCAGTAACATCTTGCCTTAAATGACTTATATAGTATGTGGACAATTTTTATATAGAGAGAGAAATTTAAAAACTACCTTTTTTACCAAAATAACGAACATGAATTCTCGTAAATAATAGCTTTCGATTTGGAGCCCATGTGGGACGCTCTTTATATATTGACTCCATAAACAAACAATTATATACTTATCAATTAATGGATCACATGTACCGTTTGACTGTTAACAGTAGAAAATATGTTTAAACATTCTTGAAGTATCAATTTCCTCTCTGTTTCACTATATAATAAACAATATCAAAATTTATGGTTTTGTTTTTTAACATATAATAATTTATAGTATTTAAATAATTGAAATAGCAAAATGACAAAATATTGTTTATGAAGATTATTGTCTGTTTGCAAACGTCAGTTAATATATTTATTTTTATAGCAAAATAAAAAAAACAACTCTTACTAAAATTGATCACGGTTTCTGTTATATATCAAAATATATTATTTATAATATAAGTGAATAATATATTAAATGACACCTACTAATATTTATAATACACATTAGTAATCAATTAAATGACATCTATCGTTATATATACAATAAGCTCCCTGTTTGAGGGTAATTGATATATGTAAACAATAAAGCACGTGATCAAGCAATAGCGATTGATCATCTTAAATGTTTACTAGTTACATTATTGAATAAGCAAATGTTAAAACATTTAACGACTATTGCTAATTTATATCACATATCCAATCCAATGAAGGTTTGATTTTAAGATAGTGGACTCTATAGTATCACATCTAGTAATTTGAAGTAGATATTGATTGATCTTAAAATCTTACTGTTATTTCAAAATTTTATGGAACATCTTTGAATGAAATTTTTTACCAATGTTTGCATTTTGCATCAATATTTCACTTTATGCACTTAATTAAGTCTAATTTTAAAATAAATAATAATTTTTGCAGGGCATATCTTCATTAAATTCATTTCCTTGGACATCCCGATCTATCATTGGGTATGAAAAATTATGATTAAATTATAAATCTTGCATGACTTAATGCTGTTGTAGAGTGGGGGGGAGAGGTGCTTTAGACTTTCAAATCCATGGATAATGTCTTGGGCTCTGTTACTTCTGTTGGTCAAACTTTACATGTATACCCAAGCAATAAACTATTTGATTATTATTGCTGAACTGTAATATCCTGCATGGTTTAGTTCAGTGGTAGAGCATTAGACTTAAGAGCTTAAGGTTCTCAGATTAATTTCACTTCTGATACTTCCTGTGCTAAACTTCATTGAACTCCTAAGCAATAAAGTCATTCAGTGATTTATAATATTTGAGAATCATCAGTTGATCATTATTTGCCCATTGGGAAAAGTATAATTTAGGTATGGTTGACATACCATCAGTTTCCTTCTGTCTAGGATTTGATAGATTTCAGTCGGGCAAGTTGTCTTGTCCACATGTAAGGCTATAGAGACAGAGAAGTGGATCTCCTTCTAAGTGCCGTTAAACTTCCACATAGTGAACCAGCAGCAGCAGCTGCTCTTTCTGTTTTGACTTCAGCTACCTCTGAGCATTGACACTTACCTGTATAACTCTGGACCAATTCTGCTAGCCAACTGCTTTTCAAAAAAAAAAAAATCCTAGCCAAAACTAAAAAAAAAACATTGTTGCCAAACTTCCTTTTCAAAAACTACTAGCCAAACTATTTTAAAAACAATAAATTACTACTGCTTTTATATCCTCCCACTTTTATATTAGGATGACAGAAACATATTAAATAAAAACTTTTCTTTATCTCTTTTGAGTGGAAAAAGTTGATTTCAACACTTTAATCCTTTCAAAAGCATGATCTACAAAAATTTCTATATAAATATGTATAGAAGTATTAATTAAAAGATTTCAAATATAATAAAAATTTTTACAATTATCAGTTTAACATGTTTGTTTTTGAATTTCAAAATCAGAATTCAATGAAAATATTTATTAGACTTTTTTAAATGTTCAACTTTTATTTTAAATTTAAAATTATTTAATGCCTGATTATTATTCCAGGAAATGTAGAAAAATATCTACAAAATTTTTGTCTGTGTTTATTTCTGTTTCCTTTCATCTTTATATATATATATGCACACACTATGTTATGTGCCATGTAATTACAATATATATATCACATATAGAAAATAAGGTACTTGTGATCAGGGATACTAAGATGGCAGCCTATATTTTTGATAAATATACAGTTTCATGGGCTTACCAAGGTAGCAGCTTGTACTTTATTAACATTCTTCTGACATTTACAAAATTAATGTTAAATTTTTAAAAAAGGAATAAATTCTGATAAGTTTCATTAACAATCTTCATTTCAATGTTTGCTACTTCCCCCAAAAACGTTTACAAAATTAATGTTACATTTTAAAAAAAGTAATAAACTGGAATACATTTCGCTAAATCAATATTTATTTCAATTTCATTTTTTAGTTCCCTCAAAAACATTTACAAAATGAGTAGAGAGCCTATAATCTTCTGAAGCTATATTTGTTTTGTTAAATTAAAAAATAAAATAATAAATTCTGATAAATTTAATTGACAATCTTAATTTCAATTTTTTTTTTTACTTCCCAAAGATGGGTTAGTTACATTTACAAAAAATGAGTGAAGGGCCTACAATCTCCCCAGTTATGTTTACAAAAAATGAAACAAATATATAAATACAATAATTACAGTTTATTCATGTTGGCAGCACACAATCCCTAATGGCTTCCAAAATTGCTACAAATGAATCTTGTTGTTGCAATTGACACCACATAAATTCTGCTAAATAGGAATCTAGATGTTACATGATTCCCCAGTGTTTTTATTTTTATATCATGACCATTATTCCACACTTTTCTGGAAAGTAGGATTCTATACCTTTGGAAATACCTCACTTTATCATGTTCTACAGGAAGATCCCAAATTTTGATCATTATCAAAATTTACAAAAAAAAAAAACTGTGGCCAAAAAGAAATACATAGAACCCAAAGTTACAATATTAAGAGCATTTCGTTGCTTTCATATTGTTATATAAGGGGGAAATTTATCAGAATTTATATGAAATTTAAGGGAATTTATTACTTTATTTGAAATTTTACATTATTATTAATTTTTTTTTCCTTTTAACAACTAAAATTTTCAGGAGATTGTAGATCCTTGGAACATTTGTAGTGATTTTGGAAGCCATTATGGATTACATGCCGATGATATGAATAAACTGTAAATATTGTATTTATATTATTTATTATTATTTGGTTCACTTTTTGTAAAAATAACTAATCCATCTTTGTGAAGCACATAAAAAAAATTGGAATAAAGATTGTCAATTAAATTTATCGAAATTTATTACTTTATTTTTAATTTAACAAAACCAGCAAGCATCACATGATCACATCTCCAATACTAGGACATAATTGTTTATAAACAAAGCAAAGCAAAAACTCCATATAGTAGTGCCACCTGTGCTAAACAGAGTAATCAATGGATGCTAGAAGGCTAGTGCATAAAATCCCTATCTAATGCCTACTCATCCAATATCCCCAGACTAGTTTCTGGCTTGTGGCCTTCATCAGTGAGGAGCTTTGGATCTGAGAGCACTGCATCTAGATCTTAGGATCTAATGCAACCCTCTAGTAACCACCTTTTATCTCTACTTAACTACAAAACTATGAGCATAAAATTGAAAACACAAAAAATATTTTCAATCTAAGCTCAATAGCTTATATAGTCATAGTATTGGAGATATGATCATGTGATGCTTGCTGGTTTAACACCAATCCTGCCTAATAGGGTAGTGGTGGCTATGGTTGTTAAAGAGCCAAAGACATCAAAATGTATGAGTGCTGAACTGAGTTCAGATCCATATGACTATATAAGCTATTGAGTTTAGATTGAAAATATTTTTTTGTGTTTTCAATTTCATGCTCATAGTTTTGTAGTTAAGTAGAGATCAAAGGTGGTTGCTAGAGGGTTGCATTAGATCCTAAGATCTAGATGCAGTGCTCTCAGATCCAAAGCTCCTCACTGATGAAGGCCACAAGCCAGAAACTAGTCTGGGGATATTGGATGAGTAGGCATTAGATAGAGATTTTATGTGCAAGCCTTCTAGCATCCATTGATTACTCTGTTTAGCACAGGTGGCACTACTATATGGAGTTTTGCTTTGCTTTGTTTAATTTAACAAAACAAATACAGCTTCGGGGGATTGTAGACCTCCACTTATTTTGTAAACCTTTTTGTGGAAACTAAAAAACTAAAAATTGAAATAAAGATTATTAATGAAATTTGTTAAATTTTTTTTTTTAAAATTTAACATTAATTTTGTAAATGTCAGAAGATTGTTAATAAAATATGGTCTGCCATCTTGGTAAGCCTCAAAACTGTATTATTAACAAAAATACGGGCTGCCATCTTTGTATTCCTGAAAACTCACAAGTATCAAAAACCCTTTGCATAGAAGCTATGTTTAAATAAGTGTGTATTGTTTAATGTAGGTATACAGTACTTCTTAACACACACACACATATATATATAATTCTTTTTTATAACAGTTGTGTACTTATACAAATTAAAATTATCATGTAAATAAAGTTTTTAAAAAATATTATTATTAATAATAAATTGAAAGAGCACATATATTTATTTAAATGCATGTATTCATTCATTCATATTTATTCAGCATAATAATAATTCTATTTATTAAATTT
The DNA here is from genome assembly GCA_028023455.1 of Epiperipatus broadwayi. Taxonomy (NCBI): domain Eukaryota; kingdom Metazoa; phylum Onychophora; class Udeonychophora; order Euonychophora; family Peripatidae; genus Epiperipatus; species Epiperipatus broadwayi. The sequence goes on from JAQFVV010006350.1 coordinate 1,394,505, forward strand.
ATAACAACAGATTCGTAACAATCCTGTTATAAGACAGCTTTTACAAAATAAATAACAGTTTAAATTGATTTAAAAAAATCATGAAAATTCAAACTGAAAATATCAAAATCTAAAAATAGCTTATTATAAATATAGATATTCTTATAATGGCTGCGTTTTTGCAATAATTATGATTGTATTTTTTAATATAAAATAAATCATGGTTTTTTGTTATATACGAATTCTATAAATTATATTATTGTATATCTATGTGTCTTAAAAATCATTGTCATTGTAATAATGATGCTGATAATTATTATTCTTTCATTGATGTCTGAAATTTGTTTTTGTTTTCTGGCTTATGTATCTCCTCTTGTTACTCCTATCATACAACTTTTCATATTTCATTGACAGGTCTGAGGTCTTTGTATTGTTTTTATGTATTTTAAAATAAAAACTGATAAAAAACATTTATTAAAAACTTTCTTTTTCAAACTGATAGGCATATTTTTTTGGAATATTAAATTATTTCTACCAAAAGCATTTCTTTCAAGTTTAATTCTGTGATTATTTTATTCATTGTGTTTTTATCTGTGTTAATACTTTGATCAAAGTATTTTTGTAGTGGCTAATTCTTCTAATTTAAGATTATTTACTTTCTTTTGAGAAAATCGATTGACAATTACTTTAATCTTTAATAATATGTATCTTTAAACTTACTTGCTAACTTTTATTTGATAGTTCTTGGAACATTTTCTCAAGCATTATTTGCAAAAATAGCCACATTATTTGTAAAATATGGATGACTTTAATAATCTTTATTTTCACTCCTGTAATTTCCCATTATAATTTATAAATTACTTTATTTTTATTTTTATAAAACTGTTGACAACAGTTTTGCAGATAAGAAATCACATTGTCATATAATTTTTTCAATGTTAATCTGCTTAATATTACCATTTAATCTAATCACTGCTATCATATTTTGATAAATAATCTGCAGACTAAGACAATATCTTGGATCTATATTTTGATCTAAAGCTTTAATCCTTGTGGGAATGCTTATTGAATCAAATGCCTTTTCGTAATCTACAAACCCAAAGCAAAATGTCAACTTATATTTCTTGATTATTTCTGTAACTTCTCTCAATATTTGGATGTGATCTACTGTGCAATAATCACTTTTAAATCCATATTGCTTTTTAGATTGGTCAGAATCCATAGTTCACTATAGATGAGTTGTAATTATCTTGGTAAAGATTTTAAATGGAATTAGTTGGTATACTGTATGTATGCATAGTATGCATGGTTTTTTCAGAAGATGGTCATAAAAATGGGTACTTGTAAAATTTATTATAAATTTACTATATTACACTGAAGAAGTATCATGAAAAGATAAAGTGTTAAAGATTTGAAACCAAATATAGCTGACACAATAATCTGCTATGTATTATTAACAATAATCTTAAGTCAATGCTGAATATTCAAAAAACTAGTTAAAGTATATTGGGTTTAAAATTCTCAAGAAATCGTGAATAAAAGCTCATTTTTAAATATTTTTATTTAACATAGAAATTCTGTTTGTTTGTTTGTCTGAATTAAATCTTTTATGTGAATTTTAACATATTCCTTAAAATTTTATACATGTTTTAGATATTAATGACATTTAATGTGACACTGGAATATTTTAGGATTGGTGAGCCAAATTCAAAATTCTTTATCGGTTGAATAAGTATTCAATGATGCACACTAGGTGGCTGTATATTTGTTTAAATATGGGAACACTTAGACTGGGGAATGTAAAATAAAGTAGCTAACAGGTTTTTCTGGGCATAATTGCTGAGAGATTCTTGACTTTGTTTAAGGAGAAGCTACAGTACATCACATCACATCTAAAATTGAATATTTGCAAAAAATGTTTACTGTTAATTAAAGTAGAAAGAAAAATAAATGGATATCTTAATTTCTCTTGATTGTTTGACTAAAACTTACATTTTTAAAAAGGTTGCCTTCACACGCAAATCTTGAAAATTATCTTTAACATGTGTCAATTTCATTTTAAAAACTAAAAACATGGTGATATTTTTTTTTTACATTTTTAGTATTTAAATTTGAATATAAATAATTACAAAAAGTCTCTGTGAAATATCCCATAATTAAAAAATAAAAAGTAATATGTATAAAAAATATTTTTTGTTTTTGTTCTTTTTTACATCATACTTTGGGTTGGTATTTGAAATAAAAATGGGGGTATCTATAAATTAGTTTCTCTCCTTTTACTTCACTTCAAATGGTCAAATTTCAAAGTTAGGAATTGTTCATAATGTTGTCTTTATTATATGATTTAAAATACTACTCAATCGTAAACAAAATTGATAATAAATAATTTAAAAATTAATAAAATTTATTTAAAACATCAAATCAGTTTTAATTTCTTAAAAGAATTTTGTCAAGGTATCTCTTTTTAATAATTACATAAAGATAAAACCTCAAAAATGGATATTTTCTTTGGTTGTATAATAATAGTATGGTGATTGTATCCAAAGCATAACAAATTAGGTGCAGTGCTCTCAGATCCAAGGTTCCTCACTGATGAAGGACACAAGCCAGAAACTAGTCGGGGGGATATTGGATGAGTCAGCACTAGATGGGGATTTTATGCCCAAGCCTTCTGGAATCCATTGATTACTCTGGCTTGCACTTAGTGGCACTACTATATGTAGAGTTTTGTCTGTTTTAATAAGTTATAAGCAAGCATAAGAAATGGTGATCATGTGATGAAATTAGCAAAACCTATTATGTACCCATTGCACATACTCTAATTGAATGCTTATGATAAAGAAAAGACATTACAAATAACATAACATTTTGTTTTTGTATGGTTTGTATTTCTGATAAGATTACCGACTATAATTCTTTTTTTAAATAGTAAAATACATTATACAATAAAAAATAAAAATCAAATTTATTTTTAAAACAGATAGCTCTACAACTATATCTGAATATTGCTAACTGCCACTATTTTTAATAAACATTTTTAAGAGTTTCTAAAAGTTTTTTTTTTTTTTTTAGAAAATGTCATATCAATAGATCTAGGTATATCATAATTTGTTTTAAACTTGTACTTTTAAATTGTCTACAAGAAATGCATATTTTATGATATATTGATTAAAAAATATAATGCTCTGTTTACCTACGAACAGACTTATATATGGAATAATTGCAAAGAAAAACAGATGTTCCCTCTCTAGAGTAATTTGCCATAAGCTTGGGAAATTGATTCCAGTTGATATAGTACTATAATGTTACCATACCAATTTCTAGCTAACATCTTTATCAGTGAAGACTGTTCAGCAGTAAATTCTTTTTTTGTGGGTCACTACATTCATACCACTGTAAGCTTTAGTAAACAATAGTTTCCTGATTGTAGTGTTTAATAAATCCTTATCCATTACTGTCCTAACTCATAGCCCAAGGGTAGTTTCTAGCTTATGGATTTTATCAGTGTCATCTTGCATTTGTTGATTATGAAAGCAAAAACTAGAGGGCATAAATGGATGAGAAAAAAAGAATTTGTTGCAGAATAGCATTTTTATAAACAGGTATCATGTGATGTTTGTTGTTTAATTAATGCATTTATACACCTAGCAGCCCTCTTTTATTTCTTTATACCACCCAAGATAATTTTAGTGCTGTACTATTTGATATCCATTAATTACTGAAGCTTACAGTAGATGGCTCTAGGGTAGGATGAAAAGATATGTTTTTGGAAGCAAGTGAGTATATGTATGAGAAAAAAATATTTGATATTGTTACAGATATATCAAGTACACACTATTACTATAGATAAATAAATCTGTAGTATATGTACTAGAGATTTAATTAGTATAACTATATATACTTTTTCCCTATTATATATATTTGTAGTCACTGATATCTAGCTCCAATGCAAATAATGACATTTTTAAAATAAAATTTTAAGTATTTTTTTTTTTTAAGGAAGCATCATAAATTAAAGGCAATACTAATTAAGGATCCTGGAATCTCAAGATCCCAATTGATTTTGGCTGCAGGATTTCTCAGTCTGAATTACTAATTTTAATAATCAATATGTATAATCTTACACATACATTATATATGTGCGACCATTCTGCGCTGGCTAGATAAATAGTTTCTTTATAATTTGAAATCATCAGCAATAAAAATGTGTATTACTTTAATTTAGAAAAATATTCATTTTCATACATTTCATTTGCAATATATATATATATAACGGAAAATGAAAGACAAACTCTTTCTTACATATCCCTGTAATGTCACCAATCATCATTTCTCGAGTCTCAAGTCTTGACTTGAGACTTTGACTGATTTGACTCAAGCTCTTGTACACGTTCATGATTATATATGTCATTTTTCTTTGAAAGATCCTTTTGCAGTTAAGCTGCTTTCCATATATTTTATTTTTTTAATATTTTGTGATGATGGAGAGATCAAAAACATTCATCTGGCAATACTTCATTAAATGTAATAATAAAGAAGAAGCGAAGTGTAGTCATTCTGGTGCATTGCTCAAATGTAGAGGTTTTTCTACAAGTGGTTTGATTTGGTATTTAAAAACTAAATCCTCTAATGAGAAGCCTATGTCAGCAAATGATTGCAACCTCAAACGTTCTGCATGGGAAGAATCTGTAGAAAGCTCTTCGAAATGTTTGAAAGGGCTTCATTCTCAACCAACATTGTTTAGTTTTTTAAAGAAAGGCATAAAAGAAGAAATCATTGCAAAGCTTGTAGATGGATTTGCTATCAGTGCTATATAAGCATTTATTTTTATATGATGCTATGCATACAATTGTATACATTCAAAGATCAGCCTTTCAAGCTAATTGTGCATGCATCTTCTGCAAGTGTTAAATAATAAATGAATACTTCACTCCACGATACAAGATATAGTATTTATGCAGGAATAAAAGGAATCCTCTTACTCCTACAACTCAAATTCTTTTATATGAGCAAATCTGAAGTACTGTTTAGTAAAGCGTGAGAATAGAATTGTCACTTTAAATTACTATCTACGATGTTGTAATGAATGACGTCCGTGAAATTGTCTAGAATTGTATGCATAGCATCATATAAAAATAAATGCTTATTTACTTATAATTAAGTTTCACTTAGAGTGACGTCTAGAAAATTCTAGACAATTTCACTGACGTCATTCATTACAACATTGTAGTCTCATGCTTTACTAAACAGTACTTCAGATTTGCTCATATAAAAGAATTTGAGTTGTAGGAGTAAGAGGATTCCTTTTATTTCTGCATAAATACTATATCTTGTATTGTGGAGTGAAGTATTCATTTATTATTTAACACTCGCAGAAGACGCATGCACAATTAGCTTGAAAGGCTGATCTTTGAATGTATTAGTGCTATATGTAAAAGTGAATTTATTCAGCAAGCATAAAAGTTTGCTTCTTTCTAAAAATCCCAATCATATTATGCATTTTGTGTGTAAACAGTATATTATAAAAGAAAATATAATAAAGGAAATTTAACAATCTTTAAAAAAAGGTAAGAGATTCAGCCTTTCTCTAGACAAATATTCATCACTTAAAAACAAATATTATTTAAATATCAATGTTCCTCAAGATAAATCCAAATTTTGGAACCTAGGAATGATTGCTATTAATGGTAGAATGAATGCTGAGAAAATAGTTGAAGAAGTAAAACTGAAAATATCGGAATTTAAATTATCAACAGAGTATATTATAGCTGCATGTGTAATGGATGGGGTGAGTGTTATAATGAAATTCAGACAGTTGATAGATTGTGATCACGGACTTTGCTATGTCCATGGTATACACCTTGCAATATGTGATATTCTATACAAGAAACACAATGATTCCAAAGCTGTAATTGAGGTTGAAACAACTGAAGATAGTGAGGAAGATTTAGAAGAGGATGAAATAGAAAATTCCAATTCAAATCTAAGCTTCAAAAACAATCCTGGTGCATTAAACATAATTAATGTCATTAATAAAGTTAAAATGATTGTGCAAATGGTTCAAAAGTCTCCCTGAAAAATAATATTCCTCAGAATTATATTAAATCTTCATTGAAGAAAGAAAGTTTAAGCCTTTATGGAACAGTTTTTTAAGCATGTTAGAACAATTTTTACAGTTAAATTCACAAATTTAAATAACAATGATTATGACATGAAAAATCCAATATGTGAAGCAGAGTATATAACTCTTAATGATCTTGTGCATGCATTGAAACCCATCAAAATCGGATTGCAATACTTTGCAGTTTTGATGCGACACTTCTTGCTGCAGAAGGAGTTTTTTCTTTCATCATACAAGAACTTTCTGTGCAAAATTCTATCATTTTAAGAAAAGATCAGGAGGCACTAATTTTATGAATAAATGAGAGCTTGGGTTGGATTATTGAAATATATAAAAACTGGAATTGTAAAAGAAATAGAAAAATAGAAATCAAGTTGCAATCATTTTCAAATAAGTCAGCCTTATTGGTTACAGTAAAATAAATAAAATAATTCATATTGGGTTTTTATCTTCTAAAGCAGCACAGTCTAATTCATCACACTCACATTCCAATTCTAAAGAAGAAGGTGACACAGAGAGCGATAGAGAGCAGATGCTTTGTGAGAAATTAGCATGTCAAATCAAAAACAAATTGAATGTGTTTTTAAAGACCCTCAACATGAAGCTGAAGGTCAATCACTTGCAAAGAATATATCCAAAAAGTTCAAAATCTTAATGGATACTCTCAAATCCATACTACTAACAAGTGTAGGAGCTGAAATGTTCTTTTTGGCTGCAGAACTATTTATAACCAAACTTACATCTAGATTCAGCAATAAAGGTATAAATTGCCTGTGTTTCTTATATTCTTATTACATGCCCATTGCCAAATCAGTCTCAAAATAAACTAAAATGAAATTTTTTTTTAACAATGTAGTCATATGGTTTAAAAATAAAATGTTAATTTTCTGAAATGTAAATTTTGAATTTGTTTTAATATAATTGAATAAAATGCTGTGAAATTTTCAGTTTTAATTCCACCTACAATAATTTCAAGAAATCTTAGGAAAAGAACATTTTTTTATCCCGGAATCCTGGGATTACCAAAATCCGGGAAAAAGACAATCCCTAATACTAATATCATATATTTGAAGAAAACACTGAAAATTATTAAATTTAATCATAATGTATTATTTTCACTACTTGAGCATCATGTCAGGGTTGGACTTATCATGGTCATTTATAAGCCTTTACCCTAGGATATGATAGATTCAACTGCACTGATGCATGATATCTCCCAACTAGAAACACTACATTTTAATTGTTTTCGTATTTTTTAATAATTGGTCATCATCCATCTTATCTGTCTATTTGATGTTTAGTTTATGCTTTAGCTAAAAATGTCTATTTAAAATTCAAGTTTATCTGGGAATTCTTCAACTATCTGGGGAAGTAAATGCAGTTACATTTCATACTCAAACCCCTTGCTAATCAAGAACGGATAGTAGTTATTCCTTTCCTCTCCATGACTGGGGATTGCCATTTACAATTTCCTTAAATGACAATTCAAAATTTTTTTAAAAAAAAAATAGAAATTCATAAATTCGTACTCATGAATTTCACACCTACACACACATATCTTTTATTTGTACACCATCTTGATTCATCATTTAATCGATTAGTTTCTCATCTTGACACTTGGTGGCATACAGCATACATTCAGAGCTGTCTTTTTTATAACTGCAGTATTCTATCTTTTTGTAAATTATTTTTAATGATCCCTTAATGTATACATTTTTAAAAACACATTGTGTCATAGGTGTGTGAACATATGATAAACACATATATAAGATATACTATAAAATCTAGTTTCAGATGTCTATAAGAAAGTTTGCAACTAAATGCAGTGGTTCCTAGACTTTAAATGGCATATCATCAAAGTTGACCCAGTATGCCCAAACTGCAAAAGAGAAGATGAGACATACTATCATATCATCAATTCATGCAATGGACTAGGAACAATAAGATCTACTATTTATCAAAACATAGACTATTATCTCATTATATCATTACAAGACTGCATTAAAAAAACAATTTCCACTCATTAGAATGTCAATTTTCATCACATGTTCAATCTGGTATGCGAGGTGCAAGAAAATGTATTTGCAGCCTTCCTCTGATGAAAGATTGTGCTTTATAAAATCAATGCAAAAAATAAAACAAAGAGATAAATTACTATCATCAAGATTCATATATGAGGAGACATGGAAGCTATTCCAAACACCTATGAACTTTATATAACAAGGATTATCTATATGTTAATCAGCTTCAAACCATATGAACTAAGACAAGTTTTATCTAATATGCAATTGTAATGCATGGTGATTTATCTATGCTTTGAGTCAATGTAACCTTGTTTAGCCTAAATAAAATTATTTGCAAAATAAATGCAGTGGATACGGAAAGACAAATGCACAATATGACTTTAATTTCTTTTATGTGTGGGTGTTTAATTAACTGTAATAAAGATAACATAATCTTTATTTTTTTTCTATCAGCATTTTTTTCTAAAGTGTTGCAGTTAATTATTTATGTATATGTAAAGCTTTATTTACTTTATATATAGTATATACCGTTTAGTTGTAAATAAAAAAGTTACTTATTATTTAGTCTTTAATGATTCTTCGTGCTTTATGCAGTCTACTTATAATTTACCTCAGCAATGAATGAGTGTTATTATATTTTCAGAAATTATGTATAGCCTCAAGTGATTTATACGCCGTGCGTTTAGTCATGAAACGTCAGTAAATTAACTATAGCTTTATTATTTATAATTTAAGTCTATTTCGTTAAACACTTCTAGATGTTATGAGAATAAAAATGCCATTGAGTGCTACCTTTTTGTTTACTTAAGAAAAATTTAAATCATTTGCATTTTAAGTAAAATTAAATTAATTTCCTATTACTTCTCTGTTATATACCTCTTTTTATTTACCCCCCCCCCCCCATCTTATTCTATCAAAAATATTGGAATGATTTTATTGCTCGAAAGTTAATAATAAGATCCAGCGCCGGAAGCATAATCACACGAATCATTTCTAAGACAAACCATTCCAGAGTTTGATACTCTACCACTGCGTTAAACCACACAGCGCATCTTATTCTCATTTTTTATATCTCTTCTCTCCTTTCTAAACTACACTTATCATCTTATAAACACCGTCAGTTTTATCCATCATTGATCAATTTCAAAATGAAGATCTTTAAATTTAATTCAGGTTTTTTAATGCATATTTTTTCGACATTATTTCAATAAACTTTCTTATACATCTATCTTACATATGGTCTTTTTCTAGGTCTTTGACAATATCTTGGAATTATAATTCTAAATAAACGGAGGAGCATTCATATTCCCATTAAAAACACTAGTAGAGTGTTTTGAAAATTATAAAACGTCTGAGAAAAGGAACCTGATATTTTTTTGGTATTCAGAAATAAAAGCTAGTAAACACCACAAGTAGCAGTCTATCTAATTCCATTTATCATACTAATAATTATCCAATAATAACATCTGCAACAGTAAAAAAGTGTGGGGTGGATTTTAGAAATTTGCTCTTCGGGTTGCTTTAAGGTTTCAAATAGCAATTTCTTTTTATTACAAATTTTAAAAATGCTATTTCTAGTCTACTAAAGCCATTTAAAACTTTTTTTTCATATTGCTAAAACACTTCAATGTTTATAGTTTCTATTGCATGAAATAAGTTTGATAGATGATGGATTTCTATTTATATTCCTTTGAAAATTATTGCAGTTGTGTTGATGCAGCACTTATACTGTTTAGAGTTGCATAGAAAATAAACTTTACAATTGGTTTTCAATATCATTCTTGATTATTTTGTTTTTTTCAGACCTTTTTCTGTTCAAAATGCTTTCTGTTTTCAAAAACTTGTATCCTACCAAATTGTTGTGAGTGACCTGAACAATAGACTTGTTTTCATAACAAACTTAACCAAATACATTTTTCAAAAGAAATAGTCAATGCATAGTGACTGTATTATGGTTCCAATAAACATAATCTATTGATCTCTTATGAAATAAAAAAGCTAGATATCAGTGCATGTTGTTGTTTTTTTTTAAATATTTTTTTAAAATACATTGACACTTGTTTTTTTTTTTTTTACTAATCCTATAATGCATATATTATAATTTCTAAATTGATGAAGTTTATTAATATTTACACCTTGAATAAAACTTAAAATTTCAGTAATGGAAATGTTTATAATTACAATGTTAGAAAAATAGATAAGTAAATTGTATTTTAACTAAAGTATCCATGTTTCAGTTTATTTTTTATGCAATAAAGTTTTTATTTTAAATAATAATAAATAAATAAAAATTAAATGTTCTTTTACCAAGATTGCTTACATTTATAATGAAAAGCATTTTTGTTTTGGATTGGTGTTTAATTCTATTATTATGCAATTATTAAATAAAATTACATGATTAAACCATACTGTAGGATGTACATATTTTCTGTTTATTTTTATTGCACTTTATTACTATATATGATGCTCTGTACAGTTGGGCTCAGTGATAGAATGGCCAATTTGGGATTGGGCAGTTCCAGGATTGATTCTGGCATTCTAACTTCTTACAAACTCCTGAGCATCAGTGTTTTTTTACTGTATGTGTTCAACATTTTTAAAGCTTATATGTTTTTGTTGGCATAAATCTAACCAATTTATTTATGATGAAGACATATTACTTTAATAACTAATATTTTTTAAATATTGCTATATTTATCTTATTTTTTCTTTATCGAAGCTGTAGTTACAAATTGACAATATTTGTTATTATGAATTTCTGTATAGCAGCCTTGTAAGTGGGAATAAAGATGTACATACCAGGATTAGTTTTCTGTAAAATAGTAACGTGACAGATTTTTTTAAAATTACAAATTTGTTCACATTTTATTCCAATACATGTATCATATGGTCCAGTTTAAAGATGTTTGGTTCTTTTTTCAAGTTGCCTGCAGCACTGTCTCTCAGTCATTATGTGTGTTATGCAATAACATTCTTTAATTATTCACCACAAAAACTTTAAGACTCTTAGTAGTATGTTTGGATCATAAGTTATGTCATGAAATGTGATGGTGTGTTTCATATCTCTGTTGGATGTTTTCAATGTTCTCCCTGTCATTATGGAATCTTGCAAATGACTTCAAAATATTCTTATGATTCATGGTTTTGCTGCCATGCACAGTTTGAATCATTTCGTGTCTAAAAAATTGGCCACTTTAAAATCAAATTTAATGGTAGCACATTATTATATTATGGGTTAAGATATGAAATACACAATCAGATTTTATGGCATAATACATGATCCAGATATAAATATTTCTATGTAATTCTTATGTTTATTTAGAGGTAGCATCGTAATTAACTTATAGTGAGAATTGATCATCTTTTTACCAAGATACAATATAGATATATTTTTAACTCATTATGAGCTATACCTAAATGCTACTTCATTCATCAGAAAATAACACTTTATTGAAATACTTGTAAATTTACTGAATGTGAAAATATTTGAATACAAGTATAGAGTATGTCCTTAAGCTAGAGGTAATTAAAGGGGTTTGAACATAAATTTTCAAACTCCCTTCAGTCACCCACTCTGTCCTATATAACCATTTCACATATCAACATACATGTGAAAAAGATAAATGATATACATATTTTGTGCTGAACTAGCACTCATCAGTTGGTAAAAATAATCATCTTATAGAAACAAAATTGAATAATATATGCCATTTTAATTATTAATTTTCTTTTAAAAGTCCAAAACTATAAAATATGTTTCTGAAAATGGGGAAATTCTGTAATAATCTGAGTTAGGTGCAATAATTCACTCTATTTATCTACTCCAGATACATCTATTGTAAATTATAGTCATTGATCACTCTATGGCTGTGCTCTAATTCAAATTCTATGACTGGTTTTCAGCTATTGCAGATATTAAAATTAAGTCGGAAATATTATAATACTTTGTTTGATACAAATCCTGCAGTTTAGGAATTAAAAAACTCAGTCACATTAAATATATGCAGGCTTTTCTTATATCAACATGAATGCCAACACTATCTTAAGTCAATCTTTACTAATACGCGTGTAAAATGATTAATATGTCAGAAATAGATTAAGAGAAATGGTTTTTGCTTGACCACTAGTGGAAAATCATACTTTGTTGTCAAAAAATAAACCCTGTGATTTTTTTATTATTACATTTTTTTTTATTTTTCATAAATAAATCCAGGGTCACCAATCTACTACTAGGTATTTAATGCTTTTAGAAGGGTTGTGAATATTTTCCAGATATTATAAGAAAATCCATAGATTACTATTGATGTGCAATCTATTTACATTTTTTTTCAGAGTTGCTTGTGCCTCTCATGAAATGTGCAAACTTGGTACAAATCAATAAAGGTTCCAATTTTGATATTGACATTCGTATACAGTTTGCAATTATGCTTTTAACCGGCACTACAAGAAAACTACCAAGGAGCTCTGTGACTTTGTATGTATGACTTGTAACAATAATCAATGAACTTATAATAACCATGTGGTCTACTCCTTTATCCATGGTTGCCCATGAGTATTTGAGATTAGTTAAGTGAGTATGATCTTAAGCCCATTTATAAAAAGTTATAAATTTTTTAATTATTTTTAATCCAGGTCTCAAAAAAATGGAATACGTTCATGGCTATTTACCGGAATAATTGAAAATGAGTTTTATCGAATCTGTATCAAATAAATAGCTTCCAGTACATTTATTATGCCACAAAACTTATCAAATGAAACACTAAATAAAGTTATTTGGGCATTGGTTTGTTGATGACCCCTGTTCAAGATGATATTTTCCTTTAAAATACAAGGTAAATCAAAGCTTTTTTTTTTTTTTTACACATTTTAGTCTAATTAGTAAAAATTGATTTTACAACCCATTTCTCTATGTTTTGAGTAATTTGGGGTATTTTATTTATTTATTTGACATTATGAGGGCAGCAAAATTCTTCTTTTTCAAGTTCATTTACAATTACATATATATAAAATAATAATAAATATAATGGTAATAATATATTATAAAAAGTCTTACAATCTGCAGAAATATTTTCAGTTAGTCATTTAATCGTCAACTACCATTTAATTAAAAACATAACAGAAGTAAATGCCATCAAATTATATCACAAGATTCTTGAATTTTAATAATAGCAGCTTGTCAATTAATTATAGACATTCTATTTTTACTTCTAAAAATTGGCTCCTTAATTTTTTTATATTATGATTGTGATAAAGAGTGTAATCACAAAGAGAAAGAGGGAGAGAAACGTTGCATGGTTATTGGAATTCCCAATAAGAAAGTGCCTGGTTGAGAATTATTTCAAAGTGGCTCATTCAGTTGGCCTTACACATACAATTTATAAATTCAAATTTAAGAATTCTTATTTTTTTTTAATTTGCAGTTTACTCAAACCATGGGTGGTGAAAATATAAGTGGAAGTTCTGAAGAAGATTGCTGGGGCAATCAAAACCGTCAATAATGGGTTGTAAAAAGCGTTATAAAAAATAATAAAGAACATAAATGATATTAATATTATATTAGATGGTAAATCTTTGTATATAGAGGAACTATAACAATCTATGAAATATTTTATATATTACTAATTAGTATAATTAATTAAAATTTTAATTAACATGATTGAGCTTGATCTTAGACAATACTATCTCAATTTATGGGTAGTGAGAAAAAAGTAGGAAAAAAGGAAGTCTGGATTAAAATGCCTGTAAATTTGTAAAAACAAATAATATTATTCTTGTCTTGATAAGTTATTTTTTTAAAATTATCAGTACTCCATAAAAAAATCATTGGTACTAATTTGCAAACTGCTTTTCAAGAAGTAAGTATTTTTTCCCCTCAGCCTTGTCACCTGGTATACATTCGAATAGTTAATAAATGCTAGATATAGTATTTATTTAATCTGTATCCACAGCTGTCCTGTCCATATTCCAAAGTTATATATGTAAAATCAGTAAGATATCATAGATCAGCTTACATAATGCTGATCAGCACAAATTCTTTTTCTCTTAGCATAGTTGTGGCATCTAGTGTAAGCTTTAGTGTAGGGTAGGATATCCCTGGTTTAAGATTTGTTAAGCATTATCATCAGATATCTGTTGATTGCTAAAGCGTCCATTAGATGGCGCTAGCATTGTGAGAGAAAAATTATTTAAATATGTTAGAACTATATTAAAATTCTTTACTGACAAAAGCCTTAAGCCACCAGATTAGTCTGGAGATATGAATAATACAGCCCTGAATGCATATTTAATAAACAGTATATATAGAATCTATTGATTTCTCAAGTTTACAATAGGAAGTGAAGCTGGTGTAGTGTAAATAGTTTGCTTTTCAAAATCAGCCCTTAAATGAATTTATTTAAAAAGTAATGAAAAATAAGTAAATGTGAAAGTTCATTCACAGATAATAATTTTTATGCAATTTCTTAGATGCATTTGTATGTTCTTAGGTTGCAAGAACCATAGATTAAATATCATTGATATACAAATTAGAAAAATATTTGCGGTTTGCCACAGTGGTAGACTGATATTCCTGGAAACTAATAATTACTGCATCAAAACTCAATCTTTGGCTTTTCATACTTAAACATCAGATGGTTTGCCAAGTGCGTAACCTTTCAATTATTTTGCCTTAGGCAGTTTGGCACAATTATGGAGTGGTGGACCCATGAGGTAAAGGTTTCTGAATAAATTTTCAATTTATTGCTTTTGATGTCCAAACATCAATTGATCTCTCAAGCAACTAATTATATGAATATTTTATTTTAGAAAATAATAAATATAAAGAAAGTGAATTGTCAAGATTATGGAGAACTCTATAATTATCCAAAATAAGCATAGGTTTAAATAGTATAGATTTTTTTGTAAGTCTTAATAACTACTAGATGCCATATGATAATGCTCAATAAATTTTTATCCAATGCTTTCCTATCCAATATCCCCAGAATAGTTTCAGGATTATGGCTTTGAAGAGCTTTGAATCTTGAAACAATGCACTTTCAACTTCACGACCTAATGCACCTTCCTTTTAGCATCCATCATTTATCTCTCATTTTAAGTCTAAAGCTCCAAAATTGAAAAACATATAATTTTTTTGAATCTAAGCCAACCTTAATGTATAATTATATAGACCTGAAACCAGTTGAGTATATATATATTAGGGTGTCCTTATTGTTTTTTTAACAACAATAGCTTGATAATTAATTAGAGAGATAAATAATGACTTTTAGAAAAAGGGTTCATGAGATCATGTTCCGAACCTCAAACTAATCTGAAGATATTGGATAGGAATTTATTAAGCACTATCAACTGGTATTTATTAGTTACCAAAATTTACACTAGGTGGCATAGCTATGGTGAAAGAAAAATTATGCTACTGAAACAGCAATGAGTAATCCGAAAATCATATAATAGAATATGATACTTTATTAGTTAAATAGTATGATTGAGAAGGTGTAATTATAGAATCCTTGTTAACTGTCTTTAAATGTAGCCAATAAATGAAGCCTATTCGTTTATAGTGCAATGTAGTTTTACTTAACAACATACTAATTCTAATATCTCACATTATCAATAATGTTGTTGAATCATAATATTTATTAAAATAAATTGGTATTGGTTTAATTTTATAACTAATTTGTAATCACACACAATTTGCTATTGAAATCTCACACACCTAAAAGTGTGAGCGGAACTTATCGTAATTAAAGGTGACTATGGATTCAACTTTTGTATAATTATGATTCTTCCCAACTAGTAGCAAAACTAATTTCATAATATAATCAGTGCATTAACACTTATCTGACCCAATCGATTAACCTTTGACCTTTAACCATTAGACACACATTTTACAAACAGAAGTGGATCACTGTGTGCTGGCGTCCTGAATCGAATATCCTAATACTTGTTTCAAGGTTTCATTTTGTTTGAACTCAAACCTTCAAGGCTTTTAAACAGTACATATACCTGTGTGGTGGATTGCTACAGTGGGAGATTGTGGATTTCAAGGTCCATATATTATAGCTTACTCTATCACTTCTAATTCTCAAACAACTTGCAAACTCCCAAGAACATTCGATTAAAGCGTAATTGTAATTAAAGTGGATTATAATTAATAATTTATTAAGTATTTTTAAAATCTATTCTAGTGTGAGATTTATTCTGTGTTTTCACCTTTCTTAGCTGAGTATCTTTACAGATCTCCTCGGTAAGAGTTTTAAAGTTCTTCTATTAAAAAAAAAAAAAATACATTTAACAATGTGCAAATGGTTTTTGAGTTTTAGCAAAACTTTATCCATTACTCTTTTCTCCGAAAGATATTCCTGCTATCATTTGATTACCTTGAATATATTTCTTTCAGGTCACTTAACTAGAGAACTAAAAAAAACATTTTCCCTCTAAATTATAAAGTTAGAAAGTTTTCTAAAAGATGGATAGAAAGTAAAAAATGAAAAATGAGGTCGTAAAAATAATGGTTGTGATGAAATCAAGTCACATTCAAGTTAAATTTGATTGTAACTGATATTTCCATTCAACTCTTAAAAGTATTTGTTGCTTTTTATATTTTAAATTTTTTATTTGTGGACAAAGAAAGTATTTGTCACAGTTTAATCAAATTGTATTGAATTATCAGACCAGAAAAAAAAAACTGATTTCATTAGAAAGTGAATTTATTAGAAACAGTTTAAAAAAAATAAGCTTCTTTATATATATAAGTAAAAGGTGTAAATAAAGTAGCTTAAATATTCCAGGGGAGGAAGATGTTTAAGCATCCCTCTGCAAGTAAATGTAATTACCCGCTGTCTGACCATTTCCTGGTTGATATGCTAGTTAAAAATAATTAGAAAATTAGGATGCACTTGTATAGTGTACATGCATATATAATGGGGTATTTTATGTATTTACAGTTCTGAGGAAGACAGTCTGTACAGTCGAAACTGCCAGTTTAGATTTGGAAATATGTAGAAAATTATTGTTGTTGTTATTTTTTTTTTTTACTATAATAGATTAATACCTATGTGTTTAATTGGATTATCTGTAATATTGAATGATTACCTGAAAAAAAAAATCGAATGCTTTGCTTATAAATCTTTATATTCTAAAAGTTTATTTGAATTCAAGTGAATGATAATAGATAGATGTGGTTAACACTACATCACAAGAGTCATTATATATTAGTTATTGTCAGATTATTCATGCTTAAATTATTTACAATTTACATGATTAGGGTGTCACCTCACATTAAACATCAGGCAATTGACCGACACATATATTTTTTATACATATATATATATATATTTAAATAAGCTTTGAAAATATTTTATTTCATATTATGCTGATGACCACTACACAACCACCATTTGCAATATCATGCTAGATTTAGCAGAACATAAATTATTTCGGTACTTACATATTAGTCTGGCGGTGATGAAAATCATGCAAACAAATTATGTAAATGAAGGCCAAATTAAACACATTAGCAATCTTCTAAAAGGGGAAGCAATTAATTCTTTAAGTAAATATTAAATAATATCCCGATCAGGAGAAAGTTGATAGTCAAGATATTGGTTTCATTGCTAATTTTATGATTTAAAGTATGCTGTGATGTTATAAGAAATGCTGGAGTGACTAATCAATCATCTGATGAAAATAAGATGTACATGTAATTTTCTGTCAAGCTTTAATTTCAGCCAAGTGAATTTTTTGAATGACCTTTTTATTCACAAAATGATTAAAATTTGGAAATTGCCCACTACCAAAGACAATGCAGTCATCCACTGCTTTCAATGATAGTCATACATTGAAATAACTGTCCATGAGAAGTTTGTGCTTGTAGCATGTTATTCTAAAAAAATGCAAAATCCTACAAAAGTGACAACTTCCAAGCTGTTGGATGCAAACATTTTTCATATAAATTATAGCTACGCTTTTATTTGCATTTTGCAGAACATAAAAAAAACCTCAGTCCACCCCAATGATTGTAAAAAACAATCTTTTGCTTTTCTTATTTATTGGAATAAATGCATGTTGCTAAAAGTTTCATTGTTGCAAACATCATTTCTTGCAAAAAACCTAAATATGTGTTCATTTATTTCCCAAAAAAATACAATTATAGATCGCCATTTTGTACAAAATAAGATTAGTTCTCATTTTTGAAAATAACTGGATTTGTTTCAAAACGTAAATATGTTTTTACTATTTCTGCTAAATAAAATTATAGGTTACCATTTTGTACTAAATAATATCATCATTTATCAAAATTGATGGATAAAGTTTGACAGAATAGTCCATGCAAATATTATTTTAGGAGTTCATAAGGTTAGAAAGTTACCACTGAACTAATACTTGTGCGAAATCTCATCTCTGCACTAATACAGAAGTACCGTTACTTTAGATCTAATAGACATTGAAGAAATATGCAGACCAGACAATATTACATGTGAAGATGAAAACAAACTATTTACATAATATTATAATTGACAAGATAAATATACCTTTTTACTTTGAATCTGATGCACTTTTTTTCCAAATTTTGGACACATAAAAGACTGAAATTCGAAACATAAACTTTTAACATCTTATTTCTGTGGTTCGTTGCTTTATGCTATTCTTGTACATAGTATTACAACTGATATTCTTATATATAATATCATGTTAAGTCATTTTTAAACAAAAGATTTAATATTGTATGTCAATATTTTTGGATTAATTTTATAAATAATGTTAACTCTCTTTTAAACTGCTACTTTTAATATTATTTTGCTGGTTTTACCATGATTTTATGAGAAAAATGTACTGAATAAACTTTAGAATATTTTTACAACTAATAAATCATTTTGGAAGTTCCTGATGTTTTTGTTTTGAATTTCAAAATGAAAATGAATGTTTTCATATCTTTTAACATTATTTAGCTGATTTTACCTGTTATATTATCTTGAAAACTGTACTGAATAACCTTTCTTTTTTTTTACAACTAATAAACCAATAAAATTTAAATTTAAAGTTATAACAATGTGATAAAAACCTCCCTTCCAAGGTGCTGATTGGTTGTTTGTTGTTGTCTACACAAGAAAGCATCTGTCAATGATTTTGACAGTTCCTGATGTTTTCATTTTCAATTTCAAAGTGAAAATAAATGTTTTAGAATTATTTTTACTTATTTTTAATTTTTTCCAGAAAATTTGTGAAAATATTAATTATTTTAGAATTAATGATTCAGATTTTAATAGAAAAAAAAGTTTACTTTTACATGAAAGCAAGTTGATAAAGAAATTATAAAATTCAGCTGCAATTTGCCATATAATTGGATAATATTAAGCTTAAAGTAAAAACAAAAAACTGTGATCTGGTAATAATTTCAGCAGGTACGACTTGTAAATTCCAACCATGTGATGTGTCTATTAACAAACATTCAATAGATACAATGAAATCCCATTGTGAAACATGGCTAAATTCTAGATCATCTTTTGACACCAGCTGATAAAATAAAATGAGCTTCTTTATCTTCTGCAATAGCTTAATGGGTTTTGCAATTCTTGGAAAGATATCCCTCAAAAAATTATCCAAAAATCTTTCTTAAAATGTTGCATTGCTAACTATTTAGATGGCACTGAAGATGATGTACTCTGATGGAATTATTAAGATGAGAATTCAAGTTCTAAAAGTGAAGTTGTTGAAAGTGAAAGTATATCTGATGAAGATTCACAATAAATTGAGTTTATTGTATTTATATCAATAGTTTTTTATTTTTCAATAAAATCATTTTTAAATTTTTTCCAATTTTCTGGCCTTAAGATCCTGTTATGTCTTAGATTTGAGGGCATCTTAGATTCGAAGTAATGCAGTAATTTTCTTTTTTTTTTAGTAAAAGATTTCTACAATCTCTTTATTCTCTTTTCTTTCTTTTTTTTAGTTTATATACACTGCAGAAAATGATACTTATTTATAAAGTATTCATGGATTATTTTGATTAATTTTAAAACATTAGTCTTTCAATTAAATCTTATAATAGAACATTTTTTTCTGATGGAATGAAATCAAACCAGCAAGCTATATTTGCTGGTGTTGGAGAATAATACTTTTAATATAATTAAAATTATGAAATGATAAATAAATTAATGGCTAACCTTAATTCACTCCTATGTGTTCTTTTCTGCCTTATTATATAGCATTGAAGTAAGAAAGTCACCAAACTGAGCCCTGATGCAAAAAGAAAATGAATAATGCCAATAATCATTGAAGATAGGTTTTTTTCTTTCCCTGAAATATTCCAAAATTACACATTGGAATAATAGCAAATCTGGGTAATGATACATATGACAATCCATCCCACTTGATGGCATTGTTCCTCCAACAAAACTCATCGATATAATGTTACTGGGCCATTATATTTTCTTTAATATTTTAACAAATAAACAATACACAGACCACTCTTTAAAATTACATTATTTTATTATTTTTGAAACTAATTACTTTTTTTCAGTTTTGTAATAAATGTTCCTTTATTTTAGCTTTTTTTTTTTTTTTAAATAACCAATATCTTTTCTTTTGTAAGAAATATACCTTTAGATTAGGTTTTTTTTTTTTGGAAAGTAATTTAATATATTTGCAAAATGTTCGTTTGTTAACTTTTTTTTCACTAACGTTGATTTGATTACTTCAAACATAATTTTAGTTTTTGGTTGATAAACAATGCTTCAGTGAACAATTTATTTTTGTTTGGTATTAAATGTTCCTTTGTTTTAACTTTTTTGGGTGGGAACTGTAATTTAATATATTTGCAAAATGTTAGTTTGTTAGATTTTTTTAAGAATAACATTTATTTTATTACTTCAGAACAGAGTTTGATTTTTGGATAGCTATTGAACCAGGTACCATTATAAACAGAACACCTTCGACAACAATAACTTGTTCTGCATTCCATCTCATAGGTCCTACATTTTTAGAACCTCTTCCCACTACACATACTTGTCTTCTCTGTTAGTAGAAGTTGTTTCTCTTGCAGGAAGGCCACAGTGGACACTTCTGTATTAGGCAATAGAGACAGCTTGAATGAATACTTTTTTTCATATGTAGCCATTTTTTGATCAACACAAACTCTCGTAAGGTACAAGACTTTAGGCTCAAGTATGCTGAATCACCACATTTTCTAATTTTAACATGTTTACAGGGGAGGAGTGACATTGGGTACTGTGTGACAATTTGGGGGATCTTATAGTAATTCATTTAGGTTTGAAAATAATTACTTCTGACTGCATATTGGTTCACTTTCCATCATTAAAAATATTCACATCCTATCATGATAAGTTAGCGATATGTTAAGTGTCAGCATTCATATACAAGGTGAATAATACATATCAGAGCTAACTGATATAGTAGGCTAAGTGTGAATTGTGAGATCAATTGATCACAAAACATGATGCAGGCTGCCATTAGCCAAAAGACTTAATTGCTGATAGCAATTGAGAATGTGCCTGATAAATGGTATTTTCAACTATTTTTGGCCAGCAACAATGCCATCAAGCAGGATGGATTATCATATGTATCAGTACCCAAATATGTAATTAAATAGTTAATCAGTCTAAAATAATGATTGAAGAAAGGACCCAAATTCCCATTCTTGCAGTTCATAGATTGAATAAATAGGTTAAGTTAAATTAGTAAATTTTGCAATATTGTGGTTGAATCTATTGCATCTGAAAATGACTGATTGGTGCTAAAAGGTGTTCTAACACTTGAGGGATAAGGATTTAAATCAGGGTCTCTGAACATTCCTCAGAAAAGTAATGTGAGATGGTGCCTAAAAAAATTTTGATTAATTGTATCAGTCCAAAAATAAGTGAAAGATGCCCAATGAATTCAGCTCCTTTAAATAACGTTAAATAACACATATTTAGTGATGTAATTTGCTTATACTAACTTTCTTATATTTGTAAGTAACAGGATTTAGGCATTTTCAGTCTATATTTGTTCTCCATTCCAAGTTATGTAACTGATACCCAAGACCACATAGATGGGAAAATAATACATTATTCACAGTATCCATATTTCATGCTGAATCAGCACTCATCAGTTGGACCAGATCAGAATCTCCCACATACATATACAATCATGTTCAGTTTTTATATTAAAATAGCAATTCTTTAAACTTTAGTGGTCAGACTTTAATCTTCTCACCCTTCCAGCTATTTAACTAAGCACTGATTGTATATATGTGTGGGAGATTTTGATCTGGCCCAATGGATGAATGCTCGTTTTGCATGAAATATGTATATTGAGGATAATTTTTCTATTTTGCATGTATGTGGACATGTGTATTAGTTGCTTGAGATGGAGTGGAGGATGAATATAGACTGAAAAATCCTAAGTTCAAATCCTTCTACTTATATATGGTGATATACATGTATGTGGAAGATGCATGTATGTGCACAAACAATGATAAGCAGGAAATATTACTGATGCTAGGCATACATACCAGCAATAGACTAATTAACTATTGAAACCTTCAGTATGTTCATCATCAATCTTTCTATTGGAGTTCACTGACAAATCCCATTACAATATATATTCTAAAGAATTTTATAACCTGCTTTTTTGTATTAACTGTAATAATTAAGAAAATGTTGAAACATTTAAGGTTTGATTTACAATAAAGGAATTTAAAGCTAAGCACTTTCAATATGGAATAGTATATTGTAACAGAGTCCCAGTCACTAGCCATTATTTGTTATGGCCACCTAGTTACACTAGGGGAATGATTATTTGCTCATAATGACCAGCAGATGAGGCCTACATCAAACACAAGTTTTGATGCAACCCAATCATATTTGTTAATCATCATCCACCCCTCATATATATTATTCTAATAGTTAGATATTTAAATTAGCCTTGTCATAACTGCTAGATCTAAATATGTTTTACTCTTAGATATACATAAAATAGTTATCTTTGAGGTGAGAAATTGATGTGAAATGGTGCTTAAATAATAATAATTGATTTATTTAAACAACAACAACAAAATGTAAGACAATTTAACTTATCTTGTATATATATATATATCTACATAATCAATAAAATAAAATATTTCTGACTATAAAACTATCTAGAATGAACCTGAGAAATCAATCAAGCATATAATAGCTAAACTCATTTACTTAAAATCTTTTAATTTACACCTAAACATGACTGATCTCAGACTCTTAAGGTTAATAATGATATTTAAGAAGTCAATAAATCTTATAATATTTAAAGTGAATGTTTTCCATTCTTGTCACATCATAAAGTGAATTTACCTTTACAATAGTAACAAAAAACATCAATGTATTAATTTTAATTTGAGAGGAAAATGAGTAACTTGTAAAAAAAAAAAAAAAAACCTCAATTACTTTTTGAATATTGTTAGCAAAGTTATTATTTATTTAAAATGGTTTCATTTAAATCATCTTAGGAAATTTTTATTTGTTTTGTTTGTCCATTGAGCTCATCATGTGCACAATGCTTTTTTTTTGCTTGTTTAAAATATTGAACATCAACTTAATGTTATGATCTCTCGTTATTATTTATGGGTTCATGTATAAATGGCAAAAGTAGCAGATTTTTGGACAACGATAAGTTTCTTTTCAGTTATGGTTAAGTAATGGACAAAATCAGACAAGTGCTTAATGTTTGTGCAATGGTTCCTTTCTTGGTGCATTCTTCCTGCAATTCATTGTTTACTGACTTTTTATTTTTTTAATAATTGTTGTGTTTTGTTTCAGTGAAACAAATAAATTTGACAATAGTAGGCATAACTCAGCATATATTATCAGCATTCAGCCATCATACAACTCTATAAAGGCTAGATCTTTGGCAAGATGAAGCAAACAGCTGTCTGGATTTATATTTATCCATGGTAAATAAATACAAATCGAACTGAATAAAAATCATCTTCATCGTTGCTGATTTGTGAGCTATACAAACTGTTAAACTTCAAAAAAATATCATGGCCAATTAGAAAAGATTTTTTTTTTCCTTGTTGGCTAGCAACAGTCAAAATTTTCATAACAGCTTTTATTACAATGAATAAATATGGTTTGAAGATTAATCTGTATTCACTTTATTTTTTATCAACATTTAATATTTTTGAAAAGAATTAATTTTATTTTTGAATCATATTTTAAAAAGGAAACTGAAACAAACTTCTCATTTCTTTCAGTTTTTTTTTAAATTTATTATCCCATTATAATCTGCCTTTATTAAAACATATGCAACTACACCTTTCAAAGTTTTTTTTTTTTGGTTATTAAAATTAAGTAATCATAGTTTTAACTTTTTTAAGCCTTTTTTATTTATAAGTTATATATGTGACCCATGATAGACGGTTTACAATATATATATATACGTATATATAATATTGACTTTCCATAGTTTATGTTTGTAAATAAGTCAATTATTTTATATAGCGCGATGTTTATAAACTGTAATATTTAAACAGCATTAAACTGTTGCACACGCGCTTTGGATTTTAACTATAAAATGAATGAATATTAGTTTATGTTTGTAATTTAAAATTTGCAAAAAGGTTTTAATGTCTGCATAATGAAAATGTTTTTTTTTTTTATAATATAAATTCAGCTGAATGTATTTTCAGGGAAGTTTACCGGAATTATAGCTCTCACATATAAATAGTGTATGTTGTTCGATTTATACAGTCAGATGTAAATGTATGCATTTTATTCAAATTAGGTATTTAAATATTCCACTTATTAGAGAACTGGACACCGTTTTCTTTCTTGTTAATGACATTTTTATTGTTGACAATAAACAACACCTCTCTAACTTTTTTTTTTCTATCATGCCGCTCTACGCACACATGAGATTGGTGGTTTGTGGATTTAAAATGTGATCGAATTGTTGTTGTTCATGTCCTCAAAATATGGACTTGTGTACAGTATTGTTTTTAGTGTGCCTATAAAAGTATTTATGATATGCTAATTTAGTGGAGCTATTAGCTTTAGATTCGCCTTAGCATACAGTAATACAGTTCTGGGTTGGTGCATGGGATTTTTTATACAATTTGTGGTTCTTTTTCCTTTTATAATTCTATATCATAAACAAAAAAATCTTTTGGTTAAGTAGACGTTAAAATGTTTTTTTCAAATTTTGAATATATATATATATATTATCTAAATTGCCTCTTGTAATACCATTATTCTGATCAAAAATAACATTTTAATCACTTTAAAAAAATTAATCATGTGGTTAAACTTTTGAACATCAGAAGGGATAAGTTATACTGGATTAACTTGTCCATATGAAGGTTTACACAAAGGGGAAAAACATTGATATCTATTGTATTTATGTGTATTTCATGTTGTCACTATCTGAAAACAACATTAATGCATTATATTTGTGTGAGGTATTTCACACTTTGAGGTCATGAACTGTAATGAGACTTTCTGAATATTTATAATATAATGCAGAATGATCATTCTAGCTTGTCTCATGTTTGAGCCTCATGTACTATGGAGATAATGATTGTTTTTGACTTGCTTGCAGAGTTGTTGAAGACTAGCCTGTTGAGCTGTTTGTTTTTACCTAAAAGTTGATTTTTGATATTATAGATTAATTCTGTGAGTTTTTAAAAAGCATTTCTGATTGGTTATAATATGTATAAGTATATATTATCTTATATATCACTAACAGCCAATAAACACTTAGACAATCTCAATATCAGTAACAATCAACAATTTTAAATTGTTGTCAAGGCAACCTTTTAACAATATTTTTATAGGGGATTTGAAAACAGACTTTCAAGCTTTCTTCAGCCATCCACTCTATTTTATACATGATACACATGATCACACATGTGTAAAAGATAAATAATCTCCAATACATGTCTTTTGTTCTGAACCAGCACTCATCTGTTTGTTCAGATTATCACCCTCCCTCCACATACACATATATATTTCCAGTATTCAGTTTATATTAAGATGGCAAATCTTCAAACTTTAATGAAAAAGCTTCATTCTATTCCACCCTCCAACTCTTCATCCATCCATATCATTGAAGAGTTGTAGGATAGAGTAGATTGAAGCCTTCCCATTAAAATGTGAAGATTTACTATCTTAATATATATTGAGCACTGACTATATATATGTGTGTGGGAGATGATAATCAGGACCAACTGATAAGTTCTGATTCAGCATGAAATACATTTATTGGAGATTATTTATCTTTTACGTGTGTGTGATCATGTATATCAGTTGTATGAGATAGAGTGGATGACTGAAGGGAGCTTGAAAGTCTGTGTTCAAACCCCTATACATTTGAACTCCAAGTATATGAATTATGCTTGCATTTTAAATATTATATATATAATTAATAGAATAAACTGCTCTTTCCTAGTCTATAAATAAATTACAGTAATGGGAGATTATCTAGAGTAGAATGGACTACCTATTCTTTAAACGTTTGAGTTTTAAAACCTTACTCTTTCCAACATTAGTGGAAAGACAGAATAAACTTGATATATTAGCTAGATGAAAATATAGAATTATTTGACCATAAATGTAGTTATTATTGTCATTATTTTATTCAACTGATATATTGGATAGAGTGTTATTTATTCAAAGTATGATAGGAAGAGCTACATATATGTTGAGTTATGCTAATTTAATGTTTGCAATTATTAAATTGTTTAATCATTAAAAGAATATTATTAACCCTTCAACCAAGGAAGACATTTTCATTTTTCTGTCTTGTGGCATTGTCATAATAATTCATTACTTGATTTTAGTATTAAAACTTTATTCTGTATTATTTCTAAATTGGACTTGATTTGTTAGAAATATGATATTACAAATGATAAATATACTAAAAAATTATATTTGAACTTTGCAAATATAGAAAAAATAATAAAGATAATAAATAATTAGAACAATGAACTTTTTTTTGATTGGATGGTGTAAGGAACAATCAGGCCACATAATTAAAAAAGAAAATTAATGAAATCTTTACTGATTAAACATTCCTTTTAAAATATAAAAGAATAAATGTGAAATCATCATAGAGCTATCAAATTCTGTTCTAAAATTTAAAATTATATTTACAATTGTTAATATAACATCCTGATTATTTATTAAGCATATAGAAAGTATGCAATTAAATAGAGAAAGGCTTTAATCTTTATTATCATATGTGTCTTCAATGTTTATAACAGTCAAAGAGTGTAGTTTTTTGAGTATAGTTTTTTGACTATAGAGAGACCTCCCAAACTAATTTAAGTTGTGAAGGAAATAGTGGACTTAAAAAGTAAAGACAGTAACAACTTCCCACTCTCAAATCAAGATGCTCCAGATTGGTCTATATATGTGGGAATGTAGGTTAAAGATAAGATGGCTATTAAGTCTTTATCTTGTGTTGTGGTTTGACAGGTTCCTTTATAGTCAAAAAAAACTACATTGTTTGACTATTATAAATGTTGAAGGCACATGATAAAGATTAAAGCCATTCTCTATTTAATTTTTAATATATTACAAATATTTTAGAATACCATGTTATCCTAAGCTATAGTTTTCTGTTCACCATTGTGATATAGCATTTGTTAGATTTTTAAAAATAAAACATTTTTGAGTAAATCGAATCATGATAATGAATACTTTTGTTTTTAAATAATTATTATGCAAATGTTGTGTAAAATAATCACAAATATTTAAATAAACCACAAACACAAGGTATGTTTTTCTGCTTACTAAGAATAAAGAATTGAGTGTCCAATGACCCTTGTAAATGCTCTCCACCAATTAAGGTTCCTTTGGTAGGTGTGGTTAGATCCTTTGAAGTTTATTTTGGCAATAGATTTTTTCCCTTTTCAGTTGTTTTTTGAAATAATAAATCAAGGCAGTTTCTTCCATCAAAATAAATATAAAAATGGCAAAGTAGCACTATAGTTAGCCAGAGAATAGTGAAGGAAAGTTGAATATCCATTAGCATTAAAAGCAACATTCATTCTTCATCTTTATATAATTAATTATCACTTTAATTTACTAATACCATGTTTTCATCTGGCTGATATATAATGAGTTCAACTGTATTTTTAATCAATGTTGGCAAGACTAAGCTCAAAAATATCAAAAGTTTAACGAATATATGGACTCATTTTATTTTTGATATTTACAGGGTGCTATCTATTGATAGCTGGGCAGAGAATTATTTTCTCCACTAATTACATATACATTGATCTATGCTTAGAAAACTGTATAGATAATAAATACAATGATAAATCAGAGCATTTAACGTGTAATTCTTTAAATTAAATTTTGGTAATATCATTCACAGTACCATTAAGCATGACAGCTAGCCTGCTCAAAATTTCAATTGATGACATTTAAGCTATTATGAAATATATTTTCAAAGTTGAATTCAGGGTTTTTTCTTCAAATACTAAATTGTTCATTGGATTTATTATAGATTTATTTATATTAAATGACAGATTGTCAAAACTATAAATGTAAGCATTGAAATATGATGGAAATTTTGTATACAATGATGTACATAAAGATACAACTAATTAAAATTGGTAGTAAAAGATGAATCCCCATGACCTTTTTATCTGACAAGTAGATTGTCATTGATACAAGAAAGTGGGCATTAGTGGCTTATTTATTTGTGACAGCTGAAGAAATAATTATTTTTTACTTTAAAGTGCATATTTGTGAAACATTTGTTAAAAAAAGAAATTATAGTATTTTTTATTTTATATCAAATTTATTATATTTCAGCAATGGAGTGGTTATAGTCTATCATAAATGCTCAATATTTATAACTAGCATTAATTAAAGTTTATACTATAGCCTATTATCTGAATATGTATATGTAATGAATTTGGTACTCATCCAAATATATAACATGAATGTGTAATAAATGACTTTAAGATGCAATTAAAGGGGATTTGAACACAGACTTTCAAGCTTCCATCCATCAGATTTTCAGTGGTATGAATGGCTGAAGAGTTGGAGGTTGGAGTAGATTGAAGTTGGTCCAATAAAGTGTGAAGATTTGCTTTCTTAATATAAACTGAGCACTGATTATATATATATGTGTAGGAGATGATGATCTGGACTAATTGATGAGTACTGGTTCAGCACCAAAAACATATATTGGAGATCATTTATGTTTTTCACATGTGTAGTCATGTATATCAGGATATAAGATGGAGTGGATAGCTGAAGGAAGCAATATGAATGCACAATTTTGATCAATTATTATTTACCATTGCCATAAATTACAGCAGATGATCTGAATTCCTAAACTGGTTTCCAGGATATTTTAAGAAGAAATCTAGAGGTGAATAAATGCAAGTCGAATAAAAGGTAATGAAATTAACCAGCATGATTTGGAAGTAAGCTATTTACAACGAAAACTCAAATGAGATTAAACTCAAAAAGACTTCATTCTTTCAGAAGGCTGTTAATAGTTTAAAATCATATATTTTAAGTGATCTTTTAGAAAAAAAAGTCTTAATATGATTTTATCTATCTGACTAGCATCATCTGACATCTTCACCCTACATTTATCATTTATTAGATATCTTTTTTTTTCAAGACAATATAAGAGCATTTTCCTGAAGGTTTGTGATGATGGTGTTTTAGTTGTATTTATTGTTTGGACTATTTCCATAATCTAATATGAGTATTGAATGTCTTTAAAAAAATTAACTTTATTTAAATATTCTAAATACATTCAACTGTTAG
Organism: Epiperipatus broadwayi; assembly: GCA_028023455.1. NCBI lineage: Eukaryota > Metazoa > Onychophora > Udeonychophora > Euonychophora > Peripatidae > Epiperipatus > Epiperipatus broadwayi. The sequence continues at coordinate 1,424,396 of JAQFVV010006350.1, forward strand.
TAATAGCATATCAAATAGGTTAGTATATGCACAACATTTCGAGAGTGTTGCTGGTCTAACCAGTGACAGTACTACCATTCGAATTGAACTTGAGTATTGACTTTTAAGGTAATGCTCAGGATATCTAAGTTGGTTAGATAATTACCTTAAAATTCAATACTCAAAGAATCTAAAGGTCCAGGTTCGATTTCTATGCTAGTAGTGTCACTGCTCAGGCCAACAACACCTGAAGAAGAGGGGTATAACACCTCTTGAAATGTTGTGCATATACTAACCTGTTTGATGTGCTATACTAACAGTTGAATGTATATAGAATATTTAAATAAATTTTTCTAAAGACATTAAGTATTCATATTAGTTGATGGATGTAGCCCAAACAATAAATACAACTATCTCTGTCAGAGTATATAATATAATCAAATGACTTTCTTGCTCTGGTGTTGACATTTTGTTGCTGGAAATAACTGGAGTGAAATGGATTTAAAGTCCTTATGCTTTAGAATCTGGTATTACTGTTGCACTACACCACACAGGCTGTAATCACATATAAACAATAGTTATATGACCAGAGTTATTCATATCTAGATGTTCAAAAGATTTTTTAATTGATGCTATTTGAGTTGGAGTGATAAAATTTTCTAACAGCTCTATGTTTTGAACATAGTCCAACATGCTTATCTAAATAAATAGAAGTAATACTGATTGGTAATTCTATATTTTAATAAACTGTTACTCTTAGTAGAAATAACCTAATATTAAATGGAAAATTCAAATGCATTTAAAAATCAAAGTTTTTGATAGATGTGTTTTACCAGTTCTTTTATATGAATTTGAGATTTGGATACTGAAGAGAAATGTGGTGATTTCAGACCACCCAATAAAGCATGAATGATGCATATTGGGAACAACAAGAAAGGATCGAAATTGAAATGATATAGACATTACTAACATTGCTGACAGAATTAAGAGACTGGGTGAGAACTGGCTGATTATATTGTTAGAAGAAGTTATAAGAGAATGATAGTTAAAATCTTAAACTTGACTTCAAGAGATTGCAAAATACCTTGAATGATATCATGTGAGATGGATGGATGAGAATAAGAATTTTTTTTGGGTGATATGAATAAAATAAGGCATGGATCAAATAAACTGAATTCAAATTGGAGATTTTACTCCTACAGTGAGTCAGTAATTGCTGAAATTGATGAATTACAAGAAATCTACAATTATCTTTGATATTTTAGCACAAATAGTAAACAATAAAATAGGACATACTCTGACCAGCCCCCCAAACCTTAGGTCAAAATCAAGGCATTCTTTCTGGCTTACTAGTAATTCTCAGCTGCCTGCCATGCTGAATGTTAACAGCATGTGGACACATTTCTGGAATAATTCCAATATAAATAATTACACTCTAATAGCTGATTCTAATCCCTGAGTATCTAGTTTCTTCCTTCCAAGAAAATTGGTCAAAAATTAACAGTTAGTACAGGTCAGGGTAAATGCCATTATATGCTGTACAAATGGTGATTTATAGACTCTCCAAACTGTGAGTGCGAAAAAGCATGAACTATAGTTCATATTTACAAGGAGTGTCCAATTTACCAGGCTCCTGTTGGCTGCTTTGCTCTTCATAACTTGGGGTGAGTCAGCTCTTGATTGGTTAGGAACTGCTGGTGCTGAATTTTAATGTGCTGATATCATATGCTAAATAAATAATAATTTGGTGAACATTTGCCAGCAACATTTTTTTTACTTCATTTATCTTTTGGAGCACTATAGGTGTCAGATAATTTCAAATAAATTAACAATGTTAGTAATCAAATGGTTTTGTTACTCACAAGTTCATAAGACATCCCACGGATTGGAAGTACAAGACCTGGAATTTATTCAAGTACTTTGGACCAAAGAGCCTCACATTTTATTATTTCACTAAACCATGAAGGACATGATATTAAACACATTTGCAAACTAGTTTCTGGCTATTGGGCATAAAGAGGAATGTTGTTGAGTGTGGATAATCTTCCATTGGTTATTTAAAGTTATTATTCTGTGCGTTGTGTGTGCTTTGAGACAGTGGTAAAGTGGCAGATTTAACGGATCGTGACCCAGCTGTGTCACTTCCGGTGATTGAATTACAGGGCTTTATAAGCCATTTGTTTATATATATGTTTATATGATTCATTTTAAATTGACTCAGTTTTAGTGATTAGGAGGGATGTCTGTAAATTCAGCAACCTTAAATTATTTTTTAATCTAATTATCTGATTGAAATATAATCTTTTATGCACATGTAATCAATGCAGCCCGTTTTGTGTGTGCACGCACGCCCCTGAAAATTTTTCCCTTTAAAATTCTTTTGATGTTAACTTGTTTTACTATTTGCATCTTGTAAATAACGTAAATTAAATTATTAATCATTAATTGATAAAGCTTTTTACTTGAAAAAGTTTTAGATAGATACGCGATTTAATTCAATAATAAACAGGCATTATGTAATTTAAAGTGGATTCGTGATAAATTGTTTACTGAGTTTCTTTCATAAAAAAAGTAGACTCATGTTTATTAGATATATTTGTTTACACGAAAAAAAGAGGGGGGGGGATTCTGAAACTTAAATCGCTTTTGAAAAAATATATTTTATATACTATATCATAATTAATTTACATACATTCTTTTTGCTTAATATTATTAATTATCTTCATTATTTTGATGTAATAGACAACCTTATACTTGCTAATAATCTATGTCTGTAACCTGAATTTGAACCCAGAGGAAATGTAAAATTTATTTAATAACTGGATTTTTAAACATATTCAGATTTTTTTTTTTTTTTTAGATAGCACATTAACAATGTAGATACCATCCAACTGCTGGTTGGTAAAAGAATATCCAATTATTTTTTTGTGTATGAAGAACAAACTAAAAAACATTCGCCAGTGAGAAGTTGACTTAAAAGGTGACTTTATTGTTCTTTTTTGGTGCGATGCTGAAAAGATATGTATTATATAATATGCTATTTCATACGGATTTATTTTAATTAAAAATTAAAATGACATAATAGTTTAGTGACTAGTACACCATTTGCTAACTTTATGAGCTGGATTTTGAATCTAGATAATAATAAACTTCAAAATTTTTTTCAGCTCACAATAAACAAAATTTTTCTTTGAAATAGAAGACTTATAGTGTTTCATAAATTGATATCTAGCTATTCTTAGTTAGACTAGAGGGGAAATGGTGCAGGCTAATCTACGTTGGTGAAATGAGTGTAAATGCACTAACTATAAAGGATAGATATAATTATGATTTTTAAGACCAGTGCAAGGGATCATATCCTTCCACCTCTGACTTTCATAGTTATCTTTATTAATTTTTAGATATGAGCTTTTTAACTAATTGCAAAATATATAATTAGAAAACAAAATATCACATGATCTTTAGTATTTTTTTTTTTAATTTATGAATATAGTTTAATTTTGGTATGAATTTAAAGTGTAAAATTTTATTTGACCTATAACTGCATTAAAGTTTTGTTCTGATAAAAAAGTTAATATATTTTAAAGGTTTTGTAAGTAATTTTTAAATAATTGTACTTGCAAAAGTAACAGATAAAAAAATATGGAGAAGAGAAATAAATGTGGATTTGAAGGAGAATGGTAAAAAATGATAATAAAAGGAAAGGGATAAGAGATTTTTTGCTGTTGAATTTTTGAAATGATATTGGATTATTTATGTTTTGAGATAGGAAAAAAATGAAAGATTTGTTGGAGATCTAATCAATAGGACAAGAGACAACAAAGTCACAAAATGGTCTAGTTATTCTGTTAAATAAGTAATTATAATAATGCATTTTCTTTCTCAATGGCATTAGTTTTAAGTTTGACTGAAAATGTCACCTATTACTCTTTTTAAAATTTAAAAATCTCCTAATTAATCAACAAAATAAAAAAAGGGCATTATAGACATCTTTTTAACAGTATAAAAGATTTAGTAAAGATTATGGTACAGCTTTAAGATTGATAATAATCAAATAGTTGTTTGAGAGATCATGTGATGTTCAGTGACTTCTGATATTCAGAAGCTAGATGAAAACTGAATTAAGATGGTGTCAAACAAATAATAATTATTTTAACTGCTTTTTTGGAAAATAACTAAATATATAATTATTTCACTTATTAAAATGTAAAATATATTGTAATATAGCTATATATTCAAAATTTAGACCAAATAAAGCTATTTTGGCACATTTAAATCAAATGTTCCTTTAAACTAATTGATTTAAAATTCAGCCCTCTGATGAAAATTATTAATGCTAATCATTTATATAATAGAGAATACCAGTGTGAAGTGGCTGTATTTATATTGCACAACTTATTGAATACTGTAACTAGAGAGCAAATCAGTTATTTATCAATAGTAGTTTTGATAGAGTATTCTTCTTACTTATATATATATATTGTTTTGTAATTTTTATCTTTATATATTGTAGAGGTGTATAGTCAGCTACAAGTTCATTATATGATAGAAAATATAATCTAGAAATAACATTTTTTAAACAATGTATGCGTGGTAGTAAAAGGGTTAACCCTTTTACTACTGACTTAAACCTAATATTTATTTTTAAATGTTTAATGATTAGAATGAAATATCTTGATAATTAAAACCAAGAAACCAAAAATAAACACGTGTTCATTGATTCACACACTTACATGTATACAGGAAATTACATTTTTCTAGATCAAATTTATCCTGATAATTAACTTCTATTTCTTTAAATAATTGAATATTATTTAAATAAATTAATAAGCTTTAATTAGAGATATCTTTTTTTAAAACTTACCAAATAAAAGAACTTAGCCAGATGATTATTTACTATAAAAATAATTAAATAATTGCATTTTAATACTCATAAACTATCCATTAATATTTTTAAACTTTAACTATAAAATCAAGTCTGTTTAGCTTTCTTTCTTCTAAAGTATATAAATTAAATATTATTTTTTGACTTAAAGCATACATCTTTTAACACTAAAAAATATACCTTTATAACAGCTTTTAAATTATGAAATATTATCTATTTGATATGTATAATGAACCAAATAAAGTAAAATATTAATGCATAAGAATTAGAGAACCCAATTTATGCAATATGAAGTTATTCTCTCTTTATTTATTATTTCTGTTTTTTAGAATAGAATAGCTTAAGTTCTTAAGCTAAAGTACTCAATGGAGACAATGTCCATTATCACAGGGTCACTATATATATATATAACAATAGATGGCGTTATACCAAAAACACCTTCAAGCGTTTGTTTACATAAACGTCAGAGCGAGTATTTCACTATCTCTAACTTAATTTCCACCTTCAGATCATGATTTCAAGCTATTTGCTATCGTCAGTGAAGGACAGGATTAAGAAACTAGATCTAAAACACAAACTCTGAGTGTTTAAGAAACAGTTTCTATTCAGCTTGCAAGCGTGAATCTTTTAGACATGTAATGTCTTCAAACTCAGCATAGCATGCCAGATAGCTACATGGGTCTGATATCAGTTCAGCATCATCACATAGTAGAAGCCTCTGCAATATATATCATTGCAAGAAAGACCTCAAAGGTACATTTATGAAAAACGAAAAACATGTCTAAAAGATTCACGCTTGCAAGCTAAATAGAAACTGTTTCTTAAACGCCCAGAGTTTGTGTTTTAGATCTAGTTTTTTAATCCTGTCCTTCACTGACGATAGCAAATAGCTTGAAATCATGATCTGAAGGTGGAAATTAAGTTAGAGATAGTGAAATACTCGCTCTGACGTTTATGTAAACAAACGCTTGAAGGTGTTTTTGGTATAACACCATCTATTGTCATAAATACAAGCATATGCAAGTTTTTAACTTGTGTTTTTTTGTTTTTCATATATATATATATTGTAACAGGATGGGGATAAGTGGTAATACTTGGAGTGATGGCAATCATCACTCCCAAGTAAATTAAATTTAAAATTTATAAAAAGTATATTTAAGTAAGATACTGATTTATAAGAGTATCAAAATATTTAAAGTAATGTTTAATAATCATAAATACGTAAGCAATGTTATATATTTATAGAGCATGAGGTGATGAGAAATCTCTCTGAGAGATCAGCCAGCTAACTCCTTAGAGCAACTAAAAGTATCATAAATCACACCTCAACCTGCATTGTAAATAAATATAACTATGAATAATACTATGAGTAATAATCATTGATCATCATGAATGATCTATCAAAAGAAATCAACAGTCAATCTTTGACTTGATTGGAAATGGATCTTCTGTAGACCAGGCTAACTAGTGAACCATTGCCAGCTTGGGGAAATTATTTAAACATAATTTGGAGGCACAAATTAAGTGCTCATTCATCAGAATACATAAGAATCAAAACAATAATCTTAGGACATTAAAACATGCCAATCATCATCAATGCTCTGGCCATTTAGTACTATTAACATACTGGCCATCTATAAACTTAATAAACTAAAATAAAATGAAGTGCAGGGACTTTGAAGAATATACTCTTCATGCCAAAACAGGACCCTTGTTAACTTAATGCCCCTAAAGCACTAAATATATCCCCATTTATATATTCAGCCTGTGCTCAAATATATCTCAGAGAACATAAGCTCTCTTACTGTTACATGACCAAGAGATGATGGAAACAGATATTCTAAAAATATTTAGAACCACTGAAATAATTTCCATAATTAAACACAAGTTTATTATTATTAATAATAAAAAAATGATATTAAGTTCTAGAATAAGGCTATACAGATCAATTAATTAAGCCTTCTGATTTTTTATTAACATACAATAATAACAAATTATCACATTGTGATTTGCATATATGTGATTAATAGAAAATTCAAGTTATTACATGGTGGTTTATGTATATATGTGCACAGATGCACAGTTTATAATATACAATTAATATATTTCAATTGAAATTCAATAATGACATAAAATGATTAAATTTTACAAATATGTCTTATTTTAATTTGTTACAATAATAATATATTTTCCTAATTAATTCCATTTAGAAAACATACATAACTTGCGTATAAACAAAATATAGATATAATTTAAAATTAGTTATCAGTTTTTTTTTTAAAAAAATATCAGTTTATAAATTGTTATTTTTTTAAAAAAAAGTATAGTCAATTTTTGACAGGTACTTGTTGATTAAAACATTTTTAAAATTAAATTATAGAATCATCTATTCTTTACTTTTTTTGACTTTTTAAATCCAGTCAAAATTATTTGTGTTTGTTTCACTTTTAAAATGTCTCTCTCTTTTTTTTAATAAATGAAAAATAAAATTGTTTTATACAATTAAAAATATAAATTTCAAAATGTCTTTTTGTTTTCTCAATAAATGATTTAAAATAATCATTATAGATTAAATATGTCACTTTTAGAATGTCATTTTTAACATATAACATTATCACCATCAGTTGTATATACATTTATCTGTGATTCTCTGCATATAAATATATCAGCATACATATAATCATTTCTTCAGCAACTGATGGGGTTCTCTTAGGCAAACTGATAGACTGGCTTGTTATCATCAGGCAAAGAATCAGGTTTGTTGGCTTTGATTTGGTTCCACATATATTTCAGATCATCCAGCTGTCTTCACATTTAAGGCTAATTGATCCAGGCAAGCAGCTGTCTAGGCTAGTGAATAAAGAAGTGGGTTGAGCTTCATGATTCAAACTTCAGTATAGTAAATTAGTAGACTGCAGCTGGACTTGTCCATTTTCCTTTTTTGAATTCTTTCATCTTCATGGCAGTTCTCTGTATAATTCTGCCAGCCATCTCTGCAGCTAACTTTACTGTGGCTACTCTGCTACAGTTACAAACAAACTGCAGCCAACCCTTCACAAAATATTTTAGCCAAATTTGCAGCTAACTATTAGCCATATTCTCCATAAAAATATTAAGACAAGAACTGTCTTCAAAAAAAATAATATCCAAAGTTTGCAGCTGGCCTATTTGGCCACTGCTTTTCAAAATTTTAAAACCATACTTTGCAGCTGGCTATTAGCCAGCTGCTTCTTTAAAAATTATTATCCAAAACTGAACTGATATTTTTATCAGCCCCTTTATAGAAGAATAATCTATGTGATAAAAACATTGTAATTGGAAACAGAGTTTTTTTCCTGTCTATTCCTTATCTTGATTAAAATTAATTTTAATCTTTTCAAGTCATTTAATTGCAAGCTACTTTTGGAAGCAACTTTAAAATTTTGTCAAAGGGGTGATATACATGTTTTTACTTTAATCCTTTGGAATTTTTAATTTACAAAGATTTTTAAAAATACATAAAGAAATGTATACAAGTATTATTAATAAAAAAAATAAACCATGCTTGTTTTTAAATTCAAAATCAGAATTACAAATAATATTTATTAGACCTTTTTAATTGTTTAATTTATAATAAAATTCTATTTTAAATTCAGTTATTTAACCCTTTATTATTATTCCAGGAAGGTAGAAAATATTTTTTAAAATTTTTGTCTGTGTTTATTTCTATTTTTCCTTTCAACATTATATATATATATATATATTTGTGCACACACACTTTATTAGTGTGTATTATATAACAGACCTGTTATAATATATATATATATATCAATATGGTGAAAAAGCCATAAGCTGGCTATAGCAATGAAATTATTTTTTAAATTAGTTTTACCTTGTCATTTTTAATTTTGTAGTGTTATTCTAGTGTATTTTGTAATATATATATAAACAAAGGGAGCAAATCATCCTCCTCTAGGCTATTGCTTGAATCCACCAAAAATAGGTGAATTTATTCTATTCTTGATTATTTGTTCAACATTTAGAGCACTTTTAAGTCTTAACCTGGAGGAGATTGATTTGCTCCCTTCGTTTAAATACATGTTGATCCATGTTTAATTTAAAGTTATATATATATAATTTTTTATTATTCCATTGTATGATTCAAACATCAATTAAGTATCTGCATTATTATTATTATTATTATTATTATTATTATTATTATTATTATTATTATTATTATTATTATTATTATTATTATTATTATTATTATTATTTAAATTAATAATGAAGGATAATGTATTTTATTAAATATCATTATCTAGAAATATAATTTTCATGCCTTATTGATGGTTGTACTATCCATTTTAAAGTAAAGTACATTGTTTGAGAGGGTACATTATTTGATTGCCATTATATGGAATAAAACTATTATTGAATGTTATATATTTTTGCTTTTGCTCACTTTTCAATCACACATTTCATCAATTTATCAGAGGCTTAAGCTTAGTAATTAATTATTATGAAGGAATTACTTGAACCCAAGCTATGGTTAAGTGCTAATAGTATTAATACTAAATAAATATTGATTGAAATCTGGGTTGCTAATTTATGTCATTATGCATACTAAATAGTGTGACCAGCCCAAATTAATAAATACGTCTAGTAATTTCAGATATTGTAAGCCAATATTACTGGTGGAAATGCACATTAGCAGAAAAGGTTTTTCAACTAGTAATGGCATTCAATATTCTTTTCATAAATTTAATAAGCATTACAATTTCACTGTAGCATGTATATGCTTCATTACATTTAATGTCTCAACATGAAGTTTAAGGTAATCCCTACTTGTTATCCTGTTATATTTGCTTGCCCAAGTGTGGCTCAATCATATTATCATACATATGTCCTCCTGTTACAACATATATATATATATATATATATATATATATATATATAAATAAAGATTAAATTATATATATATATATATATATATAATTTAATCTTTATTTGCAAAGTTTAACAATGAGGAGAAATATTTCTGCTTCAAGTTAAATTAGGTATTGAGAAAGAATAAATCAAATCAGACATTTGATATTTTATAATCAAGAGATCTAACATATGTAAGTTGAGAAGAAGACTCATTGACTTTGATAATTGTCAAGAAAAGATTAAGATAAGCAATAAAACAATAATTAGAGATTTGTTGAAAAAATGTAAGAGATAAATTAATAATCATCTGAACCATATTGAATGTGAGAAAAGTATTCAATGATAATCAAATTTAGGTAAGAAAAATGAAGAATAATAATTTTTGGCTCTAAATGGATGTTCAAATTGTTGAGAAGTAATTTTGGCACTAGAGAACTTACATTTGTTATTTGAAAATATATTATGGGTTCAGTATTAGGAGTATGATAGTACCCACACAAGGTAAAGCTTGGGCATTTAAAACTGGTGGTGAAGACTGGGTTTACTCTTTAGCTAATAATAACTGAAGTCTCAGTTACCAACCACTACTGAATAGGTATCTTCAATGGATACAGAGTAACAGATACAAAGCCCCAAGACTGCTTTCATCCTGAAGAAATTTCCAGTGTTCAATTGTCCCAGATTCATATTTAGTTCTTAGATATGGTAAGCAAAGGCATTAATTATTCTAACATGATACCATTATGTCAGATAATGTGATACCATTATGTCAAGAAGAGCCAGAATAAAGGAAAACACTATTAAAAATATACACATATATATATATATAACAAATTAATTAAACACACTTTTTCTTTTCAAATATTATTATATTTTATGAATAATTTTTTATCAACATTTCGACCATATTATATGGTCATTATCAAGAATTATTCCTATAAAATATATTTGTACTAAATATATGTTTACAAAGAATCTGCAAAGAATTTACAAAAAATAACAGATTTCCATTAAAAATATGTTAATATTAACTGTTGAAAATCCAAAATTTCACATAAGTTAATTTGTGAAAGGAAATAATGGGTTTAAATGTAAATAAATTAATATCTTCATGCTCTCAAATCAAGTTTCTTCAGATTGGCCTATATAAAGAAAATTTTAGGTTAAAGATTAGATGGCCATTTTTATTTTTATATGGTCCCTATCTTGTGTTGAGGTTTGAGAGGTTGATCTATAGTCAAAAATTACATCATTTGGATATTATAAAAAAATGTTTAAGGCAATGTGATTACTTTTATCCATACTGCAAACTTATTTAAGATCTTTTGCCATCTTTATTCAATGTTTTATTATTGTTTATTTTATTTTGCAATTTATTAATGTCATATTTTTAATAATCTTGTTTTTTAGACATTCTTTTCTCCATTTCCTTTATAACATCAAATATCTATATGATTTATCATCTATTAATGTAAGACAGAAATGGCCATTATATCACAGTCCACCCATGCACCCAATTTTATTATTTATGACTTCATACGCTTCACATAACTTACATACTACTATTCAATTTTAGTATAAAATACAATATGTTATAACCATTAAAAGCATAAACCTAAACTAGTAAATAAATAATCAAAATTATCCCAAATTTAGAACTCAACCAGACTAGCCAAGAAAATAAAATCTAAAACACTACCAATGGTTTCACTATTACAAGTAGACTTCTCAAGTATGAAGAAATTCAAAATAACAGCATATTTAAATTACCCACAAATCCACTTACTTCCCATACACCCTTAATATTAAAAGAACTTTTAATCAAGTTAATTGCTTCAGAATTATAAATTTTTAATAATAATGATTCTTTAATTCTTTTTATTTCATTTCTCTCAAAGAAGACAACCTTAGTTTCATCAAAATTAAGGTGTGGCCTATATCTTTTTTATGGATATATAAAGCAGAACTAAGATATTTATTTTTAACCCTACTTTTATGTACTTTTGATCTTTTATTTAAATCTGCTTGTAGCAGAGTTTTTTCCTTGAGTAATCTGTTTGAATAGTGAATTTGGGGTAATTTTGAATATGTTATAAATAAATAATATTTAGCTTTTTTTTTTTTTTTTTTTGTAATGTAATAATATACTATAAAAATATTTTCTATAATGTTATTATATTATGAAAAAATATATTTAAGTTTAAATATTGCTTATTTTAATAAGACTTTGGATCTGTTTCATTTTCACCAGATTTATGTTTGGGGTCAGATATGAACTCTATTTGTTTGTTTGTTTTTGTTTAGCAATTTCATTCATGAAAATAATTTTTATAGACAACAAAACTCCAAGGTTTACAAAGGATAAATGATTATAAAATGAAGGTTAAAAGTAATTAAAAACTACTCCAAATTAGACTTCAAAATTAGACAAGTATCAAATGTCTAATGATATAATGTTTGTGGAACCTTTTTTTTTTTTTAGTTTGATTCACTAAATTTGAATTTTTGTTTATTTATATTTTTTGACTTAGTAAAAATTGTTTTTTTTTATATATTATAGATTCACTTTACAAAATCTAAACTTTTTATTTTTATAATCAGGTATTTTATATGCCAAAATTAATCCATTAATGGATCAAAGTTGACACATGTAGTATATATTGGTCCATCTTTGCTGTAAGTAGTCAAATATGCTGTTTGGTCAATCTAAATGAATTGAATCTAATTTATGGTCTGTGTATGTAAAAAAGCAATATGCAATAGAAGATTATGGTCTTGTTATCTCATATATATATATATTTTAGCACTTTATGTAGAATATGAGGTTTTGGCATTGGAGCAATTTTTCAATTGCACATTTTCTAAATAGTAAACTGGTAAAATAACTATGGTTCAAATGTCAAAAGCAAACTCAGAGATCTATTTGGCTAATTTAATTGTGTTCAACCCATCACTTTTGTGCTTGTCCATGTTTTCTTATTCAACAGATATTTTTCTTTCATGGTCTTGGATCATCACAGATTTATGATTTAAAATATGTAAATATTTAATTTATATGGCACTATGTTTTTATAAATTAATAATAACTGTAGCTTACTCCACTGCACATGTGCTTTACAGATCGAACACTAATTATAATGAATACTCTCCTCTCAGTTCCAAATGCTTCAGATTTGTCTATACATGTAGTTTGGGTGAAAAAGATAGATTGGTCCATTCTTTCTTTTAAAAAGTCTTTATCTTGTGTTTGGAAAGGAGAGTATTCATTATAATTAGCACTCGATCTGTAAAGCGCATGTGCAGTGGAGTAAGCTACTCTTATTGATTTAAAATATGATAAAAAGTTAAGTGATTTGTGGCTGATAAATTCATAAGATATTCAAGGATCAGGAATGATAGTGCTGGAGCCATGATTTAAGCATCCTGAGTTCCAAAGACTGCTACTCTACCATTACATTTAACCAATTTACCACAAGATAAAGACACATTTAATGTAAATAATAACAATTCAGACTATAATTTATTTACATCATATAATTTAAAATTGCAATTTTAATCACCATTATTATGATGCTATACATCTAAAGCAATGTTTATCTGCTTATTATTAGCATATAGTCTAGCTACTGATATTCTAATAATATTCTTCAAAATTTGATTATATTGATAATCACTATTTTTAACTAATTAGTTTATCAGTTAACACAAAATATTTTTACTGGATTGATAGCGAACAGAAACACTTAAGATTCTTTCTTTGGGATTAGATAAATAATATTTTTGGTTGGTAAATGAGTATCTAATTGTTATTAATTAAGTAATAAAGATTTCAGCATTCACCAATGGATGCTAAAGATTTATTTTTAACCTTCACTAGTGAATCAAGTATCTTGCTTTTAATTGACATAATCATATTCTCTGTATGGCCAAAATAGTTCATAGTTTCAAAAGTTCATTTAATTGACATCTATCTTTATATTTTCACCATCTAATTTATTCATTACTATAATTTGAATGACAGTTGTCAAATTTCCTACACTTCCATCTTTGTCCTTCTCTATTTTACATAAATACATTAATGATTTTTAGTAATAATGTATTGAATTAGAGATTATCTTATCAGTTCTAGCTCAGATATAAACTTCAAACTGAGTGAAAGATTAATTTATGAGGGGAAACCCAAAGATAACTGGAATTTTATAATAAAAAATTGTTGATTTATTTTAAAGTGTTATAAATTTAATCTCCTTCAAAGTACTACTGTCCATTTAATACAATACACCAATCTATTGAACTAGTCCAGAAACACAACCAGGAGTCTTTTAATGCATACAGCCTTTTTTTCCACCACTTCTAAATCAGTAAAAAAAAATTGAGGCATTTTTTTTTCATCCAAGAGAAAAGAAGTCACATGGTTAGAGATCAAGTAAATATGGCTGATATATAAGTTGGGTCATGTTGAATTTAAAAAATTCTTCATACTCAAGACTGCTCACAGAGGAATTGTTGTGATGAAGCTTGCACTCCTCACTTTGCCATATAATGGGACTTTTACCTTTTGGCACATTATGCAAACATTTTAGAACTTGGAGATAAAATGTTTGACCATTAAAAACTAATTTTGAGAGAAAAATGGCATTTTCATCAATAAAAAAAAATATCAGCATTATTTTGACATTGGACTTCACTCATGGTATTAGCACATGGTAAATTTTGATAATTTCATTAAATCATTCGTAAACTTATGTTTTTCCCAGCTTTCTTGTAATCCATTTCAAGCATTACAACTGTTTTCTCTAAAAGAAAACAGAATTTCACATTATTCAAACTTTTCCTCCTTTACCAAAAAATCATGAAATATGCAAAATGCACTTTACAAAAAAATGTGCGACGTGGCACCATGATTTCACATGTTAAGATGATTTGGTAGATTAAAGCAAAAGGGTTCTCTCAAGAGGTATGTAACTGCAGAAGCATGTATGACAACAGGTATACTTACCAGAGAACAATTTCAGTTATTTTTGGGTTTTGCCACATTTTTTTAATTGTGATGCATGACCATGTGGTATTATTAATTCACTCATATTTTTTTAGATATATTTAAAACTTCCACCATTCCTTCTTGAAATGTATGAAAGAAATCTAAAAAATATTAAGACCCCAAGTTGCTTCTTCATGTAGATATTTTTAAAAAAATTGAAATGCGAAAAATGAGAAAACAAAGTAGGTCATTTATTCTAGATGAAAAGATCATCATCATCATCAACCATTATCAATCCACTGCAGGATGAAAGTCTCTCCATCTTTTCCAATCTTTAGCTTCTCTTCTCCACTTCACCCCTGCACACTTTTTTATTTCCTCCATTCATCTCACATGTTGTCTCTTTCTGAGTCTTTTATAATCTCTTTGAATCCAATTTAAGATTTCAATTATCTATCTATTATCATTTCTCCTAACAATATGACCAGCCCAATTCCACTTCAGTCTCTTAATTCTTTCAATGGTGTCAATAACATCTGTTTGTTCTGTCAGTCATATTGAATGGTGTGAAGTCCCTGTATTGCTCTTTTGTTAAATTTCCAAGTGTCACATCCATAAGTACGAACTTATAAAACATACTTTTTAAAAAAAATCTTCATTTTCAAACACATAATACATTTCCTTTTAATATTAAGTTATTTCTACCAAAACACTCCATCCTAATTTAATTTTACATTTAATTTCATCCATTATGTTTTCATTTCTATTAATAATTTGATCAAAATTTATATCCATTATGTTTTCATTTCTATTAATAATTTGATCAAAATTTATTGACCAATAACTGAATGTTCAGTTCATTTAACTTTTGGCTATTTGAAAAAAAAATTAAAGCTTACTTAGAAATTTTCATCTCTTGGGAAAAAAGTTTCAATTTCTACCTGAATTCGAACCTTTGGATGGTTGTTGCAGTTAAATATTGAATGCACAATTCATTTTACCATGTGATCCTTTTTAATATTATAATGCATTAAATAAATAATTGAATGGTTTATTGCACGGGAAATCACATGATGTTTGAACTCCGGAAATAGCATTTGAGCCATGGTTCCATTAAACAGGCTCTCTAGAGTCCGCCAATCTACCATCGCACTAAACCAAGCAGAGGATTACAAAGTAATTGTAAAAAAGTACTTATATATAAAGAATTATTTGTTTATAATTCTCAGACAATATTTTTTATTCTTTATTTTATTACTTTCTTATTACATTTAAAGTGATTCATTTTTTAGATGTAAATTTGATAAAAGTTCTGATAGTGGAAAAGGTTTTTAATTACATATTCCTTAAGACCAAATGTAAAGACGTTTTGATTTAGTGTATGGTACAATCATAAATTCGTTTTTAATTAAACTTTGGGAAAATCTTCAGAGAAGTAATAAAAAAACATTTAACGATATAACAAACACAAAATTCCTTTTTTTCCCCAAAACAAAAAAAAAGAGGAAAAAATGTGTTTACAAGAAAAATACATTAAGAAATTTATATAATAAAAATACTTGACTGAAAAAAAAGTAAATCTGAAGCAGATTATTTTTACAATTTTCAGTTATCATGATTGTGTGTGTGTGCGCGCGCGCGCGCGCGTTCAGATCTTCAATTTCATAAAAAAAGATTTGCTTGAATAAATAATTATGTTCATTAATATACATGTAAAATAGGCAACATTTGAATAAAATTTATATGATTAGTTGCACAGATTGTCATGCGTTGTTTATTCAGATTGCTTAATGATCACAGTAGTTTTATTTAAAACTGATCAGAAATGAGATTTTATTTTTTTTAGCTGAGAATTATGCCAGAAACTTTCACTTTTCAAATAGGCTAAACCGGTGGTCAGCAACCTAGGGCACGTGTGCCAGAACGATTATCAATGGCACTCTGATTGAAATGAAATAATAAAAAAATTATAAGCGCATGCATTTGCGCCCCCTACATTTCTCATATGCGACTCACATGTAAATGGAATCCACAATTCAGTGTAGTTTACTAATTATTTAGTACAATAAATGTAAATTCGATCTTTACTATTTTCAATAAAGATAAGAGTTAAGTAGAATGGAGTTTTTTTTTCCCCAGGAAGAATTAATTTTGCCTGGTTTTTTTTATTTTTATTAATTCACTGGCAATTGATCTTTGATAGATTTGGATGGAAATGTATTTAGAGTAAATTTATATTCAGACAGAATATTATATAATTAATTCATTTAAAAAATTTCTATTCGGAATTATATAATAATACATTTTTAGTTTTGGTGTGTTTCTTGGGGGGAAAAGTTTATAATTGGTGCTAGTTGGTTCAATGCATGAAGGAAATCCGCATATACGTGAGAATTGATAATATCATTTGGATTTCAAAAGAAGTTTTTTACTTTTAGATGTTTATTGTGTAATTAAAACAAATTTCTCATTGAGAAAAATTCCAAATGTCAGTAGTTTTAAAGAAAAAAAGATTATATGATAAACTTCCAATTTCGAGTTGATTTTTTATATCACAAAAATGAATTCCTTAATCAGCTGTTTAAATTAAACCATGGAAAGCTAAATGCATTTTGCCTATTCTGAATTATTATATATTAATCGGCAATTTTGTAAACAATACACATTTTTTAAGCGCCTATGAGATGAATCTTCTCCATATCAAAAACAATTTTAAACATGTCTTTCAAATGCAATACATTTTAATAAAACATACTTTTCACATGTGATCCTATGTATTTTAATATATTGAATGACCAATAATATAAGATCTGGTTATAATGGGCTTCAAAAATATATAATATATAATTTTGAAGCCCATTATAACCGGATCGATTTTGATACTATATATAATAAGATTGTTAGAATCATTACAATGGCATTGTAACATACGTTTGGCATGACATGACTAAAAGGTTGCTGACTCTTGGGCTAAACCACATGATGCAACATTTGCTTATATGTGGCATATGTGTATAAAGATATTTAATGCTTTGTATGCTCATTTATTTAAAGATGTGTTAGTTAAAATAATTAAATAAAATGCAGCCTGACATTTAGATAGTAAAATATATTTTGTTGTATTTTTTGCTCTGCTTTTAGATCTCAACATTTTTTTATAAAAAGATTATAATATAAAAACTGAGAAACAACCAAAACTGATATTTATCATTTTAGTTATAACAATAAAAGTTTTTAATTGGCACTATTGATTCAAATTTAAATGAATAAAATTTTATTCATTATTGTGCCCTGCAAGGTGTAGACCAGTTGGTGGAACACTGAATATGAGATCGGGAGGTCTCAGGATCTATCCTAGTGCTCACAGTTCTGGAATTAAAATTTCTTATGAATTCCCAAGCAATAAAGCCATTAGCATTGTTTTTAGCCTGTGTAGTTTGACACAACTGGTAGAGCGTCCGACTTGTGATAGGGAGATCCTGCAATCGTTTCTGGGACTCAAAATCTCGCAGTTCTAGCATTCAAACTTTTTATGAATTCCCTAGCAATAAAACCATTACCATTTTTATTTTGCTCTGCATGGTTTAGTACACTTGGTAGAATGTCTGACTTGGGATCGGAAGATCTCAGGATTGATTCTGGCGCTCGCAATTCTGTTGTTCAAATTTCTTACGAACTCCTGAGCAATAAAGCCATTAACAGTATGCTTAAATTCATTATTATTATTTTTTTAAGTAAACCATTTTATGATTATATTTTCAGAACATTTATTTCAGAAAATATTTATATTTGAAGAATGTTTTATAAATTTAACCTACACCCATGTTTGATAATTGAAAACTGCTCCATGCATTTATTTCAGTATTTTTTATATAAATCTAGTACTTTTTTTGTTTTAAGTTCTTTTTTCTAAAAAAAAGGGCAAATTTTAACATTATTAATTTTTTTATGAATAAGTATGAGAGTCGATGGTGTAGAAATTAGCACAACTGTATTACCTTGCTCATTACCTAGGATTCAAATCCATACCATATAAGCTTGAGAAAAAAAAAATTAGGTTTCAAACAGGATGTTGAATATGATAATTTATTGAAAGCAGATATGAGCAGAAAAAGAGAAAGATCAAGGAAGCACTTGAAAAAAAAAGATCTAAATGAATAATGTAAAAAGAAATGATCTGTTGAAAGTAAATGTTATAGGTAGAGAGATATGGAGAAGGAAAATGACAGATTTTTGTTGAGGGTTTACTTAGCAGTAAGAAAATCTGGATGAAGTAAATTTGTTTAATTACCATATGAAGAATGGATAAGAATACTAGAAATGATGATTTATTAGGAAGTAATGAGAGGAAAAGAAGAGGAAGACTAGAAAATGATGAAAAGGATTGATGAACAGAAGGAATATTCTGACAGCAGCAGATATTGTGCTTAGAGATATTTGGAAAGTCACTTTCAGCAGTGAGGAAATTTTAGAGTTTTTTCTGATATCTATACTGATATCTTCTAATAGATCTTTATAAAAAGAGGCTTTTTTAAAATCATTTTTATTGGATTTTTAATGTTTGGCTTTATTTTATTACCCTTTTAATTGATTTCAATGAGGAGATTCCAACTTTAAATTATACTCTTATAGCTGTCTTCATTTGTCCATAAAAATGGGAAATAACATAATATTGATTTATTAATTTTAAAAAAACTCTTAAGATGTCATCAGTATTTTATAAATAATTTTTTTACAAATAAGCTAACAACTGGCCAACAATATTGCTGATTGGTAGTTTAGTTCTGTCCATGAGAATGTTTTCCAGGGCTTTTGATATTTCATTCTATTGTTAGATTTCAAATATAAGAACATATTTTTCATAGTTTGTTTATGTATTTATGATTATTTTTCATAATGTATTGGTGTACTATTTTTTAATAATGTCATTAGATTCAGATTTTATTCAAAAATATTTACTTTTAGAAGACAAATTAAAAGAAATCAGTAATATATGACCACAATTTATGATTAGATGGATGAAAATGCATTTTGATCACAGCAGATTTATATTTGTCATGTCCTGAATAGTTTTGCACAGTGATGACATTGGAAGATCCCACGATTGATTGTGATGGTCACAGGTCTGGCACTTAAACATATGAACACCTGAACAGTAAAAATAATAGGGTTTTTGGGGTGCTTGTGGAGTTTGATGTAGTTGTAGAGCATTTGATTTGGGATTGGGGGATCCTAAGAT
Source organism: Epiperipatus broadwayi (assembly GCA_028023455.1). Classification (NCBI taxonomy): domain Eukaryota; kingdom Metazoa; phylum Onychophora; class Udeonychophora; order Euonychophora; family Peripatidae; genus Epiperipatus; species Epiperipatus broadwayi. The sequence continues at coordinate 1,444,388 of JAQFVV010006350.1, forward strand.
CAATTTTAGTGCTTGAACTTCTTATAAACTCCCAAGCAAGAAGACAAATTAAGAAAAGTCAAAAATATAAGGACACAATTTATAAATAGCTGAATAAATATGCATTTGTTCATAGCAGATTTATTTTTGTCATGCCCTGAACAGTTTGGCATAGTGGTAAAATATCCAGCTTGAGCTTGGAAAACCCACATTGAGTCTGGTGCTCACAGGCCTGGCAGTCAAACTTATTATGAACTCCAAAGCAATAAAAACATTAGTTTTTTTGTCTTGTATGGTTTGGTCAGCAATAGAGTATCTAACTTGGGATTGGGAAATCCAAGAATCAATTTTGGTGCTTATACTTATTATGAATTCCCAAGAAATAAAGCTATTAGCTTTTTTTTGTCATGATTTTAAAATTACAATATTTTAAAATTTTAATTGGGATTTTGTTAACTTTAATTAATCTGAACTATAAAGGGTTAATGTATTATTATTAGTCTTTATGTAGGGCAGCAGAAAAATAGGATGTTAGAAAGCAGTTAATTATAATCATAACAGCACATAAACACTTTATAACTATATATGAATAAAAAGGCAAACAGTAAGATCTTGCAATCACTAATAGTGAAAGCCACATTATATCATAATCATTTTTTTAGAGTGTAGTAATTATCTGACTGATCTAAATTAAGTGTCACTTTAGTATTCTATCTAAAAATGAATGAGCACCCATTTATTGTCTGCTATTTAATAGCTAATAGAGGTAACAATAGACGATATCTGAAATAAATAATAGTCATAAACTGTGCTTAAGTACAATATCATTTGGAAGTTCACTTAAAAAGTCATTAATTGTTAGTGTTTTCCTGAAGGTTTGTGATGATGGTGTTCTAGTTGTATTTTTATATTGGACTATTTCCATCATCTAATATGCGTATTGAATGTCTTTAGAAAAATTTAACTTTATTTCAATATTCCAAATACCTTCAATTGTTAGTAATAGCACATCAAACAAGTTAAGATATGCACAATGTTTCGAGAGGTATTATTCTCCCCTCTTCTTCAGGTGTTGCTGGTTTGACCAGTGACAATACTAGCATGGGATTTGAACCTGGATCCTTAGATTCTTGATTATTGAATTTTAAGGTAATGCTCTAACCAACTGAGACATCTTGCCAATAGCTAAACATATTTTGAAATAGTTAAATAAAGTAATAATTATTAGTTTTATATTCATTATTACATGTGTATTGTTTTAAAATATATAAATAATCAAATAGTATTATTGCTTGGGAGTTTATAGAAGTTTAAGTACTGATATAATGGAGCTGAATACAATCAGTAGACTTTATGCTCTGCAATCCACCATTTTACTACTTTACTAACAACGCTGCTTATATTTTATAATTATATGATGTTACTATCAATTAGATTAACTTATTTAGTTAGTGATTTAATTAGGAATACTAGTTAAATCTGTTTTTAAATTTCGCATTTTCATACAAATAAAGATGATTATTAATTTTTCTCTTATCTTGTGTTTGCTTATTATTGTTTCACTTTGTATTTACATTGAATATCCACATTTCTTATTGTAATAATTAAAGTGAATCATTAATAAAAGGCATTGAAAAAAATATGAAATTGATCATTATTGAGACTTGTAAAATTTAACTACAGATTTCTTCATTACTCCAAGCTATCTATTATAAATTTATGTAATCAAAGGACACAAGATGGTAGTGCTAATATATTCACATGTCAGATAAATGTTATGTTTATGGTCTTGATAGGGAGGTCTGTGAATTCAAAGCTGGGACAAATAGAGTACATATCTAAAAGTCTTAATTAACTCCTTTATACATTGTGCTTAAAAAGTGCTGTGATAAAATGTCAGACTTTGGAGAATAAAGTCCTCCGATTGATTTCAGCTTTGGTACTTCCAGCTTTCCAATTTCTTAAACTCTCAATTAAGAAAGTCATTTGGATTATTTACTCCTCTAAATTTCTCATTTTCAACCTGATATACTTCTAAGGTTTTGTACCCAAGGCAACTTGTTCATATAGATATATAAATCTAATGCAGGCCAGAAGGTTTATATAGTTATATTTCAATGAAGATTATTTGTAAACATTTTTCATCAGTTGGTAGAATGTTTTAAGCACATAATATCATATAATTTTACTTTCTTTAATACTTAGTGTACTTTTGTTCTTACACAAGCAAATTGGAATTGGTTCAAATTCTTGATCTTCCTGAAAATCATTAGGTGACTGCTTGTGAGTTATTCCAGTTTTAAATCTGTAGATGTCACTGACAAAAGCCATATGCCAATCTAAGATATCATTACCAAATTATGCTCTTTGATTATTCAAGCTTACAGAAGATTTCTCTGAAGTAGAGTGTAAAGAGTTGCTCCAAAAAGAATATACTAAGTAAAAGTAAAACATCACGTGACAGTTTTCCAATATAATATGGACTTATAGATAAGGTTTTATCTGCATTTACATTTCTAAACTCATTATCCATTGTTTCATTTATTTTTGAAAAATGATTGTCTGAATTACATCTTTTGGCCTTCTTGTTATGACTTTATATGTGTGTGTGTGTGTGTAAAAACATTAAATTTTAACCAAAACACACACACACACACACACATTTCTGCTCATTTTAATTCGATGTTTTTTATGTTTGATTTTATTTTAATAACAGTTTCGATTGATGCACATATTAAAATTTATTATTAATAGTCTTAAATTATTTAACTTAAAAATGTTAACATAAATAAATTTAATTTTAAAAACATACATATACATAGCATCAAAATTTATAAAAAAATATTAGATTGAAAGCATAGAGTGTGTGTGTTTTTTTTTTTTTTTTTTAAAATTTGATATTCTTAAATAGAGATAAAACCATTAAAGAAAAAGAAATTACATTTTAATAAATAATTATTGTGTGTGTGTGTGTTTTCATATTAAATATTATTTCACTTGAATTTTTATTGATATTTTAGGTGAATTACTCCATGGGTGTGTGTTTAATTAAAAAATCAAATATAGTAATCATTAACTGAGGTTTAAAGTTTATATCTGGGCTAAATACAATCTTTAGTTTACATGTGGGATTCGAACTCAAACTTTCACACGATCCACCAGTCTCAGTTCCATCTCATATTGCTGACCCACCTGATCACACACATGTTGAAAAGATAAATAATCACCAATATACGTATTTCATGCTAAACCAGCAATCATCAGTTGGTCTTGATTACTATCTCCACACACATATATATACAATCAGTGTTCAGCTTTATATTAATATAACCAATCTTCATGCTTTAATGGCAAGCTTTAAACTACTCCAACCCACAACTCTTCAGCCTTCCATTTCATTGAAAATCTGATGATGGAACGTTCAAATCCCAGGTTAATGTCAAGGCTGTCATCCTACCCATGTTGACATATTAATCATTCTGACCTCTCATGTACAGGGGAGTAATCCATTTATATGTACAAATGCGAGAGATGGACAGAGACCTTTACACACTTTACATAAATTAATATATTGTACAGGCTCAAACCTGCATTTATATATGTAATACATGCGGGATTCGAACTAAGACTTTCACATGACCCACCACTCTCAGTGCCATCTCATATTGCTGACCCACCTGATCACACACATATTGAAAAAGATAAATAATCACCAATATACGTATTTCATGCTAAATCAGCAATCATCAAAGTGAAGATTGGCCATATTAATATAAAGCTGAGCACTGATTGTATATGTGTGTGGAGATAGTAATCTAGACCAACTGATGGTTTCTGGTGTAACATGAAATACATATATTGGTGATAATTTATCATTTCAATATATGTGTGATCAGGTGGGTCAGCAATATGAGATGACATTGATAGTGGTGGGTCGTGTTACAGTCTATGTTTGAATCCCGCATGTATTACATATATAAATGCAGGTTTGAGCCTGTATAATGTATTAATCTCTAGTTTAGTAAATCATTAATGATAATCATTATTATATTTATCTGAAATGGATGATGTCAAAGTTGTGAGTGGAGTAAAGTTGACACTTGTAAATCAAAGTGTAATGATGTTTAAAAACGTATAATTTATTGTTTTAATTCGTTGGAAATATTTTTTTTGCAATAAAAAATTAAAAACAAAACAAAATTTCAGCACACACTGATAAAAGTATGTTTAGCTTTAAGGATTAGTTAGCCTTAATTAGTGAGAATCACCACGTTAGCAAAATATCTTCATAATTAATATTATGAGCAATAGCACATTCATTATTAAATATTTACATTTGCAATAATATATTTAATTAAAATCCAAAAGAAATTTGAGATTGGATCCCTTTCGGAAATCAACAAACACCACGTTCTTGCTCCCATAAACTGATAGGAAAAATTTATCTTTATTTCGGAGCAATCTATTGAACATTTAAGTAGTCGATAAATACTAATACTATTATCATTATTTGTAAAAGAAAATAAGTAATTAATATATCCCCCCCCCCCCCCCCCCCCCCCCCCCCAAAAAAAAAAAAAAAAAAATTTTTTTAAAAAATTTAATAATTTTTATTTTTTTTTAAAAAAAAAAAAAAAATAAATGTAATTGAAAAATAAGTGATAAGTCCGACCAAAGTGGATTAAAATAAATTAGTTTATTAATCTGCTGAGTTAACTTTCGACATTGGTAGATAATTAGCAGAATATGATAATAGTTCTCATTATAAAAGATTAAACATGCAGTGTTCGAAATATTTACTTGATTGCGTGTATAATATAGGTAATTGTAAAGTTCAACCTACATTGTCAGACTAAATAACCAATGTTTATTGAGGGGAATACTATTGGCTCATATATTTATTGCAAGGGTGGAACAAATTATGGTCAATCCTCTTAAATCTTGGAACAAATTATGTGTCAATCCTCTTTAATCTTACATTTTTTGTGGTTATTCTCAAGGCACATAATCCTGGCAGATACAGGTTTAAAGTGATGGGAAGCAATTCTCTCATGCTCCAAAAACACTGGACTATATGATGGATTAATTTTTGCTCTGTTACATATATAGGCATATTAAGAAATTCTTAGTTTTAAGTTGGCTTGAGTCTCACTGTAATATTTTCTATTGCAGAGTAGGCCATCTATAGAGTATACTAATAGTGCCTTGTCATTGCTGAAAACTTTATTCTTCAAATTATTGATAAGTATGTTGATATTAGGAGGGCATCGGAAGCCAATATTGAAGTCTTCAGAAAGAATGGACTTTAATTTCAAGTAGATATTTGCGACAAATGACATATTGATCCAGGGGTTTTAGGTCTGGTGGGCTGACCTATTTGTATTTATTGTAGAAATGCCATAATTTGGTTGTCAAGCATGGAGGAAGAGGTTTGCCTGAATTATGTTACTCTTGTAAGCTTCCAAATTGTCTGTGACATCTGCTATAAATTGGCATAGTTTAAAGTTGCTAAATAAGAAAGCTTTGCAGCAACAAAGGAATCCACTTCATTTCAGACATATTATGGTGATTTAATGACAACCTACATGCTACATTTAGGGATGAAATTTTCTCCATGATAATCAACTGGCCTGTAGCACTATCTTCAGCAAAATCATGTGTAGTTTGGCTGTGGCCTTTATTGAAAAGTGTGCCATCCAACTCCTGTTAACTTCTCATAGAGATATATCATTTACACCAAATATGTCAATGACATTTTTGTCTGTGTTGCCTCCCATTTGATCCTTGAAATGTTTGAGAATTTCAAGCAATTCCCTGAAATCAGATAGACATTGAGGATTGAGATTGCTAACAACATATTAAATACCTTGACATGAAACCAGACCAACTCAATGCATTAACTATGCAATGGTGGTTAAAACATCCACAAATCAAAAATCACATTTTAACACATAATAGACAATTCAAAGCTTTCTTATTTAGAAACTTTAACCTATGCAAATTTATAGCAGATACCAAAGATAACTTGGAATCATACAAAAGCGACATAATTCAGGCAGGCTACGCTGCCTCCATGCTCAACAAACAAATTAGAGCATTCTATAATAGACACAATCAGACAGACCTGAAACCCTGGATCAATAATCCATTTATCATCAAAATCCACTCAAAATTGAAGTCCATTCTTTCTGAAGATGTTAGTATTGGCTTCATATGCCCTCCTTCTCTCAACACACTTTTTAATAATTCAAAGTATAAAAGGCAGAATTAGTATATACTATAAACTGCCCATCCTGCAATAGCAGATATGGTGAGACTCAAGCCAATTTAAAATCAAGAATCTCTCAACATGCCTGCTTATATAATGGTGGAAAAATGAATCCATCATGCAACTCAGTGATTTTGGAGCATAAGAGAGTTACCGGTCATCTTTTTAAGCCCATATCTGCCAAGATTGTATGCCTCAAGAGTAACCATTAAAAACACGACACAAAAGACTTGACTCCTAATTAATTCCACACATGCAATAAATATATGAGCAAATAGTGTTTCCTTTGGTAATTGGTTGTTTAATATGACAGTGTAGGAGGTGTTTTTCAGTTACTTCTAATATTTAAAGAATATAATTTGGGAAACTTTTGAAGGGGTGGGCTTTTAAATTGTAATATTATCAAAAAAGAAAGCAGAATGGATGGGATATAAGAAATAAGCAAAAGATGGTTGATTTAGATATAAGTATAGATGTGGATAAGGAATGAATCTGTAAGATTAATGGTAAGAAAGTTTTTTATAAACATAATGGAGAAAAAAGAATCGAAAGAATTTATACAAGAGTAGTTAGGAAAGAAGAAATTGGTTGAAATTGGGTTTTTGAATATGCAAGGTAGTAGGAGACCAGAAAAATGGCTGGAATTAAACAAAGCAATTGAAAATGAAGAGTTTGAAGTGTTAGTAGTGGTGGAAACACATCTAAGAGAAGACAAAGAACCTATTTTGTATGATGTGGTATGGCAGGATATACATAGAAAAGAAAAAGAAAAAAGGGGTGGTGGTATAGGTGTTATATTGAAAAAATATTTAAATATTGTTAAATATCAAGAGCATTTGTGGTTTGAAATAAGGTTGGGTAGACAAGAATGGATGGTGGCTGTAGTGTATATAGCCATTGGAGATAGTCAAAAATAGAATGGAACAGTAGTATATATGAATGCCTACTTAAGGATATACAGAGTTTTAAAGAAAAGGGGAAGAGAATAATGGTTATAGGGTATATGAATGGACATATTGAAGAAATTGAGGATGTAGATAATAAGAATGGTCAGTTTTTGAAGGAATTTTGTCAAAGAGTAAATTCGAGCATTGGGAATTTATCAAATATTTATGAGGGACAATACACATGGTCTAGGAATAATATAGTTCAGACAATAGATTATGTATTGGTAGGGAAAGAAGGAATGAATAAATATGGAAAATTAATAATGAAGAGAGAGTATGTAATAGTGATCATAATTTTATTGTAATAGAATGGTTAGTAATGTGATGGAGGATAGAAATAAAGGTAGAAACAATAGTGAAAGATGTGGATGGAGAGTGAATGATAAGAATAAGTTGGAAGAGTATAAAATATAAGTTGAAGAAATCATGGAACAGTTGGTTAGGGATGAGTATGAGGATTGGTGTGGTGAAATAGAAAACGTGGCAAATAGGGTTTTAGTTCAGATATGCAGAAGAATAAAAAAATAAAAAATGAGAGTTAGTAAAAGTGTAAAAGAGAAGAAAGAAGTATGGAGAGAAGAAAGAAGTATGCAGAAAATATAAGTGAGCTATTAAGAACAAAGAAAGTGAAAATGATATTAATGCTAAATGGGGAAAGTACTTAGAAAAGAAGAAGTTGGCTAAAATGGATAACTATATTGAGAGGATGAAGTTGAATAGTAAATTGTTGGAGGCTATTAATAAAAGTGAAAGAAATGGGAGTAAAAAATTTTGGAATTACATTAAAAGGAGAAATGTGGGGGGGAGATAGTATTAATAAATGATGAGGGAATAGAGTGTAGCTCTAGAGAAGAGTTAGAGAGAATCTTAAATACATATGTAATGGATATAGACAAGATGTTAGATGTGAAGAACTTAATAATAGAAAACATGAAAGCATTTATAATGGGAATATTAGGTTCACAAAAAATGAACTGAATGAGGCAGAGAAAAGACTGAAAAGTGGAAAGGTGAGAGGTTTAAATGGATGGGCAACAGAGATGGTAATGAATTTAGGGCATAGAGCAAAAGCAAAGTTATTATCATGTTAAGATGGCACAGAAGAGTTCTTTCCGGGGGTTGGAGTAATACAAGAGTAACATTATTATTTAAAGGAAAGGATAAAGATTATAGAAAGTTAAATAATTATAGACCAATAGTGGTAACATCAGTTTTATATAAAGTTTTCTCATATATGGTGGCTGGAAGAGTTGTAAAGTGGATGGAAGAGAATAATGTAGTGGGGGAAATGCAAGGAGGTCTTAGGTCAGATAGGCATATATGAGATAGTTTATTTGTAGTTACACAACTTATGGATATGAGTAGGAATTCAGGTAAACAGTTATATATAAGTTTTATAGATATAGAGAAGGCATATGATCGAGTAAATAGAAATAGATTATGGGTAAGGTTAGAAAATTTGGGAATGGATGAAACTTTAATAAATATTATTAAGAAATTATATGAAAATAATTACTATACTTATGAATTAGCAGATATAGAAACAGTTAAAGTTGAAAATGGTATGGGATTAAGGCAAGGATGCTCTATGTCACCTATTTTGTTTTTGTTGTATTTGAGTGAAATGGAGAAAGCAATAAAAAGACTAGGAAGAGGAATAGAGATACCATTAATGGGTGGCAAGGGAGTATATATTTTTGCCAGGTCTTTTTTTTTTGTGGAATATGTTTTTGTTTGCAGAAAGACAAAAAGATATGGAAGTTATGCTGAGGACATGTGCAAGCATGGGTAAAGAGATGGGGATTAAATTTAGTGAAGAAAAAGCAAATATAATGATGATTAATAATTAGGAAAGAGAAGATGTAGAATTTTTTATTGGGGGATATAAAGTTAAGTGTGGTGGATAGATATAGGTATTTGGGAATCATCTTAAGTAATCAGGAAAATTGCTTGGTTGAATGGAAAAAAAACTGGTAAATGAAGCAAAGAAAGAGTTCAGTAAAGAAATTAACAGTGTTTTAATATAATAAATATGATGTCGCTAGAATTGTATGGAAGGGAGTTCTAGTAGCAGGGTTAACATATGGTAATGATGCATTATGTGTTAGTAAAAGGGTATTAGATTACTTAGAGAAAGTACAAATGGAAGTAGGAAGACATGCATTAGATGCAGAGGTATGGACAGCAAAGGACACAATTAAGGAGAAATGGGATGGTCAAGTTTTTATATGAGAGATTCAAAAAGTAAAATAGAAATGTTTGGTAGGTTGCAGTTTATGGATGATAAAAGAATAGCCAAAATAGTATTTAATTGGGTTATGATTAAAGGCAGGCAACAAGATGGATGAGAAAGGTAATATGCAAAGGATTTGGATAAAGAATTTATATCAGTATACTTGCATAACCAGTGGGATGATTGTGTTAGGAGGATTGTTGAGTGGTATAGTGGTAAGGAATGGGATAAAAGAATAGATGCATTAATAAAGAATAGGGAGTTGGAGAGATGGAGAACTAGAATGGACAGTAAAAAGAGTTTAAATATATATATAGAAGTAAATGGAACATTGGGTGTGAGTTAATTTATGATAATAGTAAGAAAAGTAGTTTATTGTTTAAGGTTCAAACGGGATCTTTAGCAACAAGAGAATATACATGTAAATGGAAAAATATTGGTGATTTAGTTTGAAAATTGTGTAAGAAAGATATAGAAAATATTAGGCATCTGTTAATTGAATGTAAATTCTTGAAAGCAGAAAGGGTAAAATAAAGAAGTTATGGGAGAATAAATACGAAACAAAATGATTATACAGAAAGTGGGTTATTGGTTTTTATGCTGGGTTTGGGAAAAGATAAGGGAGGTTTAGATATAAAGGCCATAGAGTTGACAAAGATTATGTTGTGGAAATGGGATGGAGCAGATTATGGGAAAGTTTAGGGTGGGGAATGGAAGGAGAAGGTAAAGTGGCTAACAGGTTTCTTTGGGCGTAGTTGCTGAGAGATTCCTGATTCCATTTAAGGAGAAGTCATGGTACATCACATCACATGCAATCATGCAAATATTTCGAACACTGCAAGTTTAATCTTTCATAATCAGAATTATCACATTCTGCTAATTATCTACCAGTTGTACTTTGAAACAGATAATCTGTGTGGAAAGTTAACTCAACAAGTTAATAAACAAATATATTTTAACCTCACTTTGATCACTTTACAGTTTTAAGCTTCTGTTTTAGTATCATTATATCTACATTAAATGCAATCCTATATGTATTTCCAGACTCATTTCTAACTTATGTCCTTCATCATTGAATAGCTTGAACCTAATACATTTGGATCTTCTCCCCTTATCCAGAAATCAATATTTACTTTGTTTTATTGTCAAGTTTCTAGCATGAAATTCGAAAAAATATATTATTTAAAATCCAAATTAGCTGCTTGTGATGTCGTATAGATCTGATACCATAACAAAAATTATATATTTTAATGTTCTCAATTGTATAAGTTTGGATGCTTATCATTTTTTTGTCTAGGATAGTAATGTAAATCCAATAGACATCACATGATCATTACATTATCATCTTGCTTTTGTTAATTTCTTAGCTTATATAGATGGCTCTGAATTAGAATGAAAAGAATTGATTAATCATTTAAGAAATATTTTTAAATATGTGGCATCTTGACAGCAGGAGTCTTCTACTCAGCCTCATTTATTTTATACTGCGATTATACTAAATGATAATTAGGGATAAATTAAGAAGGATTTATTATGAGTTTAATAAAGTCGATTTTAAACCTGGCAATAATTTTAGTATACAAATCCAGATATTTATTGTGCCATAAATTGATGATAGATAAAAGTGGCAAAGATGTTTTTTATGAAATAATGCACATTTTCTTAATGAATGAAATGTGATAACAAAATTTAATGGTTGGTGCGCAAAGGAAGGGCTTCTTTATATTATGGGGAATTATGAAGAATAAATGACATGTAAAAGGTATGATTCTTAAATTGGGATTATAACATCAAAGCCTTCTTTCTGATCTTATTTGGAAATTTACAATTGACAATTAATTTCATCTTTGCATATATTTTTAGTTATTTGTCTGAAGGAAAATTGAGGTAAAGAAAAGCACTTAAACCTATAAAATAAAATGTTATCAGCATCAGTGAAAATTTGCTTTAATTTTTATTATAATTTAATTCAGTATCTTAATAGATTTAAATCATAATCTTTACATCAGTTATATGTTTACTGTATATGATTTGTTGGAGTAGAAGAGCATAAGATCCTAGAATTCACAGTTTATAGATCATAGTCCAGTAGTGGTAGAATCTCTTATAAACCTCTGAGACATAAATCTTTATTTGTATTCAAATTCAAAAGACTCATGGTGTGTTTGTCTTTACTTTAATCCAGTTAAACATCTAATATTGATCAGTAAATTGGCATCTAGATATTATTTTATAAAGAATGCAAGAATAATTGGTAATTACTCATAGCATCATTGTCTAGCCTAATTTTTAATGCATTTCCTTTCACTGCTCCTTTGTAAGGAAATGTTGAAGAAATTATTGTCCTGAAATGCACTCTTTTATTTTTTTTGGAAATTCGATCTCTACACTGCATTGTTTAGCATAATGGTGAACTATATATTGAAGAATTAAGGATTCCCAGATGAAAAAATTAAAGATCCTATTACATGAATTAAATTGAATGTTGTTTACTTCTATAACTGAGCATCACAAGAATTTTCCAAAAAGTAATTTATCTAATTTCTTCATGCAAAACTGTTTCATCCAATTTAAAATCTAAACTAATGGTGATAATTGTTTTATTAGTCAGTATTAAGATAAGCAGGTGAAGAAATATAAATTATTTTGGCTATGTTATATACCAAATGTCTAAATGATAAAGATGTACCAGATAATTGGAAGACTGCAGTATTGACATTAATTTTTAAAAAGGTGATAAAGAAGATATTAAAAATTACAGACCTATCAGTCTTTTATCAGTTTTATACAAAATTTTCACCAAGATAATTACAACTCGTCTACAGAGAACATTGGATTTCAACTAACTAAAAGAACAAACTGGATTTAAATGGATTTAATATAGTAGATAATATCCAAGTATTGAGAGATGTTATAGAAAGGACTAATAAATATGAGTTGCCATTATGATTTAGATTTGTAGATTATGAAAAGCGATTTGATTCTATAAACAATTCTTCAGTGGTTAAAACATTGGATCATAAGATATAGACCCAGAATATTAGCCATATTTGGAAGATTATTCATAAAAATGCAAAAGCAACAATTAGATTACATAGTGATATTATGAAGGTTAACATTGACAAAGGTGTAAGACAGGGTGATTCCATATTTCCAAAACTTTTTACAGCAGTGATGCAAAAAGTATTTTGTGGATTAAAATGGAAACTAAAGGAGTAAATATAAAAGGATATTAAGTCATTTGGATTTTGCACATGATATAGTTGTTTTTGCAAACAATTTTTTAGAGCTTTAGGATATGTTGCAAGAGTTATCAGATGAAAGTAAGAAAGTAGGACTAAACGTAAATGTTAAAAAGTCTAAAGTAATGTTCAATGGATTTTCTTAAAAGATGAAAATAAAGATTGATTTTTATAGGTTAAAAGAAGTTAACAACTACAAATACCTTGGCCAAATTATTACTACAGATGGAGACATAATGGATAAAATTAATCATATAATTAAACTTGGTTGGAGTGGTTTTGGTAGAAATAACTTAATATTAAAATGAAATATGCCTATGTGTTTGAAAAGGAAGTTTTTTAATAAAAAGTGTCGTACCAGTTCTTACTTATGGATCTAAGACTTGGACACTTAATAGAAGAGCAATACAGAGACTTCAGACATCTCAAAGAAGTATAGAGAGATGCATGTCAGGAGTAACAAGAAGAGATCAAAAATGCAATACATGGGTAAGAGAACAAATAGGGTATTACTGTCATCGTTGAAAGAATTAAAAGACCGTTGGTCATATTGCCAGAAAAAATGATAATAAATGGACAATTGAAATCTTAAACTGTATTCCAAGAGATTGTAAAAGACCCAGAAAGAGACCACCTGTGATATGGATGGATAAAATAAGAAAGTGTGCAGGGGTAATGTGAAGAAGAGAAGTTAGAGATCAGAGGAGATGGATTGAACATGGAGAGACCATTCTGCAATGAATTGATAATGGTTGTTGATGATTATGATGATTAAGATAGGTGGCGCTTTCCTTCAATCAATTACTATAATGGTGGAGTTCATTTTTAATGATAGAAATCTGGAAGGCTATACATCAAGAATGAAAATCGATTAGTAACAGTAGCAGTTAATTAAGTTAGATAACAAATAGATTGGGCAAAATTTGTTTTACAATATATAATGCTAATATATAGGTTATTCCTAGTATTTGTGTAAGAAATGGCACTGCTTTCACATATATTTGTATTTGACTTTGAGTACTTATACATATTTCTTATTATTCTACATAGTTTTAATTTCCAAGTTAAGAGAATTTAAACATTTTAGCAGAAGAATTTGCACTAAATATTGATTTTAATTCTTTTGACTGACGCAATCCCTAAAATAGTTTCGACTTCAGGCAATTACCAGTAAATCTCAAAAATAATCAAATCGTAAACCTTGGAATTAGAGCCTGAATCTTTCTCATGTAATCTGTGTTTCTTTCTATTTACCTGTTAAAAAAAATCATGAAAATTTGTTGGAAAAAGATTTAAATTTAAAAATTGTTTAATACCATACTGAAGTAAAAAAAATACATTAGTATCTTCTATATCTTCGATCATTTTGATATCAAATCTTTCCACAGATATCTGACAGTATGGATATTTACTAATCCTACATTATATGTGTGTTTAACATAAATACGCGCACACACATATATAGATATCTACAAAAATAAACGTAAAGAGAATAACGTAGTTATGAAAAAAAAAAACATTTCAGCAATTAATCTAAAGAGAGAGAAAGAAAAAGAGAAGGGCAGAGAACAATTAGACGAATGTCCAAGTATATAAGGAGATGGTTGATTAAGAGATGATATATAATGATATTAGTACAAGTAATGCATGTGTTAACTTTAGAAAACTTTTTTGATTCATGGATTACTGAAACTTTATAAGTAGTAATTCCATGGGTACCGGAGGAACGGGACTGTAATAAAATAATTATCAAAATTATTGAAAATTTTTAACTTCATTCTGCTTGAATAATAAATGGATATCTAATGGTCCATCTTCATATTGGTTCCTGATTTTTTGTTTTCATTAGTAAAGATTAGGGTTCAAAGCTGGAAATGATGCATTCATACACTGAACAGTCATCTTTTATCCCTTTGCATTGCTCAAGCTAATTTCCTGAAATTCAAAAAACTCCTAAAGATTTTCAACTCAGGCTAACTCACTTGCATAATTATATAAATCTAATAGCAGATTAGTTTCTATATATTTTAAAACTTGTTTTATGATTATTGGAAGCATTTGTAATTTTTAGCTAGAAATGTTGATACCAATAGCATCTCATCACTTTCATATCCTTAATCATGTTTCTAAGAATAGTTATCTTCACTGTACTGTAGAGCCATTTATTGGGAGATTGAGTAATCAATGGATACCAGAAAGTATAGTACTACAAAAGCCCCATATCCAGATTAGTTTCTGGGCTTTGTCTTCATCAGTAAGATTAGGATCCAAAGCTGGAAATTATGTACTCATGGTTAGCAGCTACTGTTTACTTCTCTATACTATTCAAGCTAATATCTTGGAATATGAAGGAGCAAAAATTGGCTGCTAGATGCATGAGGGTATTAATTTGACCTTTGAACCCTAAATTTTATTGACTTAGGAAAGCCATAAGCAGGTCTGGAGATTGGAATTTTTATAGCATGGTATCATCTGCTATCTGCTGATTACTCAAGCTCACAATAGATGTCTCTAGAGGAGAGTGAAAAACCTGCACTGGAAGCCTATGAATAAGCATAAAAAAGTCATGTATTGTTTAATTCCTGTATTCAGTTATCGATATTAGTTCTTGGAAATACAGGTATATGTCAACTTATTACAAAAGATCATATTTCCAATGTTTTTATAAAAAGATAATGAAATGTTTTTTCAGAAAATTAAAAAATATATAGTGAAAGAAGATATCCGGATCATTCATTTTGTAAAAAAAAAAAAAAAATGAGAAAAGTGGTTAATTTTGTCATTTTTGTTTATGATAATTTTTTTAGTCATCAAACAGATTCTTTTAAATTTAATAAGTTTATATTCTCATATAAATGCTGCTTGCTAAGAATAAGAAAAGTGAACTTTCTGTGATATGCATTTGGCTCATATTAAGGTGGTGAGTACTTTGTAAACTCGTATTAAAATTTGCAACATTAAGGATTTTTCTTTCCATGTTTTAAAAATGAAATGGACATAATATATAGCTGTGACAACCATTTTAATGCTGTCTAATACTGAATAATATTTCTGTAGGGTAATTTTCACTATACCACTCTTGTGCAAGATAGGGGCTGTTTTTTATCTGCTTTTAACAATTTGTGGAGAGATGTAATCATAAATGTATGACCAAAGAAATCTATGAAGCCCAAGATTGACATTTTGTGCTGAACCAACATTTATCAGTTACCCCAGATCACAATCTCTTACACATATCTTTATCATTGTTCAGTATATATAGATAGCAAATTACTACAGTTTAATTTATAAGTGTCAAACATGCTGCCCTCACAACTTTGACACAAATCATTTGTCACTTTTATCCTTTTCACATGTTTTTGTCATATGTTTATGATTACATTCTTTTACAAGATGTTAAAAGCAGATAAAAAACAGTCCCTATTTTGTGTAAGAATGGTGTAGTGGAAATTACATTACAGAAATATTATTCAATATTGAATAATCACTAGTCTAATGAATAACTAATAAAAATTATAAAAATGCCATCTGTGTTTCAAAAATATTACTGAATCACTTTTTAATAGTTGCTTAAAATTTACAATATCATTCATGTTCAAAGCAGACTCCAATTTTGACAGATATGACAACATTTATATGAAATGCCCCACTAAGTTTTTTTATCTTTTAATTATGAAATTTTGCTCACTATTACATCTGAAAAATTCTCTCTTAATAATGATGTTAAAGTGTTTGGTGAATTTTAGTCTGTTATATTACCACCAGATGGCAATATTCAAAGCACAGCTGGGGTTTGAAAAAAAGGAAGGGATCTAGATACAAAGACCATGGAGTGAACAAACATGATGTTGTGGAAATGGGATAGAGCAGATAGAGAAGAATATGAAAAAAACTTAGGGTGGGAATAGAAAGGGGGAGTAAGGTCGTTAATAGATTTTTCTAGGCATAGTGGCTGAGAGATTCCTGATTCTGAGAAAGTAGAAGCCATAATGCTTCACAATTATAATTTCACAAAATATTTTACAGTTGAGACAAGTTAATGAAAATTAGATTTGGGATGAAAGTGGATGATCAGAATATTATACATACAAAAGAAAAAAATGAGTAGACTATCAGTTTTTCTCATCTATGCTCTGTGGTTGCTCTGAAGTGCCATCATCCTTGACCAGAGGGTACATTCAGTCAATCAAAAGCTCTTCGATCTAATTCGCACTATCAAAACCCGAGATACCAAACTAGCCCCACATCCACTCCTCACAGACACTTGGGCAATCCTCCAACTCCCATCCTCTCAGCCTCTGTCATAGGACTCATCACGAAGACATGCATTTCTAACCGGCCTGGACTACACACCATTTCCTCTCTCCACTTCCCATTCCCTTTTTACATGTATCCTTCACCTCTTTACCATTTTGCTCCTGAAATTTCATTTGTTTTACTGTATCTGTTTTTTTTTTTTTGATGAATAAACATCTCATCACTGAGAAAAAAAGAAAAGAAAAAATGAGGTCAAAAATGAGAATTCGTTAATTAGGAGTGAAAAAAATAATTAAATTGAAGTAAGAATCAAGGTTAGAATTTACTTACTGGGAACAAAATTTAAAAATGTAGAAGAATGTAAATTTAATGATGATTTTTTAATAAAATCATAACTATTGCTACAGAAAAGATTTTTAAAACATATAATAAATAATTCTAAAGGACTGGTTAAACGTTCTTAAATTATTTAAAAATAAAGTGCGAGTAGAGGGCATTTTATTAAGAGTTTATAATGAGAAATTTTTAAATAGATTATGTTTTCTTAATGACATATTGGACAGAAAGTGTGTATTATGAAAATAAAATGTTTAGATTTTGGATTTATTTTATATATATAAAAAGATTATTTAAAAAAATGGTTGTATTTAAATCTTGAGGGAGGGGAGACTTTTATTAGATTTACTTTATCATAATAGTAATGCATCATTTTTATATATTTTCATATTCCTGCTTTTTCTTCATAAATTGTCTCATCTCAGTAGAAATTTTATTGGTCAATTGCTGCTTTTTTATACCAGCTATTTTTGTTGCAGTTTGTAAAAGTGTATCAGTTATCTTTCTATTGATTTTGTTCAAATCTGAATCATGTTCATAATCTATTAATATTTGAAAATGATTTGCTGGATCTAATTAAAATTCATTGGAATGATTCTGTAGACATATATATAATACTTTTTTTATGTGAATGCTCTAATGAATAAAATAAAAAATTTTTTTCCCAACTTTCACAGCATTCTTGGTATAATGTGATTAAAAATGAAGTGTTGAACAAAAAAATAGTTCTTTTATTTCAATTGATTTGATGTAATTTTAAAAAATTAGTTATTTAAATTTCATCTATGCCATGGTTTCTCTGACAAGATTTCCATTGATTTAAGAAAAAGGGCAGTATCTGCAAGTTCATTTAAATTATTCTTTGCCCTATGTTTTTATTTTTGGTCACACAATACCAAGAATATTTTGAAAGTTGAAGAAGGTTTTTTTTTTTATTTTTAGTGCCATTTTTGTTTTTCCATTTTAGTTCATTTATGTGAATAAAGGTGTTTTTTATTTTTTTTTATTTTCTGCTTTTTAGTTTTATACAGTTCCCATTTAATACTAGTAGATATCAATGTCATAAAAAGTATTGAATTCCATATAAAATCTTTAAAAATGTAAATTTTTACTATTTTTTTGTTGCTGAAATTGTTTGCAAACTCAAAAAGTTTGTCATTGGAATATATATATAAGACATATTTTGTGAGTTCATCCATGTTAAAAAATTTTAAATATTGATATACCGATTGTTTCCTGGATACCTTTTGAAAAAATTGTTTGTAATGTTGAATCAACTCTCGATAAAATAGATTCTTCATTGGCTGATTTGGCTAGAGCAGAGATTTGCAATATTTTAAAAAAAGCTAAGCTTCCTAAAAATAATATTTCAAAAAAAGAAAGACAAGCATTAAATAATATAAAATCAGACAAATCAATTGTTGTACTTCCAGCTGATAAAGGTAATGCTACTGTTGTTATGGATTGTGACATTTACCATAATAAAATTGTAGATTTGCTTAATGATAAAACTTATAAACCATCAAAAAGAGATCATACTACATGTTTGGAAAAAGCAACAAAAGCCATTATTAATAAATCGCCTATTGAAACAGAGATAAAAAATAAAATAATACCTTGTAAAAAATCATGTCTGTCCAAAATTTTATGGACTTCCAAAAATTCACAAACCAGATACCCCCCCCCCCTCATCAAATAGTAAGCGCAATAAGATCGCCAACTCACATTTTAGTTAGATATTTATCAGATATCATTAAACCTACAATTCCATCTATTAAATCATATATTTTCATTTTATTTCCATTTTAAAAAATTTAAAAATTAATGCTAACGATATTCTGGTCAGTTTTGATGTCGTGTCTTTGTTTACAAACATTCCAATTGATGAAGCTTCAAATGTAATCTCACAATTGCAATTTACCGAACCATATTATTGCTTTGATTAAACATTATCTCTTGAACACATATTTTGTATACAATGGACTGTATTACAGACAAGTTTTTGATATTCCTATGGGCTCACCTGTCTCAGGAGTAATAGCTGATTTATTCATGGAAAAGATAGTAATTTGTGCTTTAGAATCATCATCTTTAAAACCTCTCATTTGGCTCAGATACATGGATGGCACTTTTGTCATATGCCAACATGGAAAAAATAAATTAGATGATTTTTTCTTACATTTAAATAATATGTATTCTCATATTAAATTTACAGTGGAGACAGAGTCTGATGAAAAACTCCCATTTCTTGATGTTCTAATCACCAGAACACCAAATAGTTTATCTTTTTTGATTTACAGAAAGAATACACACACGGACAGATATTTACATTTTTATTCTCATCATTACCCAACTCAGATAGTTTTCATAGTCAAAATTCTTTTAAATAGAGCAATTAGCCTTTCAGATAAGTCACATCTGAAAGAAGAAATAAATCATATTAATAGTGTTTTATTAGCAAATAGTTATAATTATAAATTTATTAAAAAAGCCTTATTTCAAGCCCAAAATGGACAAAATAGGAAACAAAAAGATGATAAATCAGCTATCAGGATTTATGTTCCATATGTAAAAGGAACTACAGACAGTATTGGACATATATTAAAATGCTATAATATAAATACAGTGTTCTCTACTCATCAAAAGATCAGCAATATAATAACCAAATCTAAGGATTCAATCCTTCTTGAATCTCATGGTGTTTATCAAATCTCATGTGAAAATTGTAAAGCTTCTTATATAGGTATGAGTAGTCATCGCATGAGTGTTAGGAGAGATGAGCATGCTAATGCAGTTAAACAGCACTCATCATCATCAGCACTCTCACTTTATACTATAGATTCAGGTCATACAATTGATTTTTCTAGTGATCATATCCAGATGTGATAATCTCTACCAGTGCAAAATTAGCGATGCCATTGAGATACTTAAAAGACCAGATTGTATCAATAAGCGAGATGATACTTGTAAACTTCCTCCTATTTAGAAAGATTTTTTTTAAAAAACATTCTTAATTTAATATTTTTGCTATTGGTGGAATTTTAACATTTTTTTTTTCAAATCAGTGATTTTAGTGCCTTTACAACCGTCTTTCTATCTTTTATCACCCAGTAAATGACTTGTGTGATCAAGTTGAAATGTTGGTATATCAATATTTAAAATTTTTTAACACGAATGAACCCGCAAAATTTGTCTTTTATATATGCAACCCGTGAAAATCTTCATATCAACATATATATATAGGTAAAGTTTCACCTAGATCAGAAATTGGGAAGTGGATGAACAAAATATTTTTCAGCCAGACAGAATAATTTAAATAAAATCACTAAAAAATGATAAAAATTTAATATTAATAAAACTAGTGTTTAACAAATAGAAATTTCTTGAACAAATTATTAATATAATTAAAAATACCATAAATGTAATTAAACATCTATTCTATGCCATCTAGAATCATGGAAGCATAATGAGCTTGAGAACTATAAAGGGTTTTGTTTCAAGGTTTAAGCTCTTACTTTGGATCTTAAACATCACATGACATCCAAAGATAAAATTGACTTGAATAGAGTACTTTGAGTACTTATACTTTTAAAATTAGACATGAATAGACAGCAATACAAACAGAGCAGATAATATGGGAATATGCAGAAATATGTGTTATTTTAAAATTAGACATGAATAGACAGCAATACAAATAGAACAGATAATATGGGAATATGCAGAAATATGTGTTAGGGTTTAATAAAGAGAAATTGAAACAAAATATGTGATATGATGACAAATATATCTTATTAGTACTTATTAAAAGAATTAATCCTGAAATGAAACTAGAGTGAATAGATAGTGACAATTAAATGGATATTAAAGTTTTAAATTAAATTTAATGAGATTTAAAAGACCAGGCAATAGATGTTCTGAGATATATTGAAAGTGTGACGTAGAAAAATTAGCTTAGTAGAAACGGAATAAACCTGGAATGAGCATTAATTTCAGGGATATATAATGTTAACAGTGCCCATATTGCTAATGTATGTTTAAAAGTTTTATCTTTACTAGGGTCAGAATTTAGAGTGAAATTTACTGAAGATTTTAAACTCAGGCTCAAGATTGTTTTAAATAGATGACATAAATCCAACCCAGATGCCAATACTACCAAATTCATTGATACCAGTTATTTTTAATTGGAGAGTTTTAGACAAATAAAATAACCTTATGTCTTTTCCCTTGATCTGGAGTTTGAGTTCAGCTATGTAAACTCAAGATATTTTTTTCAGATCATAACTAGTTTAGAATTTATTTTTCAGAATGTGGACTTGAAGCTAAAGTAGCTAGCCTATTATTATTGAATTATAAATGGATATTTAGCTATCATTAATTGTAGAGTATAGATTTCAAGCAAATTTTAATAGTAAACTGTCTCTGTAATCTGCTTCAATCCTGCCATATTTTGTGAGTTTAGGAACTAATAGTTGTGCTTATCAAATCTATATTTGCTTTTATATCCTCAGACTAGTTTCTGATTTATAGTTATCTTAAGTGAGAATCTAGGACCTGAACCTTTTGGAATTAGACTAAAAGTATGATAGGGTAGCCCTGAATATGAATTTAATAAACCATATGCCTTAATCTCTGTTGTCTACTCAGATTAATAAATCTTTGCCTACATGATTTAATGCAGAGGTAAATGTGACTAGGGAGAGTAAGGTCCTCAAATTGATAATTCTGACATCTTTAGGGCACAGACTTCTCATGCAGTTATGAGCATGAGGAACACTACTTTATTTATTTATCATATTTCCAAATGGGGATCAGTTTTTGTTACTTCATACTTTGCAAAATCATTGCACCATACATATTTTCTTTTATTGATTAGTGAAATTGATATAATTTATTTATAAATATGAAAATATAAACTACTCTCTTTAGCCATCAATGCTATTTTGTAAGCAATCTTTGCTTTCTTAGGTAAGGTAAAAATATGAAACACATGAATTTCATGACTTATGTTGATCGTTCAATATTTTTTATTGTATCATTCATAAGGTAGACACTGGTTTTTATTCACTTTATGAAGAGAGAATAATTATTGTACTGTAGAAATATTTTCAAATATTTTATCAATTGATTATTCAAACTTACAATAGATGGCAGTTCTGGAGTCGACTACAAACAAATAATTATGTAAATCTCAAATAGCATATACATTTTTCATGCAATTTTGTAATTCTGCCACTGTTCAAGTTAATATGAAAAAGAAAAATAAATTAATAAGAAAGTCTTAAAAGCACCGAGCCAATTTTTGTCAGATTATTGCCAGAATTATAGTGCTGAATAGAACTTCACCATTAAAAATATTCATATATAATGGTGAAGACTAATATGTAAATCAGGCCCAGTATGTAAATTAGATGTTCCAATTTTTTGTTTATGGAACACAGGGATCTTTTCTATTGATGGAATGAGGAACCCTTGCAATAGCCCAATCCTCTTTATATTTTATTTTCTCTGTCGGCATATATTGTTATTACATCGGAGGGAGAAAAGGTATGTCCCATATGCAGCTCGTGATAAAAAAAAAATTGATTTGTATTCATGATTTAACTTTTCTTTATTATATTAATACACATGCTGGGTGACTCCTGTTGATCTACTAGCATAAGGGTCACCATAATACACAGAGCTACAGGATGATTCATGGAATGAAATTTTATATATGTCCTGGGGAGTGTGTTCAAAAGATATTCTGTCTCTTGTGTTGTTTAAAAGGTTATTGAATGGTGAGGGCAATTGCACAGATTTTTTGAAGATTCATTACAATATGAGGGATTTAAGGCAGGCTTATCCATGATTTAGATGGGTTATTATTGGCAGCAACTTTATTAAAATTATTATAAAAATTTTCAATTGATTTTATTAATTTGTTATAGTTATATCTGATATATGTTAAATCCTTAATATAAGATTCGATCTTATTCTGTCAGCCTTGTACTTGCATAATTTTTCTTTTCTATGTAAGAACCTTTCATGCCTACAAGTTTGTGTTCATTGAACTTTAGATTTGGGATGGATGATTTCTCTCACTTGGATTGATTTTACATTCATATCCAGCTCACCCTTGTTTCATTGGATATATACATATCCAGAAAATTTATCTCCTGATTCTTTTACTAATAAATTCCAGAGGTGATGCTTTATGAAAAGACTCCTGTATCCCTTATCAAAAAATGGAACATCTAATTTACATACTGCACCTGATTTACATATTGGTCTTCACCACTGTAGGTGATATTTTTAATGGCGCAATTCTATTCAGCTCTATGATTCTGGCAGTAATCTGCCGAAAGCTGGCTTAGTACTTTTAAGATTTTCATATTAGTTTATTTTATCTTTTCATATTAACTTGAACAGTAGAAGTTTGGTAGAATTAAATAAATAATTGTGGTATGAGAAAGCAGTAACTATTGTGATATGTAAAGGTTATGGAGGGAAGTAATGTTCGTTTTGGCTAATGAGATTTCTTCGCATTTATCATATGGATGGAAACTTCTGACTTTATTTAAGAAGACTTATTTGCTTCTGGAAAGAAGTTGGGATGTGATTTTTTTTTTTTTTTGACCAGGTAAAGGTTGATACTTTGATTGTAAAAACAATATAATCTCTCTTTATCAATGATCAGTAAAGTGTTTATTCTTATGGGTACTTTATCCAGGGTTTATCTTTAGTTTTAAAATATTGACCACAAAACATGACTGTAACACATGCAACCTTTACTGGAATAAAAGACTTTTAGAATATACCTGACCTTTATCAAATGAATAAATATATTTTCATCCAGCAAAGAGATGGTGTCAATATATTTATATGGTACATATCATCGTATATACTTGTAATCGTTTTAAAAGAAGTATGTATATACACCGTGTTGTATTATTATTTAGTTTATTCTAAATTAATATCAAAAATATTAATTAGCGTGAAATAATATTTTTTCCGTCATGTCCAAGCTAATTATAGCAGAATTAAAGTCTCATATTTAATTATATCATTTTAACTATTTATAGCGACGGTATTTATTAAATTCGTAGAATTATTTATGGTGACATTTGAAAATGTTTTCAATGAATGTCATTTTATTTCTACTCAAAATAGCTTTTGCCATCGTGACATTAGAATGGCATTTCTCACAATCATCCAAAACATTTATGTTTAATAACGTTAAAGTTATTATTAGATATATTTCTATTATTGAGATATCATCTGCAACTAACTATGAAATTAAAGGCTTAGTGCGACTTTAAATTGTCACTATCAAATTAAAAGTTTAGTGCGACTTTAAATTGTCACCATTTGGGAGATATTGAAATAAATTAATGGAACACTAAGAAGACAGTAGCTATTAAAATAATAATATTGAATAATAGGAAGTTGTTTTTAATTGTGCCTTATGCACAGACAAGCAAATCATCAATACTTTTTATTTAGAAACCTTTCCACCAGGTAGAGTAATGGGCGTGGTCATGGCTATAACACATTTAAGAAATGTAAGTTTTAATAAGTGTTTGTTTATATTAATTATAGCACACTTTCTTAATCTATGTTTGGGGCTTCTATTTTTTCTGATAGCACTCTAAAACACAAATTACTGCATCCGTAGAAGTCAGTTTCCCTTTGGATCATCGTCTTTCTATTATTCCTCTTATTCATAATTATGAACAGTTTGAAGAAGGTTGAAGTTGTCTTATTGTTATACTTTTATGTTCATAATTTCTTTGACTCATAGAATTTTTCCATAATATTGTATTGACTTATCTTTGGATGTCTTTATTCTGACTTTAACACTCAGCTAAAAATGATGCTTATTATCATCATCTATGTTATCATCATTATTTTTATATTAATTATATTTTAATATCCTTATCAGATACTTGTGAGCTTTCAAATAAATCAAAATGGCAGCCTGTATTTTTAATAAATCTACAGTTTTGGGGGTCTCCAACAAATGTTTACAAAAAAAAATGTCTGCTAGGAAACATATTTAATATTTTTATTACTGTTATTTTAAAAAAAAAGAAATTGTGGAAAAATTAATTATAATATTTACAATTTATTTTCTTTTTTTTTAGATTAACTTATTAACAGAAAAATGGAAAAAAGTATATAAATACAATATTTACACTCATGCAATCATATTGTGACCATTTACATACACTTTTCGGGAGGGCAGGATCCCATACTTTTGGAAATAGTCCACTGTATCACATTCTGTGATGGAAAGTTCCAAATTTTTATCATTATGACAATTTACCCCCTCCCTCCAAAAAAAAAAAAAACTGCTAACAAAAAAAAAAATACCTGAATTGAACCAAAATACAACAATGTTAAGAGCTTCTCATCGTTTCCACATTATAAGTCAAAAATTCGAACAAAGCTTCTTAATCAAATTTATCAGGATTTATTCCTCTTTTTTAAAAATTTAACAATCGATTTATTAATTTTGTTTTAATTTAACAATTAACACATCTTCAATAGATTATAGGCTCTCGAAGCTGTACATTTATCAAATATATAGTATGCCATCTTGGTTTACTTGAAAACTCACAAATACACTTTATTGGTATTCATTTTATCAATCACTTAACAATATTATTAATCATCATTTTCATTAACTCTATCTTTATAATCATATGTATGTTTATTTTCTTTTGAAGAGATGATAAAAAGCAAACAAATTTCTGTTTGTTTGGTCTTTCTTTGGCTTCTCACTGCCATTTATAAGATTTGTCTGTCTAATTCTGTAGTCAGGGTCAAAGTTTAAATCTAGTAAGGAGCCACAGAAAATATACCCTGTGACCAATATCTAATCTCAACAACATTAATGACTTGTCACATGTGTATTTATATACTTCCAAGACTGTTATTTGGACCATAATTTAGAGCCACTATTTTAACACACATCAGCTACAACCATATGTGATACCAGTATAAATTTTTAAATACCTTAATTTCATATATTTTTTTAATTAAAAAGGGGCATATCTCATTGCCTTCCTAGGTATGTCTCTATTTTGAAAAAATCAAATTAGTTTGAATTTCTCTCACATAATTTAAATTTTATGCCTTCTTTTTTGGATTTAGCATTAACAGTATTTCATATCGCTTGCTTAGTCTAAACAGAAGTAAAATTCCTTCATGCTTTGCAAATGATTGAACTTTTACTATTTTAGATAAATATTATAATACTTATTGTAAATAATACTTTCAACAATAAAAGCAAATTTATTTCATTATAATAATTGGTTGTAAGTAAGCAGTCAACTGATTTCAGTTAGAATTTATACTAAACAAAAGCAATTTTATTTCTCCATTTTTGTCATTTTATGGCTATATTTTTTTAAATTTTTATTATACAAATATTTTAATATCTATTGCAAATAATTCTTATAATAATTTAGAATAGTAATTATATAAAACAAATATATTTATTAGGTGGGTATGAGATATTGGTTGTAGTGTTTATGTTACTATATTGCATTGTGAACATTGTCGGGTAAACTTACATAATCAGTGGATGTGAGGTAGTATGGTTTTATAAAATCACCATCAAAATACCAATTGATTAGATCTTTAGAAATTAAGATTATGATTCATAGGTGGAAGTAATGCAATTATGGATTAGTAAAGGTAGCTGGTTCTTGAAAGCATATTAAAAACAAGAATGTTAATGTGATGTGGTTCCTATAAAAAATTTTTAACCAAAAGATAGAAGAGATCTATAGTTGTTATAAAACTGGTCTTAAAAATATTGAACCTGACTTGGTATCACATTTATATAGCTATGAAAATGAGTTAGCCTCAGTTTGATATCTTAGGATTTTTTAAATTTCAAGCTCTTATCTTGAATACTATAAAGGACCAAAGGTTGTTCCTAGATGCATAAGTGTATTTATTCCTGCTTTGAATTCTAATCTTCATTGACAAAGACAAAAGCCAGAAATCAGTCAGTATGGATTGAGGATTTTATAACATCATCTTCACTAATCTCCAATGATACCCAAAGCTTTCACTAAATGGTCTTAGCATTGAGTGAAAATACTTATTCTTGGAGACATTTAATATTTCCTATCAAGCACCTTTGTTCTTTACTTGTGACAAGGTATAAAAATAGTTTTGTTATTCTGATTTACTTTTGATATATATTTTGTTATCTTGGTTCTGGTAACTCATTGTCTGTCTTTATAGGCTTTCCACTTTTTTCTTCTGCTTTTAGATGTATGTATTTGACAAAGTTTTTCTTTTCTTAGACTAATTATAATACATATACTAGCATTTGGAATGTTAGTTTAAGAAAAGATAATTCTGTAACAATTATAGAACATTTGTTCTATGTAAATGTTTTTGTCTGATAAAGCCAGAAAGATAGTACTCATAAACAGCAAACGATGTGTAGAATTTAAATGGAATACTAAATTATGTAAATAGATAATTTAAATATTTTACTTTTTAGAAAGTTGCACAGTTTTTTTTTATTGATTGCATGGGAATTGTTGGAGATATACCATATCTTTTTTATCTTTTGCTTTTTGTCATCACATTCATTACATGCAGTGTTGACCTTTATGGTGTCAAAAATGAAGACTGAATCCCAGTTGTGATTTAGGAAAACTGATTTGTATTTCAAGTCATTTTTTACATGTTTGTATTAGCACTTATATTGTGGAACTCTGGTAGCATAAGACTCTTTATAGTATACAGATCTACAAGAGGCATTACTGCATCCTGTTTTGCACACTATTTGAAGGGTTTGATTTTGGGGTAGCAAGTCCTTTGTAGTGTTTAATAGCCTTTTTAAGTTAGGGGGTAAAGTAGCAAACTGATTTTGTACACATTAGAGCAAAGTTTTTTCATTTTTTACAAAATGTTGATATGTAAAGTAGTTTTATCCAAGAGTTGTTTTTTGCCTGTTGTATAGATGCATGATTTATTTGTTATAAAAATGTTTAACAGTATTAATTAATGAATTATAATTGTAGCCTATTTTTCATAGATATTTAATGTAGGCTTCAATATTAGTTTTTTGGTCTACCTCTTATAGTACAGAATAATCGTTTCTTAAACTAACATTCAAAACACTAGTATATATATATTGTATGTATTATGTATTGTCATAACTTTATTTTTTTATAATGATTTATCCCAAGGTTATTGAGTACATTCATTTATAGTAAATACTTAAATTTTCTCATGTTCCCTCTTATTTACTTGATTAGTCTACTCTCAAATATATCTAACATTATATTTCTCTTTCTTCTTTTTGCTAAACTCAACAATGATTTTTCATGATCTTGCCTTTTACAGAAGTCATATCTTTAATACTTTGGGTGTGTGTGTGTGTATAGTGCTTTTGGTAGAAATAACTTGATACTAAAAGGAAATATGCCTATGTGTTTGAAAAGGATGGTTTTTAACAAATGTGTTTTACCAGTTCTTACTTATGGATCTGAGACCAAGAGCAAGACAGAGACTTCAGACCACTCAAAGAAGTATGGAGAGGTGTATGTTGGGAGTAACAAGAAGAGATCGAAAACGCAATGTATGGGTAAGACAACAAACAGGTGTTACTGACCGTATTGAAAAAAATAAAAGATTGAAATGGAGTTGGGCTGGACATATTGCTAGAAGAGATGATAATAGATGGACAATTGAAATTTTAAACTGGATTCCAAGAGATTGTAAAAGACCCAGAAAGAGACCACATGTGAGATGGATGGATGAAATAAGAAAATGTGCAGGGGTGTTGTGGAGAAGAGAAGCTAAAGATTGGAGAAGATGGATTAAACTTGGAGAGACCTTCATCCTGCAGTGGATTGATAATGGTTGATGATGATGATGATATATATATATTGTGCCCTTTTCTATAGGTCAGTAATAGTCCATCTCAGTCAATTACTAAAAATTTTAAATTTTAGAATGTTATTTTAATATGTTAATTATAGTTTGTCAATTATAATATAGAGTACAATTTGAAGCTAAAGAAAATACGTAGTATATAAGATTATAACGAATCATTTAAAAATAGTTATGTAAAGCTTTAAATATTGTTGCATATGGTTGTAAAAGTTGGCCATATTAAATAACACAGCTATAATTATTAAAAGTATATTTAAAAAATTTGATTTTAATAGTTTAAAACTTATAGTTAATAAATGCTATGTTTAAATTTATAATCATATTTAATAGTCAAAATTAATATAGTACATTTTAAATATAAACTTTATGATGGTGAAAATTGTATTTAATTCTATATTTTAAATTATTTTTCCAAATTTTTATAATTATATTATTAAATATAATAAGTGTATCAATTTTATTAGTCTAGGCAGAGAAATAGATTAAAAATCGTCTGTCAAAGTTATTGATCATGTGACTTGTATAATGCATACTTTCACACACACTGCTTGTTTGAATTAATAACAAAATTTAAAATATTTTAAAAGATTGCATTATAGAATTGGATGGAATTATTGCCTATCATAAAAGCAAATAATAATAAATATTAAGTTAACTATCGTATAACATGTTTTAAATAATGTAATGACGACGAATACAGTTAATATAAAAAAATTAAATATTTTGTTAAATAAAAATAGATAAATTGAATATTAAAGATGGAATAGGTTATTAAAATTATTTTAAAAGTTATTTAAAATGTTTAAATAATTTTGATAAAGTAATAATTGATTTAAAAGTAGTATTTTAAATAAAAAAAATTTTTGTTATTACGTCATAAATTTTTATTTTAAAGATTCAATTCTGTAAAAAACTAAAAATATGTAAATTTGTTCTCAAGCTAAAAGTAGAAATCAACCAATCAAATGAGGTATTCTTACAGACTATAAATATGAATTGCATGGGGTATCAGAGGAGATTTAATAATGTATTGAAACCAGAGAAAGGTATATTAGTAACTATTGAAGAGATAGTATTTTAAAATTTTTATTTTAGTCAATTTTTTTAATACTTTCTTATAGTTTTATTTGCAGAAACTAGTTGATATTTTTAAAAATATTTTGCAAAAGAGAGTTAAAAAAATAATATATTTGGGAACTTCGTGAAAATGATTTTCTAGTTTTTAAAGTACTTGCCAGGATTATTTTATCTGAAATTTGACCTAAACTTCGCAATGAAAGATGGATATAGTGTGGAATAAAATGAATATAAATTCTAATAATATAAAAATGTTTTTGGAATATTTTGATACAGCTTTATTAGTGCTTCACCTATTCTAGTGCATAAAAATCATAGTAAGGACATTATACTGATACAGTGCAAAGTTATTTTCTGTTTAAAAGGGAAAAATTGGAGACACATTATTATTTAGATAAGTTTATCCAAAATTTATTTTTTCAAAATAGTAATAAGACAATTATATCTTATGAATCGTTTTATATAATATTATATTAAAAGGAGTAAAATGTTATATCCTTTCTGAAGGTAACATTTTTTAAAAAAAAAATATTTTCAAGAGTTAAAGAAAGAACCTAGGAGAATATGTTACTGAAGCGTTTTTGATATTAAAAACCTCCAGTCTTAGAATTGTTTAAAATGTATTTAGAAAACATTTGTTTAAAAGTACTTGAAGTTTTTTTTTTAAAAAGGTGATATATAAAAAAATATCAAACGAATGTTTAAATTTATTAAGGATGGAAACTTATATAAAAAAGTGAACACATAGTTGAATAAAAAATGGATCCATGGAAATATTATAAAAAAAAAAGTTTACCTAATATTTTAAAGTTAAATTAGATGGAAGATGCATCAGATACACCGCAGAGAATATTGGCAGAGAATATTGAAGAAATTTCACGGGATTAATTAATATTATGATTTAATAATTATCGTCATAAATACTAAAACCAAGGATTATTTTCTATAAATTTTACTAAATGGATTAATATTTATTTTTATTTTTAAACTTTAACGCGCTTGGAGGAGAATATTTTAAAACTCTAGAGAAAATAATAAACATTTTGGACTTATCAGGAACTATTGTCAAGAAAATATGTAATTATAGTTTTGATTCTTTTTATTTTATTAACCTAGTTTAAATCTAATTTTTTTTTTATAAGATTAGGAAAACATAAAACATTAATTTGTTGGTGATATAAAATTTTATAATGGAATAATCTAATAATTTAGATAAGAATATATTTTAAGATAAAGTGTATGAATGTATATTTCTTTATATTTGCAATGATCGGTATCTAGTGGATGAAGAAGCCTACTGAATATGATGACCAGATAAAGGTTATTTTGGTAATAATAATGACTATTAATAATTTATAATGTATATTTTTGTTTTCTTTAGATCATCTATGGATAGTAAGAATGAAGTGTAAAAGTTTTAATTATATGTAACGCATTTCATACAACATTTTAAAAAACATTATGAGATAGGATTGATTTGAAGATATGCATACAACGATTTTTTTTATATTAGTGATATAATCCAACATAATAACAAATAATTATGTGATTCTTTTAAAATTTTCATGTTATTGGATATTCAAATATCGTCTAAGTAGATTGTATATGATTAAACATACAGAATGATGAAGTAGATAAACTTTTCTTGTGGAACAATGGGATTGTTTAATTATCAATGAATTTTATTTATTGTTTTGTAAATGCAGATATTTATTTATCGATGTAAGATGTGGAAAATTTTGAGAAATAATGTTGAGATAGTACTTTGAAGTACTTAGTGAACAGGAAACCAAGATGATGTTTTTAAGAAATAGGATATGATAAGGAATAGAAATAATACTTAGTCTTTATGTGGATATCAGCATAGTTAACAAAGCCCAATGACTGGTACACATTTTATTTGGACAGTGTTTTTTATATTTCTTTAAATATTTGATGTTCTAATAAAGCTGAAGAAATAGCTTTAACATCGTTCATGTATTAGAGGTTATTAGACAGGTAAAGGTCATACCTCTTTGCACTGTGCCATATTTTTTTTTGAGATATGTTATGAGTGATACTCTAGCTTTCTTCCTTAAATCCTATGCATCTATTTCGCTATCTTTATTTCATGTAACTGCATCATTTCAGTAAGATATTTTGAAAAGAAATGGTAAATAATTTAGAGCTTAGTTTATGCTATCGTTTTGTATAAGATTGGTTTATTTGCTGAGAAGGAATGGAATTTTGTAAGTTAAAATTGAAGGTCCAATGAATCCTAAAGGAAAGGAAAGAATCATAGAATATATTTTGAATTTTATTTCGGAAATGAAATATAAATTTTTAAAACAGAGTATCTAAACAAAGACATTTTTTTAAAAATGTTAATTATTTTTGAATGCTTTATTATTAATTTTTAAGAGAAAAATAAGTATTGCATATTTTTAAAATACAATAGTACAATGTAAATTATATAAACAATATGCATAGTATATATTTTTTTGTTTATTGAATAACAGGAATATATTGATTATTACTCTTACATCATACTAAAGTAAGACTAAATAAGAATATATTATGATTAGTAAACATCGTGTGATAAAACACTAAAATCTAGTACTGAATTTTGGATGAATATTTTATGTAACATCTTTGACTTTGCAAGATGAAATTTTTTTAAATATTTTGAGAAGTCCATACTCATTATAAAGTTAATTTTGTTTTTCTGTAGAATGTTTTCCTATGAATGTTTTTTTTTTAAAACTAAGATAGTTTAATAATATTAAGGATGAAATATTTTGTTAATAAAATAAGTAAATATATTTGTAATAAGTTATCCATAACGAGAAACCAAATGGTAACATTTTTTTTTGTCTTAAGTCTAAATAAAGATATAACTAAACTATAAATTATTTTTATAACCTAGTAGATAAAAATGTAAGAATAAAATAAGGATATCCATTGTAAATAGTATACATAAATTGTTTATTTTATTTGTTGTTGTTAATAAACTTTGTTAAAATTTGTTTTCAAAAATTTTTGTGACTGGATTGTTTATTTCTCCACTTCACTGCATGAAATCACGATATATTCATAACAATTGAAACAAATATATAATTTTGCACAAAAAGATAAATAGAGAGTTATATTTAAGAATTTAAATATTTTATTGGTATTCTTTTAATTAACTAATTATAATTTTACATTGTTTTATTGGTCATAAATCAGTTATCACAATAGTATATTGAATTATATGCTATCAGTTGCCACACATATTTTGTTTATCAAATTATCAAAATGCTACCACGTATTTATTATATTATTACATGATGATAAAAGATTATATAAAATTATTGTATTATTTTATTATGGTAATAAAATTATGATAAAAGAAAAGATATCCAGTAGTAGTTAAACAATGAAGAATATTATTATTATTATTTATTATTATTAGTTTCAGTGTAGTAGATTATGACATAAAATCCCTTCTCATATTTTACTACCATATTTTTAAATTAACTTAGAATAAACTTTCTGAACCTGAGATTATTTTATTGAGCTAGATTATTATAAATAGAAGATTAAGATGTAATTATTAACTTAATCTTAGTGAATAGAAGTTATTAAAGTCGAAAGAATACTATGAGTTTGTTATTTGAAATAGTAATAAGGGGGGGTAGTGTTCTTATGCCATTGAGGTAATATCCTGTGGGATATTGGCTCAATGTAATCTATCTTGTCACCTGTATTTTCACTTCAAGTCTCATGAAAATATTAAATATTTATTTAATTTATTTTATAAACTGAACCTTATTCGTATTTTAAATTTGAGCTAGTGAAACATTTTAATTTTAATGCTGAATATTTTATTTATTAATTATTAACTGAGCTAGAACTCGTTTTATTTTATATCATATACTATTCTGAAGTGAGGATACACAAGAGCAAGGTTAGAATATATATATATAAGATTTGAAATACAGGCTTTTTTATACCTGGAACTTAATTGCAAATATAGGGGATTTGAACTAAGATTTTGAAGCAACCTTCAACTATCCACATGTGTATGGTCATGTGTATCAAATATTATGAGATAGTGTGGATAGTTGAAGGTTGCTTGAAAGTCTGAGTTCAAATCCCCTATATTTATGTACATAGATAATCTTTTTGTTTTTTTTAAGACTTTGTAAATAATTTTTTTATTTTATTTTTTAAATTCTGATCACGTCTTGAGGTTCCTATGGTGAATTTAAATGGATCAGATCTGGTATAAGATTCATCTTAATTTCTGTATTTTTTAGCAAAGTTTCATAGCACCCAAAATATTTTAGCAGGCTTTTTAATATTTTATCATAATATCTTGCATCTTGCTACTTTTTCCATTTGCTTACACATCTGCACACATTAGTCTTAAAAACATTTATATTGCATCATTTTACTGCCAATTATTATTTTGTTCAATAAAAAATAAATATATCAAATTTATTTAAATTTGACTTAGAAAAGATTTGAACCCAGATTTTCAAGTTCTCTTCAGTTATCCAATCTATCTCATGCAACCAATACATGTGACTACATACATGTGAAAAAGATAAATCATCAGTATACATATTTTGTGCAGAACCAGCACTCATCAGTTGGTTCAGATCATCACCTACCACACACATACATATAATCAGTACTCATTTTATATTAAGATAGCAAATCATCATACTTTTATGGTTAGGCTTCAATCTTCTCCACCCTCACTCTTCAGCCACCCATATTAAAAATGTGATGGTGGAACGCTCAACGCTCTTATTGATACCAATATTATTTAAATTTGGTTTTGTAAATATTTTTCAATTATATTTTTGTTTAAGTAAAGAAAGGACCTTGCTTTTAAAGTGGGGGTTTGATTTTTTTGAATTGCTGAAAATTTTAAGCAAGCTTGTTTTTTTTTAAGATAGCCAGTCCATAATCGATTTATTAGTCATTCAATTTTTGTTTAGCATATTCATCTAATATTATCTGGAAAGTAGAAGTCATGATCCAGACAGTAGGATGTTGATCCATTGATCATAAATAAATACAAATAGACTACCATTAATCCAACCACTCCTAATTCAAAAACTTTTCTTATCTGGATAAAACAATAAAATATTGTTTTGATTTATTTTAATTGCTGCTAAATAAAAATTCTGTGCTTATATGAATATAATTTTATTCTTTATTTTAAAATATGCTATTATTAATAAAATACTTATGTGATACAGTGTGGTTGTAGAGGGTCAGATTCTGGGGCATCAGGTTCTCAGTTTGATTCCAGCCCTGATACTTCAGTAGTCAAACTTGTTATGAACTTTTAAGCTATAAAAATATTCAATTGTTATTACTTATCATGTCCAAAATGTATTTCAATATATACAAACTGTAATAATAAAACTAGTGGTTATTAAAATATTGTTAGAGTTTGGGTTTATAATGAGAGAGAATAGGCTTATTAATCATATCTGTAAAATTTCAGAAATGCAACAAAGTCTTGGGAAATGGAATTTTGGATGAATAGTATTTGGTATGTAATGGAAAAGGACTTGAGAGTGCTATGTAGATTAGTAGAATTTATGATAATTTAGGAAATGAGTGCAAGACATAGTAAAACTATAGTAATAAACAGAGAGTTAAAATGGTTAAGAAAAGAGGAAATTTATAAAGGTTATTATTTTAAAATTACCATTACTACCCATTATGACTTGCTTGGTTTAATATGGTAATAAAGTGTCAGACCCTGAAGGATCATTGGATCAATTCCATTCCAGTTTTGACATTTACAATACTTAAACTTTTTATAAACATCTCAAACAATTAATCCATTTGATTATTTACTCTTTACTATTAACCTGACTAAATAAACAGTCTTCCAAAGATATTAGGTTGAAAACTACCTTGGTTACACAGAGTGTCAAATGGAAGAGCTTTATGTTACAATTTCCTGAAGCTAGAACTAGAAAAATTGTTAAATAATGGCATGTTTGGAGAGTTACTTTATATAGAGCAAAGACTTAAAAAATGATAAGAGACATTAGTGATATGAATTTTGGGGAAAATGAAATAATTAAATTAGCAGATAAAGGATTGAATATATTCTTGATAGTAGAGTGATTAAGAACATATGATAGTGTTGAGGTGAAAAAAACTCTTAATCTCTGATTTCTGCAAAAAGATAGCTATGACTTTTTACAAATAATAAAGGCTGTTTAGAAGCATGATCTAGGTCTATATGAGGAATTGCTTTGGAACAGATGATGGTAGTAGTAAATTCACTTTGAATTGTTGTATATATATGAAGGGATTTGACCTCTATTGTTGTAAGGCTGCCTTGACAACAGTTTGAAATTGTTATTGATATTGTGATTTTCTAAGGGTTGACTAACTTTTAATGATATATATATATATATATAGTAACAGGATGGATGACCAACTTGTTGGTCACCAGATGTAATGGGATGGTCAGATGTAATTGACTGGGAATGTGAATTATACCCCTATGATTAGTCAACCATATGTGATTGGATGAAATCTTCATTGCCATGCTCTTATTTAAGAACCACACAGATTTGGGTAGCATATGTAATGGAATTAACTATTCTCCTTGAGAGGTGTATTTAACTATGGTTACCCACTTGGTCTCCCAGTTAGCACATTCAGGAAGTGATCCCATGATGAATAATGAATGAATGGGATGGAATTCACACTTGCATAACTTCCTTACCTCACCTCTTCTTGATTTTTGTTATGCCAATGAGATCAAACTCAGGGAGAATGTGCATGTACTCTATTTCAAGGTATGATTATTCCATATCTGATGTGTGCATTGGATATGTGTATAGTGTGATTAATTGGAAAATAGAAAAATGAAACAACAGACAACTAATTTGATTTAGTATTTAACAAATTAATTTCAGTGATGATCGCTATTCATAATATTTTTATAATGAAGAGGTGTATGTATTTAACATTTAATGATCATATAGGCATGATCATATTTTGTTTGTGTTCATTAACTATTTACTAACCCATACCTTTGATTCCTACAAAGGATGGGTATTCACCATTCTAATTTAATAATTTCAACTTTGCATTGACTACAATATAAAAAAACCTATATTTTAACAATTAGTTCTGCTAACTGAAATTTCTACTATAAGTTGCTCATTAATTTCCAGTCTGTCTATCCATATTTTATAATTTGTTGAACATTGCTTTTATATTCTGAACCCCTTCTATTCTGGGGTCATATAAATCCATGATAGAACAGACCAATCATTCAAGGATTTAGTCATACATTACAAATAACAAATAATTAATAATTAAGTTAATTGAACACAACATTGAACATAAAAAAATATTGTAACTTTCAAAGTATGAGCACTTAATATTGAATAAGAGTAAAGTCTCACCTTTCAAGTCAGTAGACTAATATATCAATTGGCAAGCATGTTTGGGGTGTCTGTACCTAAATTTTATTATTAAATGAAAAAAAATAAAATTGATGGCTACCCTCTCTTTAGAATAATTGAAGGTTGGATGGATTGATTCTCTGTTTCAAAAGAAAGAAAACAATTTAACAAGTGAAATAAGAATTTAAAAAATGTATAAAAATATGATTTGGGATATTAATCCAGCATAGTCTAGCCACTACCAAAGTTCAAAGTCATGTAGCTCACATTCTGAAACATCTGAGTATCTTTGCCTCTAGGAAAGTTCCTTTGCATTAACTAGATGGTAGTCCATCAGATAATCTTCATTTGCCATCTGGATCTTCATATTGGTGATTCAGACTTTTATAAACTATCTTTCCTGTGCTATTTTTTTATTTGACTAGCACATTGTAGATCTTTTGTTTGCATAGTCATCATGGATTTTAAATTTTAAATAATAATCATATCAGAAGCTCTTGGTTGTATGATGAGCAGCTCCATCCTCACCATGTTTTATCACTTCTTAGCCACACATGATTTGTTCTTTTCTAGCTTATAACTTGTGTTAAATATATAAGCTTTAGGGAATTAAGGTGCATTCTTTAATCAGCTTCCTCAAATTGCAAATGTAGTCATTTATGAATTTTAATATTGAGGATATAACATATGATAAATAAATTGATTTTAAGAATTTAAAAAAATGAATTTTCTTGATGGTGTAATTTATTTGCCTTTCTTTATTCTTAAAAAAAACACAAGTTCCGTATCATGTCATGTTTGATTTTTTGATACATGAGGTTCAAGTTTTTTGAAATCATTTTGATCTTTATAGAACTTTATTCTGGATTAACAAACAAAAAAATCTAACATTAATGAATTCCTTCTTTTTTTTTTCGATATTTTTACTTGTTTGCATTTAAGGGTTTGGTATACTTATAAATTAGTATTGTCAATAATATAATTTTAACTGACAATTTTACACAAAATTATTAACATATCATCAATAATATGCTTTTGATTGTGTTAGTAGTCTTTATGATGGATGTGTGAGTGATGATTTTTGTGTGGATGGTTTAATGTATTCTCACAATATATATATAAAGCGTTTTTGATATGTTTGTGTGAATTTAGTTGTTGTTATATGTTGTGCCCATTCCAATTTAGCCTTTGACTAAATTGCAATAATGTGCATGAAATAAAAACAAAAAAGTCATCATCACATTTTTTGTATAGGCAGGGAAGCTGTAGGGCACCCAAGTTCTAACCCTACATGATTAGGTCCCAAAAGCCTAGGACAAAAAGAGAATGGGGAAAATATTTATGCTCTTTGTTTATTTTGTGTTGATAAAACCAAAAGAGTAGTGTATACCTTGAATTATTTAATAGTTATCTTTAAAAGTTAAAATTAGAACACATATAAACAGTTGTCTATGGACACAAGCTATTCAGTTAATCATTTCTGCTTGTGATTATTAACTTACTTCAAAATTAATCTATACTTAATAAATTCTGCTATTCTTTCTATAACAATAATTTAAGTCTAATTGTTTTAATAATTTAGTTTTGGAAATTAAGTTATAGTTTGTACACATCATTCAAATTATTTTGATAGGCAGGTTTTTCTGAATGTCTAAATATCAGTGTGTGTGTTTGTATTTTACATAAATAAACTTACAGTTACACATATATTAAAAAAAAGATTCTGTTAAAATCATTTTGTGATTTCATTCTGAAGAGCTGTATTGTTTGTAGAGAATTATATTATATGCTAATTAAACTCACAAGGTTGGAATTTCAGTTGACCAGTCCAGCTGATATTTTTAGTCAGAGATAATTGAAAAAAGACAAAGTTTATGAGGCTAGACTTCAGAAAAAGTGGGACTGCTATTAAGATAATGAATTCCAGACCAGTCAGCTGGTTAATTACCAAGAACTCATATTAGTCTGGGTTTCTTACTAACAGTCAATTTAAAACAGATTGTCAATTTTAATTAGAATGTCTTAATTAATGAAAATCATGTTTCTATCTGTGAGTTCCTGTAAAAAAAACTAAATTATATAAAAAGGCTAAATCAGTCTGATCAAAAAAGAAGAGAAATATTAAAATTGTAGAGAGAACAAACTAAATTGGGGAAGAAATAAGATTTCCTTGCTATTGAAAGCCAGCATTATTATATATATATATTTTTTGAAAGTTTTCTACAGCCTAATGGCAGGCTAAAATATATATGTATATATATTGTCTGTGCTGATATGGCCATCCATTAACCAATGCACATCTGAAGAGTTTGAACCAAACATATTTCACATCTTATGACTGATTGTGAAAAATAAGATAGAAGAAACTGATTGCTCACCTGTGTTTTAAATAGAAGAAACTGATTTTTCACCTGTATTTTAAATCTAAAATAAAATAAGTAGAATATTGAAAAGAGTCAAATCATTCTAGTTCAGTTATGCCATTGACTGAGTTTAAACCCCAGTAAAATGATAAATATGTGAAAAACAGCAGATATTCCTGGTCTATTATAAATAAGTATGCTGAAAAGAAATGAAGAAACAATTCCAGTGCCAAATGGTTAGTATGGAAGCCAGTAACTTCACCACTATCATTACAGTAAAAGAATTATAAGCCCAAGCCAAGAAAATAATAGGACTGTTCCAGTAAACCACTGTAATTGGTCAATATGCACATGTTACAGATTGGTAGTTGTGACTGCTACTAAATTTATAAGCATTCAACAAGCAGAATTTGAAATCTTGGAAAGTGCATGCCTCAAGAAAATAAAAGGACTGGTAATATGAACTTTAATTATATATATATATTGATTATATCAGTGACTTATAACAAAACTTTTAATAACAAATTCTTTATCTTTTCTTATCTCTGAACCTTAAAACCAAAATCAAGTAAAAGATCTTTCAGTAATAATAGCTATTGCTTTACTAATAACAATATGTATTCTGATAATTATTATATGTATCCACTTATCGATGTATTTTATTTTGTGAAATGTATTATTGTATATTAATATGAATTTATGAAATATGTTGTTGATATGGTAAAAGGGTTTTTTAATAATATTTTATTTATAATGGAAATCAACACTTACACACATTAAGTAATATAATTATACTTTCCATATATAAAGCTGTGGAGCCTAAATGTTGGAAGCAGTAGAAGTGTAGCATTGGGGGAGCTAGATTTGTTAAAATCAGGATTAGTGACCTCAATTGGTCAGAGGGGGAGATAGGTAATTTAAAGCTTATTTCTATAAATGATTTTACTTCTTTAAAATCTGACTAACCTTCCTTTAATTAATTATTTTGTTTTATATGTTATGTTTAAATTTATAAGTTTACAAAAGTATGTGTGTACAAAGAGTGTTTATTCTTTTTAATGAAATATTTTTCATTTGGATATAAATTTTTAGTTACTATGATATAAACATTGGATACTGTCATTAAAGGGAAAGGGGGAAGATTTTGGTATCATTAATATTATGATTTAAGGAAGATTTTGGTATCATTAATATTATGATTTAAATATAGACAAGTCAACAGTATTATTTATATAAATTTCATATATATCTTTAAATATTATATATAGTTTATTAGCAATAATAAATGTTAATTTGTGTTATTAAAAGAGGCATATATCTTTATTAAGAGTATTCATCACCTTATTAATCATGATCATTCATCATCACTGTTGAATATTAATGGTTAAGTTCCAATTTAAGTATAATAAAGTTAGACAAGTAATTAGAAATTTATAAAAGCTAAATTTTATGTTAAACATTCATTTTTAAAAGCTGTGGATGGAAGTACTATCATCATCATCATGTTTTAATCAATGATCTAGATAAATACATTTAATGGCCATAGATAAATAATGGTTTTTCCTGTATTTGTTAATCCTTTGGGTTTCATTATAAGATAATAACCACCATCAAGATCATCAAACAGCATTCAAGGGTGAGTGAATTGCTGCCATAAACCTGTAGTATTTGATGTGAGTTAGCAAGACTTAAGAGAATGTTGATATTAAAATGTAAGTAATAACATTTGTTTGATAAATTTTATGTGCACAATTTAAAGCATAAAGTTGTTCTGTTTTTCTTAATGTTAGTGCAAAGATGATAATGTTAGTGCAAAGATGATATGGTTCTAAAATCCAAAATACTACATCCGGTTATAAATAAGGTACCAAATGGGTTCACACCATGTACCTCTATAAGTTGGTATAGAATATACCTTTGTCTAGGTTTAGATAACCTAATAGTGCCCTGATAGACCATATTCACTTAGTAAAAACTTCTACAACTAAATAAAAAGGGTTAAAATGACTAGTTAATTTTGGCATCATTGTTCCGTCATTGGCTGCCCAATGTCACACATGATGTACTTGTAGCCACCACTTGCAATGGGAGCCACCATGAGTACTTTGAGTCTTAAGAGACTATATATTTGGCAACCTACCACATTCCAATAGGTTACAATATATATTTATTTTGTAATAAAAACTGATGACACAAATTGTAATCATCTATGAAGATAGGTTCAATTTGCTGCTGAGTCATGTAAATTTCAAATATAATTTTTCATTTTCCTTATATAAGTAAGGATTATTAAATGAGTATGCAAACTAATTCACATGAGGAATGGGAAAGGGTGGGAACTAATTATGCTTTTATAGTGTTAGTTTATGTTTTATGATTTTTTATATTTTTACATCTTCATCCTGGTTAGTATTGGACCTTGATGCAAGAATTTACCATAGCAACCATTATCAATTAGCACTCACTATTTTGATTTACAATTGATGTTTTGCTATTATGATCTTTAAAAAATTTTAAACTTCTTTTTTAAAAAATGACCACCATTTTTTTAAAATGGTGGTCAAAATGACAGTCATTTTATATGATGGATGATATCATAGGATAGTGATTTCAGTAAAGTTATGACATATACAAAATAAAGATTTTCATCTTTAATTGCTACAAAATAAAAAAAAGTATGCCAGTTTTATTCAGTACAATAAATAACATATTATGATCATGTGCAACAACAAAGTGTATCAATATTTAGTTATAAAATGTATATATTATGTTTCTCTGGGCATAGTGACTGAAAGATTCCTGGGTCTGAGAAAGGAGAAGTCACATTTCATCACATCCACAGGAACCTTGCACTCACAAACAAATATCTAAATATGTGAATAATAATTAGCAGCACCATTTAAAATATGAAATAAATATCTATGGTGATAAATTGTCAAAGTATCATTTGATCAAAATTTTGTTTCAATCTTTACATCTCCATATGATAAAAACAATCAAAATATCTTGCAGTAAACATGTTTTTGGACAAACACACTTTTTATATGCTTTTAAGATCTTACTATCAATGTTTTCAGACAGTTGCAAAGGGTGTTTGTTCTCCAGGAAGTGTACCTCTGCAAAAATTGTTTAAGTTTTTTCATTATGTGACAAAGTAGAGAGAGCAATAAAAATTGTAATTAATGGGATTTTGAAGATTTTTATCACATAATTAATATTTAAAACAGTGTTAGTAATTAATATAATTTAAATATCAAAAATATAATTGGTCAGAATTCTAATAAAGAGCAAAGATTTAAAAAAATAATGACTACTGTTGGCTTAAAGAAAATAAAGCTATAAGAAATCGATTGAAGGTTTTCAGTTATATCCACTTGTCTTAAGTAATTTGAATGTGAAATATTATAGGTAAAAGCTTTTTTTTACTTTTATTGTATAGGTAATTATTTCTCATACATCTGTTCATTGGCAGGGGCTTAAATCCCTAAACCTTTGTTGTCATTAATTTTTTATTGGTTGTTCAGTATTTTTATCATGATTGTATATTAATGAATGTAAAGTTCTATAGTGAAGGTGATGGAGAATAAGACATTAAGACATAAATCCAGGTGATAATAGTTTTTATAGATATTTTTTATACTCCTGCTTACCATCTCCAAAATTTATTTTAATATTTATTATAATAGTTTTTAATGACTTTTACAAAGTATATTTTTTACA
Organism: Epiperipatus broadwayi; assembly: GCA_028023455.1. Classification (NCBI taxonomy): domain Eukaryota; kingdom Metazoa; phylum Onychophora; class Udeonychophora; order Euonychophora; family Peripatidae; genus Epiperipatus; species Epiperipatus broadwayi. Next base: position 1,488,135 of record JAQFVV010006350.1, read on the forward strand.
GACAATATTTTGTTTAGCTCCAACTTGCAAATAAAAAAATTAAGACCAAGAGGGAAACCTAGAAGAAGATGGTTAAACTTTTAAGATATTTTAATTATTCATTTATCTTATAAAGATGCTTAATGCCCAGACAGGTTTTTATTAACTTTTAGAAGTTTAATTGGAGCTTATTGTTCATTGTAAGAATATCTTAACAGAGAGATTAACCAATCCACTTATGGTTTCAGTCCATAGTTTGATTTCATGCCACAAAAAGTCTCAATCTAATCTATGATTATTCTTTCAAGTATTATTCATATATTCAACCCAGTGATCTATCTAATTATTGGTCAGTAAATGCATACCTAGTGTAGAAAAGATCTTTGGTTAATCTGTGTTGTCAGATAAGTGTAAAACCATATATATATGATATGTATCTGCATCATTAACAGTGATGAAAGGATCATATTCCTATGAGAACAGTCTATGGATTACCAATATTTTTATATCTTTTAAGCAAACTGACAAGAATTGAACCAATGTTTAGGTTCATTTTACACCTTTCTGAGCAATATTATTTTTTATTTCTTTCTGTTTCAGTTGAGCCTGCAGCCTTTCTCAGAGATCTGTGTAATCTTTCGATTTACATAAACAGATACATGTATATCTGATGAAGGCTGCAGATATAGTTGAAACAGAAGATATTAAAATTGCTTGAAAAATTTAAAAACAACTGTTTAACCATGAACAATAAATACGTAAATAGTCAAACAATTTATTACTTGGGAGTTTGTAAGTTCCAGTTCTGTGTTATAAGTGGATCACAATCCATGGATGTTGAACTCTTGAGTCTATTATTCTGTTGTTGCACCAAATCACACAGGAAAATTGAAAGAAATGATTAAGACATTGAATAACATGTAATTTTACTTTATTAAATAAATTTTCAAATCTTATTTTTTCACATCCTTTTTATTAAATTTGATTATCTTATTAAATTTTAGAGCTAAATATAGATTATTTTATTACAAAGAAATCAAGTCATATGTCACATGATCTAATTTAAAAAGCTTGTATTACAAATGTTATATATAGGGCTTGCAAATAAACTCTTAATAAGCTGTGCAGAATATTCCCAACCCCAGACCGGTTTCTGCTACTGGCTTCCTCAATGAGGTGCTAGGATATTCAAGCACGGGTTGTTAAGAGCTTATTTACAGCTCTAGATATAAGATTATTTTATTTATATTATTTATAATTTGTGTCTCCATTTGTTACTGAATTATTTTAATGAAAGTTTCTTTTATGTAAATAAGCTAAATAATTTATAAAACTGTTTGTAATTTTTTAAAGGATTTCAATATGAAAAGGTTTCTATTATATTATTTATATTTATTACCAGTGTGGTTTTATTGTAATATGACGATTAGAAACAAGGCTTTTGCAAACATTACTTTTTGATTAATCTCAACTGCCAAATGAATATATCAAGATGAAGTAAACCTAAAAAGATTATTGACTTGATAAAAATAATAGTAACAGAAAAAACGGGGGAGGGATGTAAAAGACAGTGGGAGAAAGAGAGAAAGTATATTTGTAGATAACCATGTTTACTGTTCGTAAGGCTAATGAGAAAATTCAAATTGAAAGGATGAATTATTCTTGTGTGAAACTGTGGACACTAAAGGGTTAAAAATATATTTCAAATTGTACTACTCCCTTCATGTTCTAATGAGCATAAATATTTATACCTGCTTAATAGTAATGATTTATTAATACGTGTACCTGATGACGATTGCCAAGTCATGTGATCTGAGATGTAATCAATCATGAAAATAGAGGTTGAAAATGCAAGTCGTTTTCCTCTTTTTTTTTTCCCAATGTAATTTGTTAATTGTTACCAGAAAACAGCTTCTCTTATAATTATAATTGGAATGAAAGGTCGTGTTTGTTTTTATATACAAAAAAAGATAAATTACCTTAATGATTATGAAAATTGTTATTCTACAAATAAATAAAAAGATAATTACAAAAAAAAAAAAAAATCCTAGTAAAAGAATCAAAAATAAATATATCTGAAATAAAAGAAAGTATGCGCGCATAATTGTGTGTGTCTGTCTATTATGATGTAAAGCGTATTATCCCCAAATGCGTTTCAAAATATCTCGATTATTATGAATTATTACTAGCGTAGCTAATATCCACTCCTTTATAGTGACTTCCTATTCTTTCACTTATTTCTCCGCTAGATGTCAGAAAAAGTTGGCTCTGAAAATTTATAAAAAAAAACTGTTAATTATAAGGTATTTGAGCATAGACTTTCAAGCTCCCTTTAGCTAATCATTCTATCTCATTCAATCGATACACATGACCACACACATGTGAAAAAGATAAATAATCTCCAATATAAGTATTTCGTGCCGAACCAGCACTTATCAGTTGTCCAGATCATCATAACCCACACATATATTTAATAAGTTCTCGGTTTTTGTTAAGACAGCAAAATCTTCAAACTTTAATGGACAGGCTCATATTTTCAATGGTATGGATGGCTGAAGATTTGGAAGGCGGAGTAGATTGAAGACTGTCCATTAAAGTTTGAAGATTTTCTATCTTAATATAAAACGAGCACTGGTTATATATATATATGGGAGATGATGACCTGGACCAACTGATGAGTGCTGATTCATCACAAAATATTTATATTAGAGATCATTTATCTTTTTAACATGTGTTGGGCTATGTGTATCAGTTGTATGTGATAGAGTGAATAGTTGAAGGAAGCATGAAAGTCTATGTTCAAATCTCTTGAATTAACCTTGTATTTCAAATAAAAAACTGTTTGCCATCTAAGATACAGATCGAATCAATATTTTCCCCTATAAATTCCATCAAAGAAACTTTTCAACCAGCGAGTGAGAATTATGAATTAAGAAATACTCTTGCTAGACTCAACAAATTGCTTTTTCCAGATCTAACTAGAAAACTAGCTGGATTTGATTCTTTTAAACATTACTGGAATCTCATCAGCATTTTTGTGGACAATTCCACTTGCTGCAGTTATTTATCTGTTTCATAAATAGAATTTTAATGATTTACTTGGTTGTGGAGAAGCATAAATCACAAACCCTCATCTTTTTAGTAAAGATAGATTCATATGTTATTAGCATTATTATGCACATTAAGGAAAGATTACAATTAAAGATTGCCTGACTACTAAACTTCTTCTTGTTATTCCTTTCATAATTCTTGAAGGCTTGAGTCCAGATTGTTGAGAGTATTGTTAAAGAATAGAAATGTTCATTAGTATAATATGTCCAATGGCATGAGAGTCTCACTACATCTGGGCCCTACAATAGCTTAAGTGACCAAAGAACAAAAGAGGGGGTCAGTAAGAAGTCTGTATCAGATATAGTATCTTGCCTTTGATAAACCAAAATTCTATTCTATAAGATAACAGAAGCTTCTGATTAGGCACTGTTTATTTATTATTTCCAGTTGATTTTTATAAACTAAAGATCATTCCACTATCTGCCACCTATGAAACCTGTTGCTACCTCAACACAACCCCAACACTCAGAGCATAGAACCTGATGCTATCATTAATCACTGATTAATAGTAATAACAAATCACTCAACTTTTTTAGCTCACACAATATGGTTAAAAAGGAGCACTGATAAAGGCAAAATCTAGAAACTAATCTGAAATGAAAATTTAAGTGCTTAGGTCATTGGTAACTGCTCAAACCTAGGATAGATGGCACTTGAATAGAGAGATAGCCTTGTTTGAAACCGATTACTCAAGCTAGAGCAGATGCTGCTCTTAAACCGGATTCCAAGAGATTATAAAAAACCCAGAAGGAGACCACATGTGAGATGGATGGATGAAATCAAGTGTACAGGAGTGATATGGAGAAGAGAAGCTAAAGATTGGAGAAGATGGTTTGAACTTGGAGAGATCTTCATACTACAGTGGATTAATAATGGTTGATGATGATGATGACTTGTATATAAAACAGCTATCTAATACTTCAACCAGAGAACCGGGTTTCATCAGAAAGAAATACAACAAAATGGCAGTGTTTAAAAATTACAAGTTTTATGCAACATTTTCGAATGTGTTCTGTATGACTTGTAATTGTTGAACACTGCTAATTTATTGTAGTTTTGTGTGATTAAAGTCTGTTCCCTGGTTGAAATATTAAAGATAACAGTTTTACATACAAGTAAATTTTTTTTTGTATATATTTCCTTTAGTTAGTTTATATATATTTATTGTAACGGTATAATGATTTAGCAAATGAGTACTTGATTAAATAACCCATAGCTGCATCAAACACCAAAAATCTATAATGGTATAATGCTTATTAAAATGATGATCTATTAATGAATAAATAGTTTAACACTTTCAGGTACCATTTTTTTTAATAATGGTATAAAGATATTTAGAATGAAATAAATAATTTTCTTAAAATCCAGTTGAAATGTCATATTGTACTGGCATGAAATCTATAACTGATGATTAAATAAATATAAATTATAAAAGTACAAATAGTACTGAATACCAATTTGTATTAGTTTAAACAAAAATAAATATATGCACTTAACCAATTAGTATTTAATAAGACATTAACTTAACTTTTAATAATTATTTATTCATTGTAATCAATAAAATGTAAATGAGAAAATACTAAAATAGTATAATAAATTATTAAAATATATAGATGTTTATTTAATATTTGGCTAATTGAATATTTAATTTGAAAATAAAATATGTAGAGATTCTAAGTTGTTATTAAAATATAATGTGATCAGTAAACTATGAATAATCATGAGATTCAATTTTAATTAATAAACAATAAAAATTATTGATATAAGAAACGTGATAAATAAGTAATAAAATATATAAGTTAATAAATGAATACAATAATATTAATTAGGATATTTGATTATGAATTAAATCCTGTTTATGTATCTTACAGATACTGTGAATGATACACTAATAACCAAAAAGAAAATATTATATTTGCATATGTACTTATAAATAATCTCTTAAATATATTTTAAAAAAAAAAAACCAACTAAATTTATTTAGTTTGTTTTCTGGCTACTAATTTAAGCACAAATATATACTATTATCAATGTATGTAAATTATATGCTATCCTAAATATAATTTCTAAATACTTATATTTAAAATCTATTGTTTTTAAATATATATAAATAACAAATATCTGATAAAATTTTATATAAAATTAAACTGATACACTTGAACACACATATGTTGAAAAGATAAATAATCACCAATATACGTATTTCATGCTAAACCAGCAATCATCAGTTGGTCCGGATTACCATCTCTACACATATATGCTACAAGTGCTCAGATATATATTAAGATGCAAATCCTCCTACTTTAATGGACAGGCTTCAATCCACTCCACACTGCAACTCTTCAACCATCCATCCAATTGAAAATCTGATGATGGAACACTCAAAGGCCACTCTGAGGCCGAGATTATTGTCACAACCATGTTGACCTAAGGTCAATCTGACCCCACATGTACAGGACATAATCCATTAAATACATATGCAAGGGATAGGCAGACATCTCTAATATGTAATAGCTGAAACCACTCTCCACACTATCACTTAACACTGATACACTTGAACACACATATGTTGAAAAAATAAATAATCACCAATACACGTATTTCATGCTAAACCAGCAATCATCAGTTGGTCCGGATTACCATCTCTACACATATATGCTACAAGTGCTCAGATATATATTAAGATAGCAAATCCTCCTACTCTAATGGACAGGCTTCAATCCACTCCACACTGCAACTCTTCAACCGTCTATCCAATTATTATTATTATTATTATTATTATTATTATTATTATTATTATTATTATTATTATTATTATTATTATTATTATTATTATTATTATTATTATTATTATTATTATTATTATTATTATTATTATTATTATTATTATTATTATTATTATTATTATTATTATTATTATTATTATTATTATTATTATTATTATTATTATTATTATTATTATTACTACTACTACTACTACTACTACTTGTACATAACATAGCAATATCTGAGAAAACTTTATTTCATTAATAACAACTTTAGTATTACTAACTAAGAAAGAAGCAATTATAAAAAAGTGTATTAAATAATTTGTCCAGGTTATTGCACAATTAGTTTCATTTTTGTAATGTCATCCTTTCTGGAAACAGCATAAAGAGTAATAAATTCCATTTGATGTACTTGTTAATCCTAGATAATCTATATTTAATGCATTAATCTATTTTTAAGATTGCTTGTAATTTGGACATTTATTATATTTAATATTGGTCTGATAATCCACAATTCAAGGAGTGGCATTTAAATATTTAGCTTCATAATCCATTATCCATTGAATGGTATTTAAATATTTAGCATTGATAATCCCTAATGCAATTCCTTAAGCACTGGATACAAATTCGTAGTTTGTTATACGCTGCAATTTAATTCATTTGAATAGATGCTATAATTTTATCCAAAATAGCATTTCTTACTTTTTTAAATTGAGATATAAAATTAATCCATTCATTTATATCTTTAATCCATAGTGTCAGTAATTCTGATCATATCTCTGATAAAGCAAATAGTTTATTATTCATAACAAAGCAATTTTCATTACTTTTGAATCAAAATTTATTTCAGGTCTAAGCAACAAGTTTATATGGAGGCATATTTAAATTCAAAAAATTATTATTTAAAAAATGTTTTCTTTCATGATTAAATATGACATAAATTTACATTATTGAGATTTATATACACCTTTCTTGAAGTAAAAGGATTGATTATTTTGCCATATTTTTAAAAATAACACCAGTAACTTATCAAGTGTTGGTGACCTAGCAGTTAGCATAGCTGCCTTCCAAGCAGCTGGCTCGGGTTTGCTTCCCGGTCAATGCTTTGCCATATATATAAAAAAAAACTTATTTGAAATTAATAAATATAATTTTCAAAAATTTATCAGCTATTTACCATTGTTTTCAATTGAAGAAATTCAGCAATTTGTTGTTGAAATAGTGAGACAGCATTCCACAAGTCAATCTGTCCAATTTTTCACTAACAGTTGATTATAACAAATGAGATTTCTTGAAATAAAAGCATTAATAAATTACTTAATTAATCAATGATGGGTTCTGGTTTATTTGTTGTTGTCATCCATCTTTTCCTAGAATTATGGGAAGTCATTTGCCTAGCAAAGGCAAATGCCTAGAATAGTTCATTTAGCCAATCACCATGTAGATGTAAACAAAATGGTTATTTATAAATTTGAATCTGCTTAGGTCCTGACTGGAATGAAAATTTTGTAAAGACTGTCTGGATTTTCCAAACTTTAGTTTTTCATACCAGTTACATGATATCTGAATTACAGAATTCTCCAACATGCATTGGGGTTTCTTGGTTTTTCCAGGAAGGTCATTATGGTTTCTTCCAGGAAAAAAATCTAGATGCTAAGATTTTAAATCAAGGCAGTAAAATTTTAGATACTCTATTCAAAAATGAAAAAAAAAACCCAAACATTGTCGGGTTTTAAAAAATAATTTTTACAAATATTTATTCAAAATAGATAAATCATAAACTATAAAGTTCTCAGATATGTATTCAGTTAAATTTAAATTGACCCTTTTTAATAAATAGTTTATTATTTAATAAATATTCTAGTAAACTAAATCTATTAATTTTACTACCATCGAAATAAAAAAGCTTCCATGCACACAAAATATAAAAATATAAGAACTGCTTATTCTATATATAAATAAAATATTTTAGTGTTGTAATGTTGGATTTATAATTCTATTCTGTATTTATAGTTTTGAATTATTTGTTATCTATGTATAAGCACTTTTTTTTTTGATTTATTACACTTTGATAACTTTATTTCTTAATAAGAATATCAGTGAAATATGAGCATACATATTTTCTTTATATAAATATAGAAGTTTATTAAAAAAATCTGTTTGGAAAGCCATTTAAAATGCCTTATAAAATTATATATTTCTCACAACCAGTGACAGCTATGAATATATTTGATTGAGTATAAAATTAAAGCCAATAAAAATTTTAGTGTTTAATTTATAATAGCTAATTTACAGTGATATTGTAATATTACAATATATTTTATAATCTTTGCACTTCTTATATGAGCTTATTAACGTTTAATGATTTTTTACTAAATGTACAAATGATATATTAGTCTTCTTTTGTTGGATTGAAAATTTACTTATTTTAAGCCTCAGATATAGACTTTAATTTTTACTAAAGAACAAAAATATATTTTTGATATTATTTATATTATCATAACAGTTTTTTAAATTCAATATTTCAACTGCTTCACTTGATTGTATAAGATGTTACATATATAATTAAAAAAAAGTTTGCTATGTTAGAGAGCAGAAAGATAGAGTTACATTTCAATTTTGTTTTACAGTGAAAGGTTATTATGTATTATTCATGCAGTATCAACATTTTCTCTTATATTTGTTCTTCATAAGATAATGGTATGATAATGCTTCTGCGTGTAAGAACTTATATTTATGGTTATGTCAATGAAAGTGCACTGAAAAGCTGTCTATATCTTATCTAACAATATTAGCTCTTTAACTGAATGTTAACAAGGAAAAAAACTACTTTAAATAATGTCCTTTAGAGTTTAGGTAGATTCAGCATTCCACTATGTAATGCAGAAGACAATATTTACCAGATTAGCAAATAACGGAAGGAGTAGCCTTTATTCACTCCAGTGCTTCTATCTACTGTAACCTTGATGTCAAAAATAGGCAGTAAAAGGTAGCTGCTTGATGAAAGATATATACATTTAAAAAGGTTCACATATAATAGATCCAAGTCCAGACTACTTGCTGATGAAGTCCATAAGACAAACTAGTTTAGGAAACATGCCAGGATAGCACTTCATGTGGATTTAATAAATGCTACTATCTAATATTTGTTGATTTTTCAAAGATTATAGAAGAGTTGATCATGATAAGTATGCATAAACTGCAATCATATGATGGTTTTTGTCCAAATAATGGATGGTGATGTTTACATTTTTTATTCTGTAGCTATTTGTCTGAAATATAATTACTTAATCATTATTTTCAGCTTTCTCATTTTAGTCAGGGTAAAGTAGCAATACCCAAATTGAGAACATCATATGGCAATGGTTAATGCAATTTCATGATCAGTTTTGTTAACTGTGTTTCATTCATAATGAGCATAATCCATCTTTTAGATCTGCCTGACTAAAAGTCAAACAACCAGAAACTTTCTCTAGATTCTATAATTATTGATTGTAAACTGCTATTTGCTATGTCTTTAGTGGCAAGTTAGATAACATTTATTAGACTTTGGAGACATAAAAATATCAATATTTCCCCAAGATGTAACAACACTGATCATCTATGATAATGGTCAGAATCCATTTTTTTTTTACTCTGGGTAACTCTTCTTATAACAAATAATGTGTATTATATTTGTGAGTCAAATAGACCATGTCAGTAATGGGATAAAATTTATATGTAAAATGAAAAATGATATCATGAGGATGTCAACCACAAAAAATGATGAGCAAAAAGGTAGGAACTTAATTACAAAGTATAAAAACAGATAGATACATTGATTTTCTTGAGGATGAATGCTGATTTGACCTTGTTGAAAGTCTCAAATCTGAGCATGGGGAAACTTTATTGCTCATGTCATTTGGTCGCTAATGTAAAATAAACTAAAAACTGTTAAAAGTAAATACCATTTGTGTCATTGTTAAAAAATGTTCTGGAAGAGATCCCAACATGCGAATATAATTTTATTTGTATATTTGGAACTTCTTTAAACTTTTTCTCACATTTCTATGTAATTTATTATTCCAAATTAAGGAAGTTTTAAAATCAATTAATTCCATTTCCAGTTTCTCAATTCCCCCAAAAATGAAAATAGCACATCATTTGGGTATGTTATTTTTGTCAAAAATTATCTGGAACAATGACAAAACTAAATATATGGGTTCATTTATATCATTGTTTGAAGTTTTTTAAAGCAAATATTATCAGAGTAAAATTAGTACATTTATATTAAATATTAGTTAATAAAATAAATATTTCTTGATAAAATATGTATCCATTGAAACTTCATTTAATTTTTTATTTCTATAAATTTGCCAATTCAATAAAACTCTTTACTTTTCAGGAAAACAATTAATGGATCACCCTAAACACATTACTGGTCTTTAAGTAATACACAGGTCACAGATAGCTGACCACTGGTGATTAATAAAATATTATGGCTGGTAATATAATTAGGTGGATTAACATGTGATCGTAATATTTAATGCCTCATTTGGTTTGGTGCAGTGCTAGATTGTCAGCCTGCAAAGCATAAGTTCCTTGGATCCCTTCCAGTTTTGATACTTCCAGCACTCAAACTTATGATGACTTCTTGGACAATAAAGGCATTCATTATTTATTATGTCTAATTATCATTTTTTTTTGGATTTTTAGACTGCTGGGTTAATTTCAGAAATCATCCACTCATCATTCATTCATTATAAGCCAGCAAACCACAGGTTGGTGCGGTGGTAGAATGATAGACTCGACTTCAAATCCCACAAATAGTAGCTTAATTCTATCACTCGTGATGCTCAAAGTTATTATGAACATCCAAGTAATAAACCGTTTGTTTATCTCTACACAATATTTTTTATCCTCAAGTGATTTGTATCAATATAAATATTGATTGTATAAATTTGTAATGTCTGAAATACAGGCTTATTATATACCTGTATCAATATATGTAATATATAGGGTATATGAGCACAGTCTTTCACATGACCCACCACTCACCACTCTATCTCATATCACTGATACACTTGAACACATATATGTTGAAAAGATAAATAATCATCAATATACGTATTTCATGTTAAACCAGCAATCATCATCAGATTTTCAGTTGGATGGACGGTTGAAGAGTTGGAGTGTGGAGTGGATTGAAGCCTGTCCATTAAAGTATGAAGGTTGGCTATCTTAATATATATCTGAGCACTTATTTCATATATGTGTAGAGATGATAATCTGGACCAACTGATAATTGCTGGTTTAGCATGAAATACGGTTATTGGTAATTATTTATCTTTTCGACATATATGTGTTTAAGTGTATCAGTGATATGAGGTAGAGTGGTGAGTGGTGGGTCGTGTGAAAGTCTGTGCTCATATACCCTATAAATTTGTAATCTCAAAAAAAAAAAAGAAGAACGTAATGAAAAATTAACTTACTGAATTGAATCTTATTAACTTTGTGTGTTAAATGAGTAACTTTTTTAAAATATATTTTATCTACCGTTAAATACATGCATTCAAACCCCAGCCGAAACTATGTATAAATTTATAAGTTCTCTCACATGTTTATATTTCGCTATTTTTTATTTCTGTCTTTATATTTTCCTCTTTGTCTTTATAAATATAAAAGATTTTAGATGTTTCTTCAGCTGTCAGCAATATTTTGTGTTTATTTTATGCTATGTGCTTTGTTAGTTTTGCCAATAAAATTTAATTATAAAAACAAATGGTCAAAAAAAAAAAAACAAAAAAAATGTTTTGTAGTATTGTTATATTGTATTTGGGTTGACAGATATATGGTTTTAGTTTGAACTAAAGGAAGCGCCATCTAGGAATAGTTTTACATTCTACATTTATAAACTATTAGTAGCAGTAACAAATAACGAAATATTTAATCTTATTTATGAATGTTATAGGAAATTAAAAAGGAAAAGTAATTAATTTTTTATTTGCCGTATTTAAGAAGAAATTTATTTAAAATTTCGATTACTTGTGAAAAAATTGTGTGTGCATGCATTTATCTAATATTAAGGTGTGTACTGAGAACAAATATGTTTTGTGTGTGTGTGTTCCAAAAGTTACAATTACTGATTTTTATATGTTTTGTGTTGAATCCGACTATGCTTATAACATTTCTTTATTAGATAAAGTTTTTGAATGATATCATGTAATCTTTAAAAACCGTATGTATTTTTTATTTATTAAATTTGCATTTTAAAAGTAAATATGAGTTCAAAATATGTTTTTTTTTCCTGCTATACTTTGCACCACAGGTATCTATTTTTAGAATCTAGCTGTTGTCAGTCAGTATATCAGGGTTTCATTTTCCCTTAATAATATTTGTCTAAGTAATATTCTGATAAAAATACTTACTATGCGTGTCACTCCCTTTACCCAGACTTGCTGGGGGAGGGGGGTGGAGCGCACGTAAGGGAATATTTATTTTCATATTGTACTCTGTTAATTGGTACTACTTACGAAGTTCATTTACTAATTCAGGATAATTTTTGGTCTTATGATTTCTCAAAATCTGATTGTTTATAAAAATCTTTCTTTTAATTATGATATCACTGTTCATTGAAGATATGTTGCTCACATATGAATCTCATTCGCTTTTTTAACATTTTTTTTTTTTTTACAAAGTCTTTAGTTTGACGTGTAAAGGTGAATAGTTGAAAGTACTCTTTTTTGACTAAATGGTTAAACAGTTTCAAATATTTTTATTTTGCAATTGTAATAAGTGAATATATTTTGGCTAAGCTGTATAATAATTATTATTATTTATTTTAATTTTTAAATAATACTTATAAAATAAAATAAGTCTAATAAGAAGAAACTTGTGTAAGGAGTTATTCATAATAGTCATTAACTTACAAAATATATCACATCACATAAAGGGTAAGTTAAAGTGGCTAACAGATTTCTCTGGGCGTCATTGCTGAGAGATTCCTGACTCTGTATAAGGAAGTCACAGGGTATCACACCACACATCACATTATAATTCATGACAACTGTGGTATTAAGCCAAGCAGGGGATTAATTTTTTTGCAAATACAGTAATGATGTTGATTATTTACTCTCATACTCATTTGAGGAAACATTTAAAAATTTTTTTTATAAAAACAAATAGCATGTGATGGGAATAATTTAAGCATTCTATTAGTATTTCTTCAAATATTCATTTTGCTTTTCATCACTCATATCTGAATGAAGTTCCTAATACTTGTTTCGTGTGTGGATTAATTTCAACTCTAGCTAAAGAACAATCATCTCTAAATCTTGATAGAAGTTCCACTTTTCATATTGTAAGAATTCTTGAAAACACTCTCATGTGTATTTTAAGATGTCTTCATGTTGGGAATAAATATAGAAAATTGTTTTATATGAAAAAGGTGCATTTATAAGAGTGTCATTAAATAATTATCTCTCAACTATATTGAGTTCATGATTAAAAGCTTCCATGAGTGAATTAATATCTTTACTGATAGAAATCTATTTTTTAATTCACTTATAGTGGCTAATTGTGATAATGCTGTAGATTTTATTATTCAATTTTAAATTCAATTTTAAATGTAAAATTTTAGACTTCATCTTGTAACATGAAGAATGATTTATTGGAAGAATAGATATATTTGATGTTGGATTTTTAATGTCTTAATTTTTTTTCCTCATGATATTGATTCCTCACCATTTGAAACTCAGGAGGTTATGGTGCTGGAAATTAAGCAGTGTGCATGGAAATTTATAGGAATCAGTCTCATTGTAGATGAAAATTTTATTTATTTTTTGATGATTTTGGCTTCTACAAAGAAGAAATAGCAACTTGTTACTTAAGTAATCAAATGCTTTATTGCTCAGGAGTTCATAAGAAATTTTAGAACCAGAAGTGAATGAGTGGGGTTGTGATTTATGGATTTTGAGCTCCAAAGTCTACCATTCTATCATTACGAAAAACTGATCAGCGAGAACTTGCTTTCAACTCATTTCCTGAAATAGCAAATGGAATATAAATAGTATATAAATGCAATTTATCCATTCTACTTTGAACACTTTTTAGTAAAAACCTTTTATTGTACACATTTTCATACACTATCTTCTGTTTCGACTATCAGACAGTCGTCTTCAGAACTATGATATAATGAACAAAATAAAATAAAATACATAACTTTATAAATAATACCATAAAAATATAAACAATAAAATTAATAAAATAATTAAAAAAAAACAACAAACATAACAAAACATAATAAAACTGAAATAAATATAATCAAAACCAAATAAAATAATTCACTTAATATAAAATAAAATATACAATCTAAATATAAAATAAATATAAATTATATATTTGCATTCCCGACTATATATACATGATCAACTATTAATTTAAATATATTATTCATTTTTATTATTTTTAATAATCTCCTAATTACTTCTATTCATTATAAACTTAAACTTTAGTTTTATTAGCTCCACAATAAAATACCTAATAATTTTTATATTCATTTATTAATATTCTTTTTAATTTTTAAATTAAATAATATCTACTATTTTCTCATTCATTTTTCTGTTATTAATAATATTTTATATTTACCTTTAATTTTTTAAATTTTATTGTTTACACTTTTTATGGTATTATTTATATAGTTATGTATTTTATTTTATTTTATTCACTATATCATAGCTCTGAAGAAGACTGCAAGACAGTCGAAATTTAAGATAGTATGTGCATTTATATAAGATATTACAGCAAAATAAAACAAGTGGTGAATTTGGTAATATTTCTGATGAATAATATAATTATTTAGCAAATAGTTTTTCATATTTCACAACAAATAGAAACCTCTCACCTTGATCACTCATGCCTGTGTAAAGTTTATATCTTTATTGTATTTCTGAAATTTAAAAGTTACTTTCATTCATAGATATCAAAAGGAACTGTGATAATTAAGACAAATTCCATGACCTTACATTAGAGAATTTAAAGAAAAAGAATTAACAAAGGACTTTTCACAAACTAGCCATTAGTAATGGCTTCTACAAGTAGATTAAATAGAGGCTGCTATACAAAGAGTAAGGCTAATGTCTGAATTAGTCTAAAATAGTTTTAACCTGAAAAACCTGATTTTCTGATTAAATTTGTCCTGCAAACATTATCAGATTTTATCCCTGAAGGAATGACTTTTTTTTTTTTTTTTTACAGAATATTTTCTTTTTATTATATGCAATGTATCCCACTGAAAAAGTGACTAAATTTCTACCTAAGCAACCTACAGCACTACCTCTGAATCAATATATGTTTTATGAAGCAACATAGTTGAGCTATTCACCACAAAAATGTTAAAGTACTAATATGTCTGAAGTATGAGATATGAATTATAATAGTGTATATTGTTTCTTCACAAATTATAATCAGTGTTTTTCCTGCCATCAAAAAATCTTGCACAGCTCTTGGAAAATTCTTTTAGCGATTCATGGTTTCACTGCTGCATAGTTGCACTTTGTCTAATTGAAAACAAAGTTTAATGTTAATACATTGTTCCAACATGGGTTAGGAAGCAAAATGCCCTATCACATTTCATATCATAACCACAGATCCATATATGCTAACATCTTAAAATTTTTGTGGTTAATAGCTAAACTATGTTGCTACTAACATGTGTTAATTCAGAAATGGGACCACAGTCAGTTTGAAGAATCCATCACTAGCCAGATTTGTACTGGTACAAGCCATATATTATTTTGGGGGTGTATCCTTATATTAAATGGAGAAAATATAGTTGAATAGCATCAAAAGAAAATTAAGCTTGATAGAATATATCGTATATTGGTGATTATTTATCTTTTTGACATATATGTGTTCAAGGGTATCAATGTTATGAGATAGAGTGGAGAGTGGTGGGTTGTGTGAAAGTCTGTGCTCATATACCCTATATACCACTTCTTTAAATAAATGTGAAAATGAGCTGAAGAAAAGTCAGAGCTATATAGTTGTTATAGAAGTTAATATGTACATGTATAGAAATACAAATAGGTTTTTTTTTAATTCGTCACAGTGGCAAATTGTGATAACATAGTAGATTCTATTATTTAGTCTTAAATGTAAAATTTCAGATTTTGTCTTGTGACAGAAGAAATGGTTTATTGGAAGAAACCTTGAGGTTATATGCTTATAATAATTTTTTTTTTCACAGATGATAAACATAATTAAGACACTGTTTAAAATGCTACTTTTAATTTTATGTATGTGCAACTGTCAGTTCGAATTTAATTTGGAACAAAAAAAAATTATATTTTAAAAATTAGTAAATGTATTAAATTAAGAAATAAGTTTAAAAATTATTAAATTTTAAATTTATATTAAAAAATGAAAAACTTACGACTGGGGGGGGGGGGGGGTATATGTATTGATTTACTTTCTGAAATAATTAATGTTTTTTAAAAAAGCAAATAATTTTAAAATTTCTTAGATTTTTAATTGATATTGTTAAGAAATTAAAAAAAAAAAAAAGCTTCTGGAACGAAGAATGTCAAGGAAATATTAGACACCTGGTATCACGAGATAAATGGTGATCTGGTGAATCTTTTATTCCATTCTTCTGAAGAAAAGTCGCAAAATTACCTGCATTAATGGCCAGCCCATTATCTGAATAACAAATTATTAGGATAGTGTGACCTAATTTTCCTCATAATGTTGAACAAATGCTCATCAGAATGGAGATAAAGTTAATTGAGCAGATGTCCTAATTACTGAGTGCTTTTGATAGCACTTGACCTAGGTATGAGGCAAAAGATCGGGGATTTAAACCTCAACTAAAAGAACTAACAGTAAATGGCTTGAAATTTGGCCATATTATCAATTCCTGGAGAGGATCTAAAAAGAGATGGGTTTTTTTCCAGCAGCCCTGAGAGAACTAAAATTGTCAGGCAAACTGGAAGCAACTTGGATCTGACTTGTGTGAAACAATATGAAAACCCATGGAGTAATTCACAACTCCATAAAAGGAGTGGATATTTAAAAATATATCAGATGTCAAAATGGCCGAAAGAGTTGAAATGAGAAAGGAGCTCAGTAAATTGTCTCTAGTTACAAGACTCAGAGATGGAATAAGGGGACAGTAAAAAAAATAGTAAATCACAAATAGCTAATTTAGTATGCAATTGGGATGCAGCAGAGCCTATGCTAACACTACAGCATTATCTGAAAATAATGAACAGATTACTTGTTTTTTCCCTCAGTGATGAAAGTTTATTCATCAAAAAAAATGTGCAAATATAGTTAAATGAGGTTTACAAAGAATGGTAAAAATGAAATTCAGGAGCAACATGGTGAAAGGGAAAGGATACACATGAAAAGGGAAAGGAATGTGGAAAGGGTGTGTATTAATCATTGAAGACAAATAAATGTTACAATTACGAATTATTTTAAAGTTTAAAGTTTAAATATGAGTAGCATTTTAGGAGCACAGTATTGAGAAGTCCAATTTGCGATGGATAAGTTGATAATAGGAAAAGATTTGGAGATAACAACATTGGAAATAATAAATTTAAATAGGGTGAATCACTTGCAATTAAAATCATTAGGCCAAACTGTGATTTATTTTGCAATAATATTTGGATAAAATCGTTTATAACAAGAATGCTAAAACCCCAATGAATAGGGTTTTTTCCCCTCCCCTCTTGTGAATGAGAAAATTTAACAGTTGGCAACAGTCCCCACAACACCCTCATCCCAGTCCTTCCCCTCAAAAGAACCAGGATTTAGGCCTCTGGTGCCCCTCCCACATACTCTCTCATTCAATCAGCAAAGTTGATTGTAAATAAAATTTTAACTAAAAGGTACAATTAGGAATTATTTCTAAAGTCTAGAAATCAAATGTGAATGTGTTTTAGGAGTACAATATTGGGAAATTCAATTTGAGGTAGATAAGTTGAGAAATAGGAAAACACTTGGAGATAATATAAAGTACATACTAAGTCAATTTAACTGTTCAGTTCTTCCAAATGGCCTTGAATATCTTCATAAGAGAGCAATCCTGAATACTTTGGAAAAATTATGGAAAAACTATGGAGAACAAGGGGAAAAAAATCCAAGCTTCAAAATGTCTCTGCAGAAAACCATTCCATTCCATCATGAAAATCACATGAACAGCAAAAAGCCAGCCTTGTCAATAACAACATTGGAAGTAATAAAATTAAATAAGGTGAATCACTTGCAATTAGAATCATGAGCCCAAACTGCAACTTATTTTGCAATAATACATGGATAAAAGCATTCATTATGATAACATTAAAGAATCATCACAAATAACATTATTTTTTCTATCTTGTGAATGAGAAAAAACCAAAGTTGGCAATGATCACCACAGCACTCTCACCCCAGCCCCTTCCCTCAAAAGAACTAGGATTTAGGCCCCTGGGGTCCCTCCAACAACTGGACTCTCATTCATTCAACAAAATTAAGTGAAATGAAAATTTTCATTAAAAGGTAAAGTCTCTGTAGAAATCTTTTGTAATTTCAGTGAATGCCATATATTTATATAGCGTTTTTATAAAAGTTGAAATTATTCTTACTTGTGATTACATTGTTGATACAGCTTGCATATGAAAAGAGAGCTAAAAAACTTCCCCTTTTAATAGTGATAGTTTTAGCGAAATTTACTTCCCTAAACTAGGAAAAATAAAATGAAACAGGGAGTCAGAAACAGTGTTAACTGGACAGATTACTTGTTTAAACTCCAGTATTAAGGTTTTGCAGCTAAAAGCATTATACATTATTTTATTCAATAATAAAACAGCTAAGTTAGCATTGAAACAAATCTGCTTAAATATGTAGATATAAAAAAGGAGGTACAATCACATACTACTCATTTTAGAGGTATTGATACATGAAGTCATACTTTGATCAGATTTCATGCATAAAACAGGCTGGGTGTTGAACTATGGGTTTAAACCAGACAGTATTTAAAAAAAAGAAATAATGCCATTTCTGTCTCAAGAAATATATCAATCTGCCATGAAGTGCTGACTATGGCCAGAGATGCCATTAAAAGTAAATGAATCACAAATTCTCAGTGGAAAGCATTAGAACAATTGTTAAAAGATTAGGAACACATCTTCTGATCATCTTGGTGGTAATTCAGGTCTTTGGGAATTGGATAAGAATAATGAGGGATCAATTATGCCAAGCTCAGTGCTACCCAATTCCTCACTAATACAGGGATGAATTTGAAAGGCAGTTAGAGAAAATAATAGAGTGGGGGATAATATCAAAATGCTTTTCACCATTTAGCAATTTGAGATAGATTGATTCACTTGTGTATATTCACAAGGCAACTAAATAAAACAACTATACCCAGTAGTAATGCTCTTCCACTCATTCACAAATTGCAAGTTTAGTTTAAACATAAAAAGGTGTTTTAAACATTTGATTTAAATACCAGTTATTGGAAAATCAAGATACATCTCCTCGATTGGAAATACACTGTTTTTAAATATAATGGGCCTTCATATAAATTTAATTCAATGCCATTTAGTCTCAAAAATAGTGGGACAGGGCTAAATCAATGCTTAGATCAGGTACTATCCAATGAAATCAAGCAATTAATAGTAAATTATAATGGAACATATTAAAACAGTTATTTAATGAATATCAACAAAAGGGTATTAAATCTAAATTTTTTTATATTGGCTACCCCTGAGGTAACATTTCTAGGTCATATATTAATGAAGAAGGCATTTGTCCTCACTCTGATAAAATTTGAGCAATTTATGATTTCCTGTTCCAAAGACTAAAAAGCACATAAGGTTGTTTTTAGGATTGTGCAAATTTTACAACCCAATTTTGTAATGATTTTTTATATGAATCTTTGCTTCAAATATTAAAGAAAGATGTAGTCTGGGAATGGACCACCCATCATGATATAAGCTTTCAGAGTATAAAAGAAAGTTTTTTGATAGAAGTCATGTTGTCATACGCCAATTTTTGAACTGACAGAAGTGGATTCAGTTTGGCAGTTACCCTGTTTTATGTCTGGGAAGATGGCCAATCTGGAGTCCTTTTTCTTCATTAGTCAGTTACTAAAGGGTTCCCAGATTAATTAGATAATGATGGAAATGGAAGCCCTAAAATAGTGTGGGAGAAATTGCATACATTTTAATAGGATCAGAGGTGATTGTAATCACTGATTACAAGAGCCTCAAATTTTTACACTACAGTTACTTGATCAATAACTTGTTAATAAGGTGGAACTTATTTTTTCAAGTGTTCAACTATATTGTTCAGTAGGCAAAGATGCTGACAACATAGTTGCAAAGGCATTTAACTGATATCCAGCTTCGGATTCTGAACAAATAACCAAATATGTTGTTAAGCAGTCTGTGACTAGAAGCAGCAATAATCGCATGTGGAAGGATAGGGAAACAATACCACATCGAAGAGGGACTATTGCAGTACAAAAAGAAAGATGAGGATGAACAAAAATATAGTTAAATATGTTCATCAATTGAATGGACATTATGGGGCTGGAAAAGTAAAAAAAAAAGTTAAGTAATTGGCTTCACTGGCCACAAATGTATGCTAAAATGCTACTCGTGGTAAATGAGTGTGAAATGTACTTGAAGACAAAACCATTAAACACATTGTGTGTGAGAATATTGAAGCCTATCATTTTTCAATAATCTAATGACCTGGTAGCAATTGATTACTGCAGACCATTCCCTCCATTTAAGAGAATGAGTACTTGGTAATGGTCTATGTCTTGTTTTCAAAACTAGTCACTGCATACAGGTGTTTCAAGGCAATGTCAAACAGACCATTTACATTTTGGAGCAACAACACTTAGATACCATCAGGGTTTCAGATATGATCATTTCAGTTCAGGGAATTCCATACATCTCAGTGATTGGGAAAGATGGGTCAAGAAAAATGAAATAAAACAGTTCATTATCTTAATCAGAAACCCTCAGTTCAATCCATGTGTTATCATCAGGGAATTAGGATGACTTCAGGGTATTCATAATTACTAAAGACTGATGATGGGTTAGGCAGATTAAGTAAATAGAGAACATGATCAATGGGTTTGTTAATGAATCAACCAGGTTTGAGCCTATTCATCTCTATTTCAGTAAAATTGTATCATATCCCTTAAAATCTAAACTGCCTATTCACCCTTCTCATATAGATGTAGAAAGTGATGCTATTTTAGCCAAGAATAGTCTCATAAGATCTGGAGGTCTTAGTAAAAGGAAACAGTAAATATAATAAGAAATTTTAACTGGGTGATATCTGGAAAAAACATTTACAAAAAAATTCCAGCAACTTTATAAGGATCCTTATACTCTATTGTGGCAATATGGCAATAACACGTTTCTAGTAGCAAATAATTGTTTAGAAAAGAGAATGTACAATGCTCGGTCTCTGAAATTAATTAGAAAATGTAAAATAAAGCATGGGCTAATAAAAATTTAAATTAGTAATCAGACGGACCTGAAAGCTTTATCTTAGAGTAACAACCTCAGATTGCATAATTGAAAAAAGATTGAAAATGTTATAATAAATAATGAGTAGACTTTTTTAGCACCTAATCAAACCATTTAAAAAAATGTATTTAAATAATAAGTATTATGATTATAAATCAGAATATGACATCTAAAATTTTATGAGTAACCCAGCTCACAAGTCTGTGCTTTGAATACAGATGAGCATGATGAAATAAATAAAAGATATTAAAATAAAATCCAAAGTGCATGTGCAACAGTTTAATGCTGTTTAAAATATTAAAATAAAGTATGCAAAATAAGTTGAAAAATAAAGAGTAAAAAAATAATAAATATTAGACATTAATGGAAAATAATCACAATCATATTATTTATTTCAGTACATGTCAAGTGGTGATGAGGAGAAAGAATGCAGATCAAGGTTTGTGTGAATATATAAGGGCATATAGAATTCCCAATTGTATTTTGTTTGGTTAACCTGTTTCTTTGTGGAGACATTGATCTGCAGATGGGTCTGAGCATCAAGTTATGATGACACCAGTAGAGAAAAATCCTGGCATCTTTAAGAGTGTAGTTGAAAGTAAAATTTCCAGCATGTTAATAAGGAAAAAATATGTTGAATGTACAGTAGAGGTAGTTCTTCCTTTTTCAGATTTCAAGTCCATGTTTTTCACCTGTATTGCACAAAATTTGGCCCACGCTGTAGTCATGACTTCCACATGAAATTAAATGTGGTTTAATCAATTCTGCATGTCTTATGCAAAGTTCTTAGGTTGGATACCTCTTTACATAATTATTCATAGTAAATCTCACACATCATGATGCATATCTATAAAAAAAATATAAAAATTTTCTAGTTTAAAAATAAAAGTAGAGAATTAAAATTGGTCAATATTTAAGGAAAGGAATTGAGCAATTTTACTTGTTAATTGGGAGTGATGTAATGTGACATATATGTATATAGGTATTACATAAAATGATTTAAAAATAAAAGAGAAAATAAAATGATATATATATATTTTCTATAAATAAAAATGAAAAAAAGGGAATGAATATTTAATTTTTTAAATAAATAAAAAGGCTGTTTAAAGCCTATTAAAGTATAGAAATTTTAAATTTAATATTTAAAAGAACACTTATGTGCCCTCTTTTAACTAAAAAAAATTCAATGAATTATAAAAAAGCAAAGAAAATATAAATTTAACTATGTAAATGTAAGTATAAAGTTACATAATGGAAGAATTTCATTGTACAAATAATAATTGAAACTATGTAATTAGAGATCTAATTAAAGTTCTCTAATTTTTGTGAATTATCTGATCAGGAGTTAGATTTTTATTAGAAATTAGTATTTCCAACTGATTAGATAATAAGTTTGATCATGTGGTAATCAAAAAGTAAGAAGAGGAGATTAACTAATTAAAAGGATTTGAAAAACTAATTAATAATATAGGTGGTCTCAAACAATAGATGGCAAAGTTATAAAAGCTACAAATTTATTATTGTTTTATTTTTCTGACAAGACTTCTCCTGTGAGAAGTCTGCAGAGTTGGCTGAATTTCTCTGTTTAGAATTTAGTTTACTGTTAAGTCAATAGTGCTCTGTTAAGTATTGTGTTGGTGGTTTGCTATACAAAATTTCCTCTTTATCAATCAAGAATGTATAGCTATAGATGCCTACACTTTAATCTCACTATGCATTGCTAAACTATAGAGGGATGTTCATTCGATGTTCATCACCTTGTTTTTTCTACACCTGATGCCTGAGATGTAGTGAAAGCCTTTGACCACCAGTGATGAGATACCTGCTCACAACTATAAAAATTTACTGCTGAATAAGACCAAAGCTATATGCTGGCTTGGAAAAGAAAAATGATCCACTGCTAAAAGAAGCTAGGAACATCTACTGATGGTCTCAATCAACACTCCAAAGAATAGAAGTACACTCCTGAAATGAAACTATAACAAAAACCTAGGTAAACATAAATATAACAAATTCAATGTCTAGACAAACTTTTATTCTTTTGCAATCTTTATAACTATAAGCAATTGGGTTTCACTGTATTTAGAAATTGATTAATTCTTAGTAAAGAATGCCATCATTAATTTAATTTTTATTTTGATTATTATTTTTGTAAATAAACATGTTATTGTAATTTATTAATTTTGGCATAGTTCTCTCTCTCCATACCTTACCATATAACATTTAATTGCTATACAATATTAAGATAATTTAAAGTCAATTATACATGTGCATTGTAAATATACTTGGTCTAATAGCCTGATCTGCTTCAGTTTCTGGCTCTTTGTGCTAGTCATATAAATCAAGTGCTCAAAGTATTTTAAAACCCTTCTTTTGTTGATATTTCTAGTCAGGTGACTAGTGACACCCATGAATTACCCCAATACAAATAAAATCCACAGAAGAGATGTTTGCTTTTTGCAGCTATGATTTGAGTGAGTACAACAGTCGGAAAATATAATTGCCCATTTCTCTTCAGTATAATTAAATTGACATATTAAGATCCTATGTATGAAGGGTTAGATTTACTTAAAGTCAACATAGTTGTGACAATAATATTGGCATAAACAAGGGCTTTGACCATCTCCATCCTTGGATTTTCAATGACATAGATAGCTGAAAAGTTGGAGAATGGAGAAGATTGAAGCTTGTCCATTAAAGTTTGAAGATTTGCTTTCTTAATACAAACTGAGCATTGATTGTATATATGTGTGTGAGATAGTGATCTGAGATTTGTGTTGGTTAAGCATAAAATACATCTATTGGAGATCATTTATCTTTTTCACATGTATGTGATCTTGTGTATCAATTGTATGAGATGGATTGGATAATTGTAGGAAGCTTAAAGTCTGAGTTCAAGTCCTTTATAATTACATTAAATTTAGTATAGACAATATATATATATATATATATTGATGACATAATTGAGTATAAACTACAAAGTCAATTCAAAACATTTGCACTGTAGTCATGGAAAAAATATTAATTTGTCACTGTTAAAATTTTACTTATTAGAATGCTATTGGCTCTCTAATTCATCATATGTATACTTAGCACAATAATCTAAGCTTAATTTATCATTCTCTTCTTTTTTTATAAGTTAAATCAACAATACCATGAATTAAATCCATGCCCATATTCTTTTTCATAATTCTAAAATACCTGCACATTTGTAAAATTAGTTTTAGCTTTTTGTACATAGGCCATTACAGCTGTCTTTTCCGTGAATGCACATCTTCCTTGGAAAAAGATTTAAGAAGTTTAGTTTATTATGCAAAATGAGTAAATGATAAATCAAATATCTAGTATTCAAATAAATAAAAAAAAATTTTTTTAATGTTTTACAGATGAAATAACGTTGTTTTTTTTGGTAATTATGATTGAAGTATTATATATTACAAGAATGCTTGTTTCTTAATGTTATACTTTATTCTGTATTATGATGTCTTTTTATTATCTACAATAATCACATTAGTTCTGTCTATTATATATATATAGTGTGTGTGTCTGCATGGATGAGTATTAAAAGTCTGAGAATATAGATAAATATCCATGTTTAACCGTGTATGATTGATAGTACTATTGTACTAATGTTTAAGTTGAATTACCCAGTGATGCCAGTGTAACCCAGTCAAAACATATAGTATATTAGTGCTACAAATCAGATACATGAATTCAGATAAGGTCAATTGTGTCTGTAGCCCAAGAAGATCTTTGTTTTAACATATTATTGTATGTACATATAGAGTGGGGTGGAAATTTTCTTACAAGAAAGGTGTCAATTTTATTCCCCACTTGTTTCACTTGTCAAAAGAGGTGAATGAGTATTCATGCATGAAAAGGACAACAGTTGGATAATCCTGAACAGGTTTCTTTTGGAATCCTATCACCCCTTGCTCCAAGTAAAAAGTTAGATATTAATGAAACAATAACAAACAATTTTTGATGCCCCATATGATCACAGTAATGTCCACATACTAATTTTTATCTATATGTATGGTTTTTTCATATGTTCTTATGGGAAAAACCTAAAACAGCAATTCTGCTCTTATAGAGCACACATCTTCATCTTACTCTAGAGCCATCTAATGTAAGCCTGAGTAATCACTGGATACTGGGTGATATAGTACTATAACATGCATGTCCTTAATGAGGACTTAACACTCAAAATTAAAACTAATGCATTTAGAATATACCATTTTATATACCCATTTAGTATCCATTAATCATTCAGATATATAGAATATGGCTCTAGGATATAGTGAAAACAACTATTCTTAGAAGAATATGATAAGAATAT
Organism: Epiperipatus broadwayi; assembly: GCA_028023455.1. NCBI lineage: Eukaryota > Metazoa > Onychophora > Udeonychophora > Euonychophora > Peripatidae > Epiperipatus > Epiperipatus broadwayi. Next base: position 1,513,844 of record JAQFVV010006350.1, read on the forward strand.
GAATTCATAAATAGTGATGTTGCTAATATAAACTTACTAGTACAGTATTTCATATGAATGTAAATAGACCAATACACTGCTAATATTAATGCACCAGCTTCTTTATCACACTGAATGAACACCTTACATATATATGTAATATTAGAATATAAATTATATTTACTTTTTATTTAACAGTAATTATAATTTGCATGAAACTTTTTTTTAATTAAAATTATATTTTGTCATTTTGGGATATCTTTAATTTTTAAATTAATACAATTAGGCTTAATAAATTTTTATTTTAATGTAAAAGTTTTCAAATTTAAATTAAATTATATTCCAAGTATGATGTTAAATTCTCATACTTTAAATTGTAAATGAGTTTTCTATTTTTAAGAATTAATAATCATTAAAATTATAATGTATTGCTTAATTCGTCTATAGATGATTTGATTTTGTATGCTAACATTTAGAAATTTCTTGGCAATTAGAGAAAATTATTTATTGATGGGAAATGTATTTAAATATTTACTTTGTAAAAATGTTTGTATATGTGTGTTTATATATGAATATACAATATATACACATTGAAGCTGTACATCAATACAGTCGTATGTATGGGGGCTTAACCATTTATTGTGTACTAACCAGAGACCATAAATCCAAACACAGTGAATGTACATTAAAAGAAATGTTTTAAATATACACGCACGTGTATAACATTAAATAAATTGTAATTAAAAATAATATTTATAAAAAAATAGGCAATTGTAGAAATTATAGAAACAAACTTAAAGTAAATTATTTATTTGCAAATGTATAAGAATAAAATATTGCATCAGCAAATAAAGAAGTTGCTAATGCACAAAAATTCATTTAAACAAGAATTTAACTTAAGAATGCCAATTGTTTGTATAACAATACAGACAAAAATGTAAGATAGTCAAGCATTGGTGGTCGAGAGGTCAACAACAGCTGCTTTACAAGCAGTTGTCCCAGGTTGCGGGTTCGCTTCCCGGTTGATGCTATGACACATGAGGAAAAAAAAAGATATTTTGTGAACTGAAACAATAGAGACATAAGTAGACCCTAATTAATGTAATTGAAGTAAAAGGATGTTAAAAAGGGTATAAATAGAGAGGCTTTTTTTTTGTTTAAAAAGGACAGAAAGTTTTTAAAAAAAGGATATTGTCTTCCTATGTAAAAATTAACCAAACCTAATGAAATGTATTGTATATCAAATATTCTTGAGTAGAGAATTTGTCTCCACTCTCCTGTCCATCCTCCAGTCATGGTATGAGAAATGTAATCCAGCTGAGGAACCAAAGAAGTGCCTGCCAGATGTCTGCCACTTACTACTGAAAGAAAGATTGATCTAAAGGAAACATGAACACAGATGACTGATATGGAAGCTTCAACCTTTCATCATGAAGTGGTGACTATGCCTTAATACCTCTAAGATGGACTCATAATTCATTGCCAGAATAAGTCCCACTCCAGCTACACACACACATCTCAGTTACCGGTAACTTTTATATTCATAGCTATTCCTATACTCTAGTATTTAAATATATTCACAATTTTCCCTCAGATGTATTTAAGGAGGCTTACATATGTATAATAGGGAGCACTAATTTTATTTTCTTCCATATGTATATAGTTATGTATTAGCAGATCATTAGCATACATCTTGATTCACATGATTTTCTTTTTGTTGTTTCTTTTTTTAAAAGAGAAAGGAACAATTTATGTTTTTTTTATATTATGGAATCATCATTATCATCAACAACAACCATTATCAATCCACTGCAGGATGAAGGTTTCTCCAAATTCAATCCATTTTCGATCTTTAGCTTCTCTTCTCCACATCACCCCTGCACATTTTCTTATTTCATCCATCAATCTCAGACATGTGGTCTCTTTCTGGGTCTTTTACAATCTCTTGGAATCCAGTTTAAGATTTCAATTGTCCATCTATTATCATCTCATCTAGCAATATGTCCTGCCAACTCCACTTCAGTCTTTTAATTTTTTCAAACACCAGTTTCTTCTCTTACCCATATATTGCATTTTCAATCTCTTCTTTTTACTCCCAACATGCATCTCTCCATAGTTCTTTGAGTGGTCTGAAGTCTCTGTATTGCTCTTCTATTAAGTGTCCAACTCTCAGCTCCTTAAATAAGAACTGGTAAAACACATTTATTAAAAACTTTCCCTTTCAAACACGTAGGCAATTTTTACTTTTAGTATCAAGTTATTTCTATCAAAAGCACTCCAGTCAAGTTTAATTCTATGATTAATTTCATCCATTATATTTTCATCTGTATTAATAATCTGACCAAGGTATTTGAAACTGCAAACTGTTAACTTCTTCATAACCAATCTTTATTTTCATATTTTGGGAAAATCCATTTAACATTATTTTAGTCTTTTTAACATTTATCTTTAGTCCTACTTTCATCTGATAACTCTTGCAACATTTCCTGCAGCTCTAAAGCGTTATTCGCAAGAACAACTACATCATCTGCAAAATCTAAATGACTTACATAACCTCCATTTACTTTCACTTCTTTAGCTTCCCATTTTAATCCACAAAATACCTCTTGCAACACTGCTGTAAAAAGTTTTGGAGATATGGAGTCACCCTGTCTTACACCCTTCTCAATGTTGACTTTCCAGTATATATTCTAATTGTTGCTGTTGCATTTTTATAAATATTCTTTAAAACATGACAATATCCTAAATATATTGTAACATAAATAAAGTAGCTCAAAAGGTCCATTGTAACATATTAAAGTGAAATTCAATTGTATATTAAAATATCATTGGATTTGTCAAAATCCTAATATTATTAAAATCTCAAATATTCAAATATTATATTCATTGTAACATAAATAAACTGATCAAAAGGATTATAAAAGATTATTTAATTAAGAAATGATCAAATATGAATATGTAGCTTAATAAACGAAAAGCATTGTAGCTTTTATTTTATATGAAAGAGAAAAGAATTAAGTATGCAACTTGCTGAGCATAAGCTACTAAACAAAAGATCAGACTGAGTTATCAATCATATTAAGGGTCATTGGATTAAATGAAACATACTTCTATAATTAGATTCCTCAAGATATCACAATATCAATAATTATAAACAAATTATTAATAACAACTATTATAACTCAGGTATATGGAAATCAAGTGAGGTGAGTACACTAGTAACTCAATAAAATATCTGCTCAGGTATACAGACAGTAGATTTTATCCACTTTCATTTCTTGGTTTGATGTTAAGTGCATATCCAAACAAATACCAAGTGAATATGGTCTAGCAGGGCAGCACTAGATTATTTGAATCTAGACACAGTTATATCTAATAACCTTTCACATGTACCGGGTTTGAATCCCTTTTGGTACCTTATTTCTTACAAAATGTATGATTTTGATTTTAGACCCATAGCACTGTATGCACTAATATTTAAGTAAACACCTAGATAACATAAAACATCTTTAAACTGAAGTGGAATTCATAAAATTTCATTAGACATAAATCATTTCTTAGATCTTAGCATAACAAATGTGTTTCAATATTTTTTTATAAGTTTTACTAGCTCAGATTACTATTAATTTAGGATGGCAATTCACTCATCCTTGCACGAAATAGATGATGGGATAGTGGTTATAATAATACTAAGAAATCACTAAATACTATGAAATCAATATTTATTTATGGCCTTTAAACATTTAAACAGCAACATGATGATGACGATGATGATAATGATAATGACAGTGGTTTCAACCACAGCTTTAGGACTAAGCTTAATCATAAAACCTAATTTTTATAAAGAAATTCATAATTATTGTTAATCTTAGCATATTTAATCATATCTTAAACAACTAATATTCAACCATTGATGATGAATGATCACACTTGATAAAGACTACTCTTATTGAACTATATATGCCTCGTTTAATAACATAAACTAATATTTATTACTGCATTTCTAAAATATACATAAAAATTTCTATATTTACATGAAAATTTATATTAACAATAACAACAATAATCATAATCGACTGTTTTAAAATCATAACATTAAATTTTAAATTCTTCCCCCTTTTCCGTAAATGTATTTCAAAAGTATATTGTATTAAATTGGATAACCGATTTGTTAAAATGTTCCATCCACAAGAAAAGTATTTCATATAAAAAAAAAATATTCACTCATTGGCACACATACCTTATAAATCTAACATGTAAGTAGAATGACAAAAATAAATGTTAGTAAAATTGGAAAGAGCAAGTTTTAGAAACAAGTTTTAAATTATTTTCTCCCCCTCCCTTCTAAGCTGAAACCTATACTTTCTTAAAATAAAGTAATTTAATATTTTACCACTACTTATTACTTCACATGTAAAAATATTATGTAGGTGTGTGTTTTATCCCATAATAACAAACTATTATTTAAAACCAAAATAATAATACAAAAAAATACATTAATATTTCATAACTGTAAATTAATAAACAAATAATTTTGATACATTCAAGATCATTTATGAAGCTCAATGTTATTATTGGTAAGAAATTATTGGTTTTAATCGATCTGAATTGACTTTAAAAGTTCTTTAAATAAACTATACCACTTTATAGCTAAAATTTTATTAAGACTCTGCTATCATAAAGAAAATATATCAAAAAAATTTTTTATACTACCAGTTCTTTGTAGCGACTTCTAATGAGTCAAATTTCTCTTGTTTAATGTCTATCTTTGGCAGCAACAATTTCCATGTTTCTTTGGAACAATCTCTTTCTTAAAGTGTATAATTATTTGATGATGATGATCCTATTGAGGTTATTTGCTTTAGTGGACAATTTGGAAATCTTTATATTAATTTTTCTTCTCTTCCTGTCAAGCATGATTCTTTTAGTGGATGAAATACAGCAGTTGTTTTCATGTTTATAAATTTCCTGGGTTTTAAACTCAGTTGCTGGAACAATTAATTGGACTTGATGATTAATATTTATCAGTAGATTAATTCATCTTTCTGATCTCCTTCGAATGCAGGTGAATGTTTTCTTCTTTCTATTTAAAAACAACTCTTATTTCTCTGGTCAGTTGAAAGGTGTGGAATATTATTTTTCAGACAAGACATCTTTTCTTTCCTATATGATCTGCAGCTCCACGATGGTCTTGTCTTGATGGGACACATATATAATTATTCTACCCCATCATTTCTTATATTTTCAACATTCAAAACTTCATAAAAAAATGATTTAAAAAAAAAAAACTATCTAGCAGAACTAAAAATGTTTGTCTGCTTTAGTTTCAATAATTTTTAAAAAGTCTCTCTCACAATATATTATAATAACAATAATCTAATCGCTCAACTGATTTTCCAGACTACTTTTATATCCGATTTTTGAGTCAACTCACCCAATTAGAGTGAGTGTGAATTGCTATTTTTGACCAACCCAAAAAATCACACACCTGGTTTTCAGACACTTTTGTCTTAAAAAAAAATAGACTTAATCCTTTTCCCTTTTTCATGTATATCTGTAATATCTAAAATTGGAGTTTCTTTTCTTTAATCTTAAGATGAGACAATTTCAAAATTAGAGTTCCCACCAAGCTTAAGCTCCCAAAATGACAAAAAATCATTTACAAAAACAAAATTGCTACAAAAATAGATATCTGATTCAACAGATTTGTAAAAAAAATAATTTGACAGATTTAACCCTTCTTTTCTTTCAATATTTAATAAATGTAAATTTCTGTATGTAATGTACACACATACTTTATCATTTCAAATCATTCATAAACTGTCATTACAATAATCTAATTGCCAGCTTAGTAATTATAACCCCAATATTTAAAATTAAATCCTTAGCTTTTAAATCCCAATTATAACTATAGAAAAGCAAAATAGAAGTATAGAATAAGATATTAGAATTGATCAAGCATAGGTTAGTTTTAAAGAAAGTTAAATATCTGAAATATAAAACAATCAATAGCTTACACATACACTGCCTATACGTATGCATTATAACTTTGCTTTTTAACAGAAAAATTAAAAATTGAATAGTTTAAATGTATTACCTTTCTATCAACACACCAACAATATTAATTGTTGAACCACTCTCTTTCTATCTAAAGCTTTTAGAACTGGAACTTGTAGGGTTTAAACTTGGATGCCCTACAGCTTCCTTTTTATATAAAAATGTGATGATGATTTTGTTTTACATTTTCCTACATGCACATTACTATAAATTTAGCTAATGACTAAATTGTAATGGCCCAATATATATATCTTGATGATCCAATGCTTTAATCATTAAAGAAATATTTATAGAATCAAATGCCTTTTCATAATCTACAAATCCAAAGCATAATGACAACTCATATTCATTTTTCTTTCTATAACTTATCTCAATATCTGGATATGATCTACTGTATTAAAACCACTTTTAAATCCAGCTTGTTCTCTTGGTTGGTGGAAATCCAGTGTTCTCTGTAGAGGAATTGTAATTATCTTGGTAAAAATTTTGTATAAAACTGATAAAAGGCTGATAGAACTGTAATTTCTAATATCTTTATTACCTTTTTTAAATATTAATATTATTACTGCATTCTTCCAATCATCTGGTACATCTTTATCATTTAGACATTTGGTATATAACTTTCCTAAAAAAAATATATTTCTTCTCATGCTTCTTTTAATATATCAATTATAATTTATATCAATTACAATTCCATCATTACCTGGAGCCTTTTCTTTCTTCATACATTTAATTGCATGTCTCACTTTTTCATTTAAAATTGTGGGTAATTCGGAAGATGTAATATATATAGGAGGTACTTGTTCTTTATTACTATATAATTCTTGATAAAAGTCTTCTACTCATTTCATGATGTCATCTTTCTTTTTAATAATAATTCCATCTTTTTTTCTTATTGCAGATATAAATTTCCTATTAATACCAAAACGTTGTTTTACACTCGTGAGACTTTTATTCTCTTCTACAGCTTTACTTGCTAGTTCACAGTTATACTTTCTTATATCATTTTCAACTCTTTTCCACACCATTTTACAAAATTCGAGATATTCAATCCTTTTTAATGCATAATAATGTGGGATATATATGAATAGGAGAAATTGGAAGATAACCGAATGAGTAAACTTATTTTATTTTTACTTACTCGTTATAATAAATACGGGAGTACGTTAAAATCATTATAAAAATTTTTTGACTTAAAATGACTGTCCAAATTCTCCCGTAGTTATTTGATCTAAAAAGTTTTTTTTTAAAAAGTAAAAGAAAGGGAGGGCGTTAGATTGCTTTATTGTAGATTTAATTGACACGATGTTTAATTTTATTGCCAGAATAAGAAAGGTGTTTCTATTATAAACGTGCATCTATGCTTTTTTTTGGTGCTTTCTTATTTTCTGTCCTGCCACTGCTAGAGTCGTCTTTCAGAGTAGGGGGCCAAAAAGCAGACGACGCAACTTCTGGCCACTAGATGGCGCTGTTCACCATGCGTATGCACAGCAACAGCATGCCATGTGGCCAAAAGCAGACGACGCAAAGTTCCAGCCGCTAGATGGCGCTGTTCACCATGCATACACACAGGAACATTATGCCAAGTAGCAGCCGGCACTACTGCCCGCTAGGTGGCGCTGTTAGCCATAGGTAAACCGATCCAGTACACATCGTCTGCTAAACAGCAACTACCCAGCATTCTAGCCCACTAGGTGGTGCTGTTTCTCCACGCCATGCGCGGAAAAAACGGCACCATTTAGAAGCGATATTTACATTCGCTTGCTAGTTCCGGTTTGCCTCCACGTTCTTAAAATAAATACAGCATGTAATGTGAAAGTGTGAATAATATAGAAAACCATAACTATTTAAATCTGCTTTAAAATTTAATATTCTTACATTGTGTTTCACTCTCGGATAAATCTATGTATTCTTAAATTATTTTCTTTTAAAAATCGACGTCTTTTTTTTCTCTAAAAATGTTTTTTAAGGTAAGTTTTACGACTCCCGTTTTTCCGCAATCTTTCAAAACAATTCTGACCTTCGTTATTTTGAAAAGTGATTGGTTTTTTTTTTTTACTTTCAAATAATATTTGCAGCAATTTTTAAAGTAATACAAAATACATTTCAGTTTATAGATCTTTTATTTAGCAAACGTATTATTTTAAAAAGATAAATTTGCGTTTTGTTTACGTGCAAATAATAATTCGAAGATCACTTTACACAATAAATTTATTAAAATTAATATGTTACCAAAACATCAGACAGATTGTAGTGCGTGGTGATTTATTCGGAATGTAAAAATCGAGTAAAAATATTCAAGACGTAAATATTAATTCAACTTGTATTTTACAACTTTAAAATCATTTTAATAACTAAAAATTTCATAACGTGTTATTTTAAAAAGTTAAATTTGCGTTTTGTTTACGTGCAAATAATAATTCGAAGATCACCTTACACAATAAATATTTTTAAATTACTGGAGCCAAAACAAATAAAATTATCCTTTAAATATATTAAAAGATCTATTCAGTTCAAAAATAAATTTATTAAAATTAATATGTTACCAAAACATCAAACAGATTGTAGTGTGTGGTGATTTATTCTATGTAAAAATCGAGTAAAAATATTCAAAACGTAAATATTAATTCAACTTGTATTTTACAACTTTAAAATCATTTTAATAACTAAAAATGTCATATACTCACAAGGAAATTTCAAAATAATAGGTTTAATAAGTATGGAAAAGTAAGATATTTAGCTTCTCTTCTCCACATCACCCCTGCACACTTTCTTATTTCATCTATCCATCTCACATGTGGTCTCTTCCTGGGTCTTCTACAATCTCTTAGAATCCAGTTTAAGATTACAATTGTCCATCTACTATCATCTCTTCTAGAAATATGTCCAGCCCAACTCCACTTTAATCTTTTCAATGAAGTCAGTTGCACCTTATTGTTCTCTTACCGATATATTGGGTTCTCGATCTCTTTCTTTTACTCCCAATATACATCTCTCCATACTTCTTTGAGTGGTCTGAAGTCTGTATTGCTCTTCTATTAAGTAAGAACAGGTAAAACACGTTTATTAAAAAATCTTTCTTTACAAACACATAGGCATATTTCCTTTTAGTATCAAGTTATTTCTACTAAAAGCACTCCAACCAAGTTTAATTCTATGATTAATTTCATCCATTATGTTTCCATCTGTATTAATAATCTGACCAAGGCGTTTGTAACTGTTAACTTCTTCTAACTCATCATAAACAATCTTTATTTTCATATTTTGAGAAAATCCATTAAACATTATTTGAGTCATTTTAACATTTATCTTTAGTCCTACTTTCATCTGATAACTACTGCAACATTTCCCGTAGATCTAAAGCATTATTAGCAAAAACAACTACATCATCTGAAAAATCTAAATGACCGAAATAATCATTTACTTTCACTCCTTTAGCTTTTCATTTTAATCCACAAAATACTTCTTGCAGCACTGCTGTAAAAAGTTTTGGGGATATGGAGTCACCCCGTCTTACATGTTTGACTTTTCCAGTATCATTATCTAATCTAATTGCTGCTGTTGCATTTTTATAAATATTCTTTAAAATATGACAATATCTTGGGTCTATACCTTGATGATCCAATGCTTTAATCACTGAAGAAAAATTTAGATACAAATGCCTTTTCATAATCTAGAAATCGAAAACATAATGTCAACTCATATTCATTTGTCCTTTCTATAACTTCTCTCAATCCCTGGATATGATATCCTGTACTAAAACCACTTTTAAATCCAGATTGTTCTCTTGGTTGGTGGAAGTCCAGTGTTCTCTGTAGACGAGTTGTAATTATCTTCGTAAAAATTTTGTGTAAAATTGATAAAAGACTGATAGGTCTGTAATTTCGAATATCTTCTTTATCACCTTTTTTAAACCCTTTGAGACCGAAAACCGTTTTTTTACGCATTAAAAAAAGTTTGCAATTTCGACCGCAATAGCGTGCAAACCGTATATGTCACAGTTACGCTTTTTTTTTCTTTCTCTCCGCCATTATTCTATCTTTTTGTACGTCTAAAATTTTTTTCTGTGCGATGAAAATTAGATTTTTTATAGCAATTTTTGTAAAGTACATTATTAAAATTTTGTAATTTTTTTTATCTTTCTAGATTTTATCAACTGATAAAAAAAATATACGGAGAAAACAATTATTTTCGCCGCTAAACGTTATTATGATTCTAACGAACTTTTCTGTTGATGTGTTTGATTTTGAGGTTTCGTATTCCCCATTACCTGTAAGTATTCAACATTCATCATCATCATCTACCACTAATATATAATAATTGCTTGTAATTCCATTGGGTTATTTATTTTATTTTATTTACTGTTTTTATACATTTCATTGTAGATAAGTTTTTATTCGTTTTATAGCATACTTTGCTATTATGGTTTGCTATGTAATAATGCATAATTTAGCTCACTCTTACCCTCATGATATTCCAATAACGTAGTAATTATTTTTTACATGCATAACTTAGAATTTACTACGTTTTTATTCATTTCATTGTAGATAACTTTTTATTCATTTTATAGCATACTTTGCAGATAACTTTTTATTCATTTGATAGCATACTTTGCTATTATGGTTTGCTATGTAATAATGCATAATTTAGCTCACTCTTACCCTCATGATATTCCAATAATGTAGTAATTATTTTTTACATGCATAACTTAGAATTTACTACATTTTTATTCGTTTCATTATAGATAACTTTTTATTTATTTGATAGCATACTTTGCAGATAACTTTTTATTCATTTGATAGCATACTTTGCTATTATGGTTTGCTATGTAATAATGCATAATTTAGCTCACTCTTACCCTCATGATATTCCAATAATGTAGTAATTATTTTTTACATGCATAACTTAGAATTTACTACATTTTTATTCGTTTCATTATAGATAACTTTTTATTTATTTGATAGCATACTTTGCTATTATGGTTTGCTATGTAATAATGCATAATTTAGCTCACTCTTACCCTCATGATATTCCAATAATGTAGTAATTATTTTTTACATGCATAACTTAGAATTTACTACATTTTTATTCGTTTCATTATAGATAACTTTTTATTTATTTGATAGCATACTTTGCAGATAACTTTTTATTCATTTGATAGCATACTTTGCTATTATGGTTTGCTATGTAATAATGCATAATTTAGCTCACTCTTACCCTCATGATATTCCAATAATGTAGTAATTATTTTTTACATGCATAACTTAGAATTTACTACATTTTTATTCGTTTCATTATAGATAACTTTTTATTTATTTGATAGCATACTTTGCTATTATGGTTTGCTATGTAATAATGCATAATTTAGCTCACTCTTACCCTCATGATATTCCAATAATGTAGTAATTATTTTTTACATGCATAACTTAGAATTTACTACATTTTTATTCGTTTCATTATAGATAACTTTTTATTCATTTGATAGCATACTTTGCTATTATGATTTCCTATGTAATAATGCATAATTTAGCTCACCCTTACCAGTTGCTCCACATCATCATCATCAGTTATTTTGAAATTGATTTTGCTCATGCATTTATATTTTCAACAATTTGCAAACTGTCTTCAAACTATCCACTCTGTTCTGTGAAACTAACAAGGTGAAAAAAATAAATACCTCACAATGCTGAATCAACAGTCATCATCATCTATGTATGTATCATCACCAGTTGCTCTACATCATCATCATCAGTTATTTTGAAATTGATTTTGCTCATGCATTTATATTTTCAACAATTTGCAAACTGTCTTCAAACTATCCACTCTGTTCTGTGAAACTAACAAGGTGAAAAAAATAAATACCTCACAATGCTGAATCAACAGTCATCATCATCTCCCACTCATATATAATAATTGCTTGTAATTCCTTTTGATTATTTATTTTATTTTATTTACTATATTTTTATTCATTTTATTTTAGAAACAAATTTTTAAATTATTTATTTGCATATTTGGCAATTATGATTTGCCATGAAATAATGCATAATTTATCTCGCCCCACCCCTGATTTTTCAATAATATAGTCATTATTTTTTACCCCCATAACTTAAAATTTACTATGTTGTTATTCATTTTATTTTAGAAACAAATTTTTAAATTATTTATTTGCATATTTGGCAATTATGATTTGCCATGAAATAATGCATAATTTATCTCGCCCCACCCCTGATTTTTCAATAATATAGTCATTATTTTTTACCCCCCCTAACTTAGAATTTACTAAAGTTATTACTGTTATTTTTTTTTTGATCCTCACTAAAACCTTGCATTTCTAATAGATATCCCGCATAGAGGGCCTAGAAAAACAACTGCTTGCAAAAATAGAACATACAGAGTGTCAAGCAGAAAAACGAAATTGAAATGGTCACCTTTTGCCACATTACACCAACAATCTGTAACTCAGGTAGGTCATGTTATATATTATTTTTTTCTGCATTTTATGACGAATGTGATGAAGCTGTCTATGAAATTGTCATTTTAGGCTATATCTTTCAAAATTGAGAGTTTGTGAACCAATGTAAAAATAAAGATATTTAAAAATGTGAAAAATCTCCTTTTTTTAATTATTTTTTTGTGGTAATGACTATTTTATCAGCTTCATTACATTCTTTCATATTTGCACTTTCTAAAAATGTATATATATTTGTTATTTATTGTAATAAATTAGACATTTCATTTAAAATTGTATGTCCTGTAATTTTTTCTGGGAATTCAAAATGGCCGTTCAGGTCTCTAGGGGTATTAAATATTAAGATTAATACTACATTATTCCAATCATCTGATACATCTTTATCATTTAGACATTTGGTATATGACGTTGTTAAAAAATTTCTATTTTTTCAACTGCTTCTTTTAATATATCAATTATAATTCTACCATTACCTGGAACCTTTCCTTTCTTCATATATTTAATTGTATGTCTCACTTCTTTATTTAAAATTCTGGGAAATTCAGAAGATGTAATAGATATAGGAGGTATTTGTTCTTTATTACTATATAATTGTTGATAAAAGTCTTCTATCCATTCCATGATGTCATCTCTCTTTTTAGTAATAATTCCAGCTTTTTTTCTTATTGCAAATATAAATTTCCTACCAATACCAAAATGTTGTTTTACACTTTTTAGACTTAATGAAGTATGGATATATATATTAGAAGAAACTATAAAGAATCAAAAATGAAATACATAGAGAGAAAAACAGGCATTACCAGATCATTAAAAGAATTAAGAGATTGAAGTGTAGCTGAGTTGGATATACTACTAGAAAAGATGATAATAGATGGATAGTTAAAATATTAAACTGAATCTCTAGAGATTGTAAAAGACTTAGGAAAAGATCACTTGTGAAATGGATGGATGAAGCTGATGTGATGTAGAGAAGAGAGTCTCAAGATCCAGAAAATTGGATTAAACTTGGAGAGACCCTCATCCTGCAATGGATTGACATGATGATGATACTCCAAGAAGTGACTACTACACTTTTCTTAACCATTTTCATTTATGGTACTTTATAGAAGCAAACATATGTTGTAATCAGAATATAGATTACTTCTTTCGGCATTTCCATTGTTATTCATATTGCATCAGTTTATAAGATGTAAAAACTAATTTATTGAATGACCACATATACAATAGATGAGGTACAATAATCCAGAGGGAGAGGAATTAAGTAATCTAAGGAGCTCATGTACAGGTGGAGGAATGTCACGCTCTGGCACAGTTATATTGTTTAACATGCGAGCATCCAGACATACTCTAATATGGCCATCCTTCTTCTTTACAATAACCAATGGGTTTACGTAAGGAGAAGGGCACTTTTTTATTATCTCCCACTCTAGCATCATGTCTATTTGACTTTGTACCTCGTCCTTGTATTGGTAAGGAATTGGGTACATTTTCTGATGGAAAGGTTCATTACACTTCAATTTAATACGATGGGTATATCCCTCTATTATACCAGGGATTTTAGAAAAAATGCTTTTAAAGCTATACATTAATTGATATAATTTTTCCTTTAATTTAGAATCGACTGCATAAATATGTTCAATTTTTTCTTTTATGCTAGCATCAATCAATGTATTATGGATGCATAGTAATTGATTGGAAAGGTTATGCACCCCATATTCAAAATTAAGCCTTTCCTTCTTACACATAAAAATTTTATTATAAAAATCTATTTGACATTCATTTAAAATCATGAAGTCAGCACCTATTATGGCTTCATGTATCAATCCAGGCATAATAAGAAAAACATGCCCAAACTCTGTATTATTAATTTTGAAGGTAATCCAAACTTGTTTATTTGTTAACTTTGTTCTCTTTCCATTTGCTAGAGTTACTTGTATTTGTTTTACTGGCAATGAAGGTACATTACCTTTTATGCATACAAGATTTTTATACGTTGACTCTGATAATATGGAAGCTTGGCTTCCAGAGTCAATTAATGCTTCAATTCTCATACTTTCAATGTTTAAAATACCGACCGGACATTGATACGTTATAGGTGATTCACCTATAGTAAAGTGTTCTAAAAAATCAATGTCTAAATCTAAAGTATTTAGCATCCACATCTGATCGTTCCCCATTTTGTTAGCACCTGGTCCTTGCAAAGAGGAACTACTATACAAAGACCTTCTTAGTTTAACTTTTTATCAGTTGATTTTATATTGGGTCTTTTTAATATTGTGGTAACACCACTAGTAGAGGGTTGATCATTTTGGGTTTCTACTCTATTCCTACCGTTATCAAACTTAACTGTTCTTCTATTATATGGGAATACCCTATCCCTATCTCTAGAGTTATATTTTCTTTTTAAATTTGTTTGAAACCTATGCTTATTATTACTAACGTTAATATTGGACAATGGATAACTAGATCTTTCTCTATTGGATTTATATCTATTGTCCAGAGATGCCTCTGTCCAGAGATGCCTCTGTAATCTCTAACGCATCCAATATTTCTGATACTTCCTCTATGGAATACCTATCAGCAGCAATCAGTAGTTGCTCTACATTCCTAGGTAAATTAAGTCGCACTATTCTAACTATTTGTCCTTCAGAAAATGGACATGCCGTGAGAGTCTTTAAACGGACAGTCTGGCTTCTAAAGAAACTAGTATAACTACCCTTACTGGAGTGATACTTTTCCTGCCTGATTTGAAACCTAATGCTGTCTTGTTTATCAGCATTCCAAAAACTTCCTATAATTAAAAATCGAAAATCTCCGTAAGTATTTGGCCTTTCAAATAACGATTGCCACCAGTCTTTGGCAGTCCCCCCTAAATGGTTGCTACAAATAGCCAACTTTTCTTTTTCGGTTAGTACACATATAGAGAATAGCTCCTCTAAGCTATTGAGAAACTCCGACGGATTTTCTGCAAAATCTCCTCGAAATGGCTTCACTCTTATGAATCTTAAGGCCATTGAGCTATTTGACCCTCCATCATAATTAGTACTTTCCCTAGGTGGTCAGATGTCTACTTTTTTGACATCAGTACGTTCTAATGGGTGGTTTTCATTTTTCTCTAAAAATTCTACCTTACCTATTAAGGATGGAACTATCTTTTCCTCAAACCTATTATATATTCTTTCCCTACCTAAATCTATCGTTTGGCCACTTATAGGTTTCATCTCTTCTATTTGTTTACAGACTTGTTGAAATCTCTCTTCAAAATTTATTTGCCCTATCACTTGTTCTACATATAATTTTTGCTCTTTTCTAAATTCATCTAAGTTTTGGTCCACTAGGTCTTTATATTCATGACTATTTTTCTCTAACTGTTGAGCTTGTTCCTTTACATCCTTTTGTAATTTCTTCATATTTTCCCCAACCTTTGACCTATATTTATGTTCCTCAACCTTTTGCATATCCCCCAGATCCTGTAATTTTTCAATCAAAACCTGCTCTATATCTGTCTTAGTCTCCATCCTATCTTGCACTATTAAATCCCTAAACCTTTCAACTAAATCTTGCTCCATTTCATTCCTTATTATTATTCTATTTTGTACGATCTCTTCTTTTATAACAGTAAAACTTTCATCCATATGCCCTATACGCTCCTGTATTTCATCCATTCTACGTTCCACCTTTATTTTATTATCATCAATCTTTTGATTCAATTCGTTACTATTAACTTGACATCGGTTGATTGAATCTTCTATTTGCTTACTTAAACCTCTGATAGTCAACTCGGAAAATTCCTCAAATCTATTCTTTAATAACTCTTGATTTTTGTACTCTATATTTTCTACCTCATGTTTTAAGGATTCAAAGGTCCTTTCGTTATTATCTAGTCTTATTTCTATCTGATTAAATTTATCTTGTACTTCTCCTGTAAGGTTCTCTACCTTCTGGCAGGTCTCCTTAAATTTTATCTCTAGATTTTCATTAGTTCTATTCAAGCTTTCATTAAGAATATTTAAGTTTACCTTATTATCTTCTATATTTTGAATTATACTGTCTTGAAGATTTTTAAACTTTATATCACTATCTTCATTATTCTTATTTATACTGTCCTGAAGATTTTTAAACTTTATATCACTATCTTCCTTATTCTTATTTATAATGTCATTATTTTTATTTATATTTTCATTAGTTTTATTTATGCTTTCATGAAGAGCTTTAAACATTTGGGATATTTGAGCCATAAAAATACTATCTAACTCCTTTTCAGGCGCTTTTACCTTTTCTTCTTCTATTTCACTTTTCACCATCTCTTTTTCCCCTTCTTCCATTTTACTCTCTACCTCGTGAGTATCATCTACCAACGTTTCCCTTTCACTTAAGTTCTCACGTTCTCTTTCCTCTGTACAACCATCATCAAGCACAGACTTAGACAGTTCCATTTCTACCTTACTATCTTGGTCATCCATATTTTTTTTTTAATAATAATAATAATATTGTTTTTCAAAATCTAGTATTTCTAATATATTTCTATTTAATCTCATAAATAAGTTTCCTACCAGCTTCTTCTATTTCCATACAATCGTCACCTCCAATATCCATAGACAGTATCTCCTACTCCCTACAATATTTCATCTTAGACAATAACAACAACAATAATAATTCAAAATCATGTGTCATAACATCATCCTCTACATGCATGATTCACAGATATCTTTGTACATTTTAAAACATTTCAAATATCTCTTCAATACTTCACTAATTGACATGGTCATAATAAACATCCAAATAATCATTAGCCACATATGCATATTTCAAAAATTTTTTTATTTGCCAAGTCTTTTCTAATAATGTAGTATTATACTTTTAAATAATCAGATCATCCACCACTTAGAATTGCAATTGTTTGAATCATAAACACTTAGCTCTATGATAATTAAATCTTAAATAACCATTACTAGTTTAAAATATTAAATCATCACATTACTGTTGATTGAATATGATGCCCCCGCTAACACATTTCAAGCTCCTAAAGTTGGCACGTCATAATCTACTTAATTAACCTTCCCATTCCATGTAAACCTATTATACTCTTCCCATTTTAATACTCGAGCCAACACATTGTCGGCGCCACAATCTGACCTCCATAACATATCGGGCCCCTAAAGTTGGGCCGCCACAATCTGCCCTCTCACTATGTGTGCAACCATGTACACCTCGAGCCCACCACGTTATGCCACAATCTACCCTCTCACCCTACATGTAATTACGTGTATATGTGTACTCCACTTCCCCCAAAATAAATAATATAATATAGTGAAAATCACCTCACCGGATTCTAGCTCTAATAATTAATGAGATATTCAATTAAATGCTTTACTAGCTCAGGTTTCTTAAAATTAATTTACATTCTGTTTTAGACTAACTCAAATAACTATTTCAGAATTCATGAGACTAGAAGTGGAAATAAGGGTGACAAAGTAGATTACATTGAGATAATATCCCATAGGATACCACCTCAATGGCATAAGAACACTATCCCCCCTTATACTACTATTACATATAATAACTACATAGTATTCTTATGACTTCTGCAACTTCTAATCACTAAGACTCATTTAACAATTAAAGTATTAATCTTTTATCTATAATAACAATAATAGTAATTATCTAGCTCAAATGAAATAATCTCAGGTTCTCAAATTTATTCAAGGTTAAATTAAAATAAGGTAGCAAAATATGATAAGGGATTTTGTGTCATAATTTACTACTCTGAAATTAGATTAATAATAAAACAATAATAATAATAATAATCACAATCTTCATTGTTTAATCTAACTAGTACAACTTTTCTTTTATCGCAAATTTATAACCGTAATAAATTAGTTAATAATCCAATATCCTCCCTTTTTTTTTATCTTCAAGTAATAAAATAAATTAGTAAGTGGCAGTGTTTAGATAATCTGATAAATGAAGCAAGTGGCAACTAATAGCATACAATTTAGCAAATTATTATGACAATGGATTTATGACCAATAATGCAATGCAATTTTATAATTATTCAATTACAACAAAAAAAACATCAATAAATATTTAAGACTAAATATACTTCTCTATTTATATTTTGTGCAAACAATTATATACTTAGTTTAATGACGGTAAACATACCCTATGAATTCATGCAATGATGTAGAGAAAACAAAACTCAGACACAAGTTTTAATAAACAAATTTTAGAATTTTATTAACAACAATCAAAATTAAGCTAAAACAAACAAATCTATTTACATTTATTTACATGGGATATCCTCATTTTTTTTCTCTACGCTACAATAGTTGAATTATACATTTTTAGATTTCTTTTATAGTTAATTTAAATTATTATACCTTTTATAAGTTATTTATTTATTTCTCATTAGGTTTATTATATTACTTATTTTAACTATTTTATGGGTAATACTATTCTTTACCTTTTAATGTTAAAGTTACCATATTATAAATTATGTATGTGGATAAACATCATTTATAAACATTATAAATTTACAATCAATATGGTTTTTCCTCCTAAAAAAAAAATTACATTTTCTTGTAACTTTATATAAGTCACTCTGCATATTGTTCAAATATTATTACTACCTATAACGTTGTTCTCTAATGCTCGTAAACTCTAATACATTTATTCCATAAGCCATACTCATGTATAATGACACAACACGGGTTTAATTATCACCTGTTTTAGTTTCACATATATTATAATCATCGAATGTTATTATATTCTTTAAATATGCAATACTTATATTTTTAAATATAATCAACAATAAGAAAACGTTAAATCATATTTAATATTTTTGTATATTTCTATTTGGATATATTTTTATAAAATTATAGTTCATTTCTTAAAAATTAAAATAATTCTCTGACTCCTTCCTTTCTTAGGATATCTGCATCTCTCTTTCAATAATCATAATCTACTCTTTGTTAATACTTAACTATTCTTATTTCAAATAACAGCATGACATACATTCTAAAATATCTATTGTTTCTTTTCAATAGACTTATCAAATAACGATGTAGTTGCAAGAAATACAGATAAAGATAGCGAAAGATGTATAGGATATCGGGAAGATAGATAGATAACTTATCAAACTATATACTTCAAAATATATGGAACAGTGTGAATAGGTCCGACATTCATTGTCTAATAACCCTGGCGATAAGCATGATGTGGCAGCTATTTCTTCAGCTTTACCAAACATCTAATAAGATTCACAAGAAAGATAAAATAACACTGTCCATGACAACATGTGTAACAGTCGTAGGGCTTTGTTAACTACGCTGATTACCATCTAAAACTACTTATTATTTCATTCCCTATAGCATCCTAGTTTTTTTAATACATCCTCTTGGTTTCCGAATCTCCACGTACTACCAAGTCACTACCCAAACTATCTCTCAAGATTTTTACTGTATCCAACATCGATAAAACTAACTACCTTTTAAAACAATAAACAAAATTCACTAATATAAAAACATTTCCCTATTCCATAAGAACAATTTGTCTTGCTTTATTACACTATAGGTTCGACATCTATGTTTTGTTAAAATAACACTTAAATATCCCAATCGGAAAAATTAACAGAAAATATCACATAACCATGGGTTATATTGAACTATATTAATAACACATAAAATGATTATCGTATGCATATTTTTAAAAAATCTAATTACATCTCAAAGTATTTTAGAGTGTTGTTTTTCAAAATGCGTTTCACAATAATTACAATAATAAAACTTTTGCATTACATTCATTCAATTCACAGCTGATCTAAATAAATAAAACATACATTATATCATTAATAACCATAAAATGTACCAAAATAATCTTTACCTTCCTATTAGAGTTCGTAGTAGGTTTCTTTCTCCTCGAGCATCGCAAATATACAAAATTTCCACACACATACAATTTTATTTGAACATTCAAAATCAAAATATATTATTTTATATAATGTTATATTGCGAATTAATGTATTTGTTTCCCTATCGCTATCTAAAACTTAATGTTTAACTTAGATTAATAAAGAAAATAATTTAAACCATAATCACATTTTTCTGGCGGTAAATCTTGGTTAGTCCCATAATATTTATTATTTCTTCTTTTATACGAATGTTCTCCTTTCTGATTATTAAAGTTTTAAATAAATTAGTTCATTTAGTAAACTGTTTAGACGATCTTTAATTTTAATGTTTAATTCAAAATTATTAAAAAACATTTATTTAGTTATCCCACGAAGTTTTTAATGTTCGGGCGAATATTACCTCGGCGCGTTGATGCATCTTTATTTCTAGCAGAACTACAAGTATTTAATCATTACGGTACCAATTGCATTCTTCATGGATCCAATATTTTATATTTATTTCTCGGTAGAATATTTTTCTTCTTTAGGCAAGTATTTTCCTTGGTAAATTTCACTTTCATTCATTATTATTTTATACACAACATTTTCAATCTTTAACTATTTCTAGAGTATTTGTTCAAGTCATCTTAAAGGAAGCAATTCAAAAAAAATTCTTTTGTCCATTTATTCTTATACGAATAATATTTATTTTTATTTTCCATCATATTCATTAACTTTGTGCACAATGTCCTTTCATTAATTTTATACGCACGAAAGCAGTTTTCATAGTAATACGCTATACAAACTATATCAACGAATAACATTAACATTTTTGGAATATTATAAAATTTATAACTTGGTTTTAAGAATCTATCCATTTTTTATTGAAAATTCAGATTATATTTTGATAGAATCCACTGGCAGGTAACTGTGGAGTTAGTGAAACATTATTATGAGAACTTTTTTAAAATTTTATTCTTAGATTCTCTTCGGAAGATTTTAAATTGTCAGTTAGTTTCTTTCAAAGATATTATTAAAAATTATAATAAAATTGACTAATAAATTGAAGAAAGAAAGAAATTTTAAAGAGCTTAAAATTTTACCTCTGCTCTGGAGTCAACACATTTTTGTTCTCCCTGTTTATACAATTAATTGGTGCAATTTTTGTTGTCTGCCTAGATCTATCTTTTTATTGGTCACTCCCTACTTTGGTTTATAAACAATTTCTAAAGTTTTAAAATCGTGATGTAATAGACTTAAATATTAACCTATTATTATTTTTAAATTAATTATTATCTATTACAATTTAATTACTTTTAAAATAATTTTGAAACAATAATTAATAAAGATGTATAATCTTATTTTTTATTATAATGTGTGACAATTCCATCCAGTTCTATAATATACTATTTAAATATTTTAATTATTAGTATTAATTTAAACTAGTGCTTATACATAGAATATTCCAGACAGTCACGTAGACATTTCCGGTGTTTAGTCTAGTTTTATCTGTCTTAATAAATTTGCTACTTATATTATTTAAAATGATTATATAAAATTTTGAAAAATAATTTGGAAAATATAGAACCAGATACAATTCTCACCCTCACAATACTTATTATTAAATATATTATATTAACCTTTTACTGCTTATTTATAATTTATAATATTAAATACTATATAATATTAATTCTAAAATTTTTTTAGTAATTGACCATTTATAACCATCATTGACCTATAGAAAAGGGCACAATATATATATAATTGAGAGAAAAACTAGTCAATATGATTTGACAAGGATAATTTAGAATCAATAAGTGCATCTACATTTAAAATGGCAACTCATATTCATTTTATTATTGTAACTTTTAAATTTGGATGCAATCTATTGATATATTAATCAATCAATAGTATTGTGTCCCATGGATAGGCCCAGAATGTAGTCCCTTTACTAATTCATCTATTTTCCTCTTTGGTTTTCTTCATTGGTTCTTCAATTCCACATAACTCTTTCCCATCTCTTATGCCACCCAACAATGTCAATCTTTTCCATTCTTTTTTCTTGCTTCCACTTACTATTTCCCCCAATACATCTTTCATTAAACTATACTTTCTTCTTAATATATGTCCATTCCAGTTTTTCTTCCTCTATTTTCCTCAATTAATCTTCTTTTTTCATTTGTTAAAATATTCATCCAAATGATTTTTTCCATTTTGCTCTATATTCACATCTCAAAAGCTTCCTGTATATTCCTAATTTCATTATTTATTGTCCACATTTCACAACCATAGAATAGTACACTCCACACATAGTATTTAATTAATATTCTTCTTAATTCTATCTTCAAAAGTGCACAGAATATTTTCTTTCTCTTAATATGCCTCTTTTGCCAATGCTCTTCTTCTTTTAACTTCATCTTCACTTCTTATAAATCCCTTTATCTGTTGAACTATGTTATCATGGATTTCAATTTTATCCATAAACACTTAGTCTTCTCAACATTAATCTTCATTCCACATTTCATGCATCCTTCTTTTAATTTATTCAATATATTCTGAAAACACTTTTCATCTTTAGCCTTAAGAGCCATATCATCTGAAAATCTTAACATTTACTCCTCCACAGGCTAAATAATAAAAAGAACAGGGAATATATTTTATTCTTTCCTAAATCCTTTTTCTGTATCCACTTCATAGTCTCATAATTCTCCAATCTAATTCTTATCTTTTGCCAGTATACATATTCCAAATCAATTTTCTGCCTTTATAAAATAACCACACTTAAAGACAACTTGTATATATTCATTATTTATATATTTATTTCATAGCTTGACCAATAGTCTTATTTTTTCATTGCTGCTTTTAAAAATATATAATTCAGCAGAAAATTGTTTTTTTTTTTTTCAACACATTTATGCCACTTAGTATAAATTTTAATAATCAATAAATGACAGATGGCAGTGCTTAATAAATCCTTATTCAGTGCTATCCCATCTAAATAGCCTTAGATTAGTTTTTAGCTTTGGCTTTGATCACCTAGTGTAAACTTTAGAAATTAATAGATGCTGGATAGTAGCACTTAAATCCGCATCCAGTGTTATCCTATCTAAATATCTCTACCTAGTTTTTAGCTTATGGTGAGTTCCAATTAGTGTAAGCTTTAATTATAAAATAGATGCCAGATGGTAGTGCTTAATAAATCTCTATCCAGTGCTTTCACAAGACTAGTTTCTAGTTTTTGACTTTAATCAGTGAGAAGATGACCTGGAGTTTTTGGATCTAGTGCATTGTTCATATATTGACTGTCTTTTACTACTTTGTTTTGGTAAGAAACTACTAGCCAAATGTAAAAACATTTCAGTGTTTTTGGTTTAAGTCAACATATCTGTATAATTCTGATACTTTTCATTTTTTGTATATTTAGTTAAGCATTTTTATTTAAAATGCATGACATATATGTTATCAAGTTTGCACAAATGATTTAATTTTCCTTGCCCTTATTTTTGTATAATTGTAGAATTTTTGCATTCTTTGTAATTATCATGTTTTTAGTAATAATATCTTACTTTTTTTTCTCATTGCTAAATTAAGTTTTGTTCTACCACCAAGTTTTCAGTTTATGCGTTTAAATATTTTACTGTTTTTGATATTTGGTGCAGTGGTCGGATAGAAGACTTAGAGCTAATAGTTCTCAAATCAGTTTTTGATTCAGCAGTGTACATAATATTAAATTTTAGTTTAGATTCAGATAATGTCATGTTCTAAAAAATATTTTCAAAAAATAATAGCAACAATTAGAATATATTATGATGGAAAGAAGATTAACATTAAGAATGTTGTCCATGGTAGTTTCATTATTGTACTTAGCTTGTCTTTAAGATTTTTAATGTCATATGATCTTACCAATAACAAATCATATGATTAGCATATGTACCATTTGTCTTTTATTTTCTCCTATGGTACTTGTTGCCATTTCATAACATTTTTTATTATTCTGATTTATTTTTAATATCTTATTGCATTCCAGCTATCCATTCATCTAAATTGATAAATTAAAATTATTTTTATATTCCTTCTTCCTTCAAACATTGCCTTGTTTGAACTAAACTAAAAATTTACTTGTTGATTTCTTCTATCCATTGTTTGCATGTCAGTTTTTAGTAAATTATTAATTATTTTGTTAATTATTTCATTTTATTCTGAAACATCTTCATGCTAATATTTTAAAACAATTTCTAAGTTCTATATTAAATTTATTGAAGTCTCTTTGAAATTAGATATATCAATTCTTGATACTTTATTTAATAGTAATTTTGTCTTTAATTCTGCATTAATATATCCAATTGCTGATCACTTCCAGTGTTGAATATATTAGATATATTACAGTTTTGAAATTTATAGTTTCTGATAGATAAAATGTAAGCCAACTGTGCTGTGAATTTTATTTGGATGCTTCCTTATTCACTAGGGGGTATGCGTCTATATCTTCTCATTTCTGTTCTCTTTATCCACAGGACTTTTATGTTAGAACTGTTTTGTCTTTCAAGCATTAAAATCTTCCCTGGCAATTTGTTAAATTACTGGTTAAAGTATGTATTTATAAATAAAATAAGTGAATGATTTATTGCTCAGTAAGTTATATGTAGTTTGAACACAGGAATGATGGAGTTGAGCCATATTCCATAAATCTTGGGTTTCAATCTGGCACTCTACTATTTCACCAAACCACACTGGGCATATACATTTTTTACATGTATATAAAAACCTCTATTTTTTGTCTCACACAGAAACTTGTGGGTCATAGGTATAAATTATTTATGTTTGCTATATTTTATTATGTTGTGTACCTAATGTTGCCACTGTCTGAAAAACTATCAATTTCAGTCATGTTATTTTTTTTTTTATGTGTAATTAATTTCATTTATTTGCAATATTATAGTAAAATACATGTCTACCTTTCAATAATTGTCTCTTTGTTTTTCATTTTAGCATTAAGTACATTCAGATATGACAGGTTGAGTTTTAATCATGAAATCATCATATCTATCACTCCACCACTGTTTTCTGTTATCATAAGTAAATGTAGAAACAAGGAAATAAAGAATAAAATTTGCTGTGTGTTTCAGTGCTTTGGTAGAATAATAAATTTTAGGGTTTAAAGTTTATGAATCAAAGCTCAGTCTTTTATTTTCACTTCTCTAACATCACGTGACCTCCTAAGCAACTAACTATTCAACCTTTTTTTTAAATTGTAGATTTAATTTTATTGGAAAATATTTTTAAATAAAATTAATAATAATAGCAGATGTTACTTAGAAATTGTAAACAAAAAATAATTTGTATTTATGACAAAGCTCATTTATTAACAAGGCCACATAATTCATTTAAAAAAATTTTTTTTTAAAGTCATAAACCATAATTTGCCATTTTTATTTGTGTCATATATATAATAACAAAAAGGGGACGACGACAGACATTCCTATATTAGTAAGTAGTCTTAGCCCTTACTGAAAATATTTTTATCTAACAGCTTGCTAATTGATATAAATTGTGAATAAATAATTAATATTTATTTCCAAACTTTTTGTTTAATTTCTGTTTTTATCTTTAGTAAATTGCAATGTTGGAATATATATACAGTTGCTATATTTCTGATCTATAATATATTTGTGAGTGTATAAAAATAAGTATGCAATTATATGTGATGTGGGCTTAATTAAATATTACCAACAAATTCCTAAAAAAAATTGGCTCTCGTTTGTGATTTTTTTACTGGGCTCGTCATTTAAAACTGAGTATGGTCAATGAAATTGATTTTTAGAAGGACGAAAGAAATTAGAGTGAGAATTGAGAGAGTTAAATTTTAATAAGGATCAGAGTTTAATCTGTGGACAATTGTAATTAGGTCTGAAAAAGAGAAAAGGCTTGACGTTTTCTTTAGATTAGAAATTTATACGGATCAGAAACACTAACAAACAGGGAAAATATACAAATATAGAATTTAAAGACGTGAATATGAAGGAGAGTATAAAGGATAAGATTTATATGCTGTGTGTATTTATTACGAATATATATATATATATCATTAAGAAGTCAGTATTGAATACTGTATTATTGTTTACACATGCGAACTTTATTCACCCTGTGAATTATTGCCATAAATACAAAGTAATAATTGTCCTATCATTTTTTTATTTTTTTTTATAGAAACGTTGTATTTACTTTGTGAAATTTGGTAATATCATTTTAAACTTCGTCTACTTTGACATAAATTAATAACTGTTAAATGTTCTTTCTAGTAAATTGTTTTTATAGTTTCGAGAGTTATTTAATGATCAATTAATTGATTTTATTTTATTGATTTTTAGTAATTACAATCATTAGTTTATAATTCAATAAAAATATTTTATTAATTGGTTTTGTCTGCTAAAACAATCTAATGGTTTATCGCTCCGGAATTAATAAGTTCGAGCACCGGAAGTATCAAAACCGAAGGGGCAATCTATGGATTTTGCGTTACTACTGCTCTAAACGACGCAGGGTATTTTGTTTGTTAAAACTCCTTTTATAAAAATGAAGGGGGAAATTACTTCTTAATTTATATGAAAAAGTAATATACGTTATATATGTTAGTAGATTTTATTGCAATGTAGATGTATATAAGCACTAGTTACATACCAAATATCTAAATGATGAAGATATATCATATGATTGGGAAAATTTTTTAGGAATATTGATATTTAAGAAAGATGATAAAGAAGATATTAGGAATTAGAGATCTATCTATCACTTTTCAAAATATTTACTCATAGAACTACAATTT
This sequence comes from Epiperipatus broadwayi, assembly GCA_028023455.1. Taxonomy (NCBI): domain Eukaryota; kingdom Metazoa; phylum Onychophora; class Udeonychophora; order Euonychophora; family Peripatidae; genus Epiperipatus; species Epiperipatus broadwayi. The sequence continues at coordinate 1,541,060 of JAQFVV010006350.1, forward strand.
GACAACAGTAAACCTTGCATTTTAACCAACCAAAAGTATAAACTGGATTATAAAGTGGGTTTAGCAAAATGAATCATATTCAAGTATTGAATGAAGTTATAGAAAGGATCAATGAATTGAGATGCTATTATATGTTGGATTTTTAAATTATGAGAAGGCATTTGATTTTATAATCATTTCTACAATGATTAAAGCATTGGATCATCAAGACATTGAACCAGGATATTGTCATATTTTGACAAATATTTATGAGAATGCAACAACAATAATTAGATTACATAGTGATTCTAGTAAGATTAAGATTGAGAATGATGTACAACAGGTGCCTACATATCTTCAAATTTTTTGACAAGTTTGGCAAAAAGTATTTGTGGACAGGAAGCTATATGAGTAAATGAAATGAAGATTATTTAAGTCATTTACATTTTTCACATGATGCGGTTGTTTTTGCACATAATTCACTCATTAACATTTACTCAAAAAATAAAAAAATTGAGTAGTGAAGCGTCAAACTTTCATTGCAATTAAACACATTTGGTTGATATTCTTTTTCTTCAGTAACTTTTTTCCTTAAGGAAATTTAGTAGCAACCAACCTCTCTAGTTTTTCTTTGAAATTTATACAGTCACCCTATCTTGCTATTAACCATTCTTGTTTAAACTCTTCAAACTTTCTGTTATAATATAAGAACTTTTAAAGTTCTCCTTTTGTGTGACTATTAGATTGATAGTTTTCATTTTATCACTTAAGAAAGATATTTTCAAATTTTCTTAAATTTCATTAAACTTTTGGTTTACACTTAGAAAACAATTTACTATGTAAAATGTTGTACCACATTAAATTCAGAAAAGATAATAATGTGAAAAATCAATATAGAAATAATAAACACCTCCATACTTCCCCATTCTTTTTAAATTCATATAAATAAAGATACAATAAAAGACAAATGACTCCCAAGATGCATTTCGTGCTGAACCAGCACTCATCAGTTGGCCCAGGTCACTATCTCTCATATATATCTTTATTATATGCAAAGTATTTATCTAGAGTAAATTGTTACTTTTTTATTTACCATTGTCAAACTTCCTCCACTCACAACTTTGACGCCATCCATTTCTGATAAATACACTAATGATTATTACTAATCATTTTCGAAACTAGAGATTATCTCTAGCACAGATATAAACTTTAAACCTCAGTTAAAGATTATTATATCTGATTTTTTAAATTTACACAAACGGAGTTATTCACCTTTCTCTGTCCCGTATGTAATATCTTTATATAAACATCTCCATACTTCCCCATTCTTTTTAAATTCATATAAATAAAGATACAATAAAAGACAAATGACCCCCAAGATGCATTTTGTGCTGAATATATGTGCTTTCAATATAAGCTGATGAAACATTATTGTAGTGTTCTGAGTTGGCAAAATGGCTGCTGCTATCTTGCAAAATATATTCAATTTGTGAATTTTAGTATTTTTATTTTTTTGTTTATTTATGTTGGTTTTTCATGAAGTATTACAATTATCTTTCTTATTGCATTGCCAAATTCATATAATAATATCATTTATGTTCTTATTATATGTTCGTATATGTTTGAATTCTAGTAATTGTATTATGTTTGTTATAGTTCTGAAGAAGATTGCTGGGGCAATTGAAACTGTCAATCATGGGTTATAAAAAGCATTGTTAAAAATAATAAAGAACATAAATAATATTAATATAGTGATTAATTGAAATAGTTTATAATAGTACAGTGAAAACCATGACTTCATTCTACAGAAATTGACTTACATTATATTTAAACCATTTTAAAAAAAATATTAAAATATTAAAAATTTTGCTTATTATGTTGATAAAGCTTGTGGAAAATTAGTAGTGCCAGAATAATGTCCACACATTAAAAAATAGTAGAAATGATTATTTAGATAAACCAGACACTATAACATGACAAGACCATTTCTTATGCTTTTACACAATCTGTTAACACATTACCAACTTTCTTCATACAATACTGTCACCTAGTGCAAGCCATAGTACAGTAATCAAGGTTTTCTAGAAGTTTAGGCACTAGATAGGAATTTTGATGCATTTGCCATTTAGCATCCATTGATTACTATGGATTGCATTAGGTGGCAATATTATATGAAGAAAGTTGATATTATGACAAACTAGACTTTAGATAGCCTATTGCAGGGTAACTATTTCTTAACAGCCTTCCACAAACAGAAATAATAATGATGAAGGCATTAATTAATCCTCTGTTTTCTACTTTAGAATAGCTAGATATACAATTGGAATTGTAACCCAGGATCCCAGAAGATTGGAAAATACATAAAAAGGGAGTGCATGAAATGATTGAATGCGATAATAAGTTTTCATTAAGGAGATAACAAGCCTATGTGAACAAGAGAATCTATAGATAAAAAAAAACTGAATTGAATACAAATAAAGTTTTATCCTGCAGGTGATAAATAACTGAAAGTGATGTTTGGCTGGTAAATGAAAAATGTTAAGCTGTTTAGAATTCTATTATTATTCAGGTTTATTTAGACTGAATTTGAATTCAGTTTATGTTCGGGGCAAGCACGCATTAATTATTATCCGGCTTTCGAACTTTTTATGAAGTCTTGAGCAATAAATCGTTCGTTAAATTTATATATATAATATTAGCATCTAGCATTAGGGAGAGGTTATAAGATTCACTTCAGAATTAGTTTTTTAGCAATTATTAAAACAAAGCCTTACGTAATTTAGTGCTGTGATTAAAACTATCAGATTCTGGAGTATATGGTACTATGATCGATTCCCGTTTCTGGTATTTCCGGCGCTCGAACTTCTGAATTCCCAAGCGATAAAACTACTAAAATATTTTTTTTTTCCATATGTCAAATGCGTTGACCGGAATTTAATTTTTAAAGCAAAGTCTTTTTTAAAGCCTTTGAGCATTCCATCATCAGATTTTCAATTGGATAGACGGATGAGTGTTGGAGTGTGGAGTAGATTGAAGCCTGTCCATTAAAGTATGAAGATTGGTTATCTTAATACATATCTGAGTACTTATAGCATATATGTGTGGAGATGATAATCTGGACCAACTGATGATTGCTGGTTTAGCATGAAATACATATATATATATATTGGTGATTATTTATCTCTTCAACATATATGTATTCAAGTGTATCAATGTTATGAGGTAAAGTGGAGAGTGGTGAGTTGTGTGAAAGTTTGTGCTCATGTACCCTATATATTAAATATATCATTTATACATTGACCTATGACAGATTAAAAATAAAATAATAGTAAAAAATATATAAACAGTTGTCCACACATTTTATTATCTTTATAAAATTAATCGGAAGAATTAGTCGATAAATATATAGATTAAAAGTATGTTATACCTTTTCTTTTCTTACTCTTTTTCTAAATTTTTTAATCTGCAAAGCTAACATGCGGTTATATTTATATTCAGCTAATGACTATCATGCGAAGTTTATTTATTTAAAGGTGATGTTTGATTGCCTCACTATCTTAGAAGAATTACTGGATTGTTTTTTTTTTTTTTAAAAAAAAATCCTTCCTAAAAAAATAACTGTCAAGAGAAATAGAACAATAAAAATAATAATGTACTTGTTTTTACAGTTTGTGAGACAACAAGAATATTAATATTTTTTGCAGCAAAATATATACAAGCACAAATGTTAGTATAAGCGCGTTGTATATATGTAAAAGTACAGACCCAATATCATTAGAAGATAAATTTGTCTTCTCCAATACACTTTCACAGAGGAACGGTGAAGAAATCTTTCACTAAACTTGTCAATTGCTAGATGATTGTTTTTCCAATTTTGTTTTATATTCTAGCTAAAAATTGGTAAATATCCATTTACTGATCAATGTTGAATGATTAACTGAGTTTGCCTAGGCTCAACTTCTAAAAGAAAAAATAATGCGTGATCGGAACCTGAAAAAATATTCAAAGTTTACTTGGTTTGAAATAGATCCCACATAATAAATAGGTTATAAATATTCCAGAGGCGCGCTTTCATATATATATATATGCAGATATATATCTTATTGTGTAGTTCATTTACATATAAATATCTTTGCGCTATATGAGTGCATATTCATCATCATTTTCAACCATTATTGATCTACTGCAGAATGAATGTTTCTAAGTTTAATCCAATTACTCCAATCTTTAGCTTCACTTCCATATTTCATCCATTTATCTTACATGTGGTCTTTTTTTCTAGGTCCTTTATCCTCTCACCCATGTATTTTGTTTTCCATCTTACTTGTTAGTACTAACTTCCATCTCTTCATATTTTGTTAAGGGAACTGAAGTCTGTGAATTATATTAAATAAAATATTAATTGAATAGTTTATTATTTGGAATTTTATAGAAAACACCAAAAGTGACAGATGGGATGCTAGAAAGTAGACCATGAATTCCAAAGTCCAACATTTTACCATTGTTTTGTTGGAGTTCCTAAGAAGTTTGACACAGGAAGTGACAGAGTGGAGTCATATAACATGGAGAGTGATCTTCACTCTATGACTGCACCAAACCAAGGGGAACAATAGATTGTATTAAGAGAATGGCAGGAAATGGTAAGAGAAGAATGGCCATGATTGTTATTATTTATTTATGGATATTCATTGCATTATTACTCAATCTGCCTTCTGGCTCAGTAGAAATGACTATTCAATGTTTAGTCTCAAAAAAAATTTCGATCTAAAAATATAGAAACACCAAGAAAGCTGATATGTTCATTTTGATTAAAACTTTTTTTAAATTTCTAACATGCATTATAAAAGACCTCAAAGTATACTGCATCTGCTCTCCATGCTCCCAACATGATGTTCAAATTCAGATTAAATAAATCTTGATAATTTTTTTTCATATCACAATTGTAAATTTTTTTTGGATAATCAGGTTATAGACAATTCTGATATCCATTTTTAAATAGCTGATAAATGGATGTCTAGCTATTCTTAGATAGCAAAGCTCTCATGCTAATCTGGGTAGGGCACATGAATGGTAACTGCTTCGGTCTAAAAGGCCATATTGAATTTTTTAAAATACTGACCTGAGACACAATTTTTACAATAACTTCAGTTTCAATTATGTTAGAGCAAAAAAATTATATTAATAGAAACTAGAAAAACTAAGGCAAACAATAAACATAAGATAAATAGTGATAACTATATAAAAAATAAGAAAAAAAGAAATTTTCACATCTGAAATAATTATTATTTTATTGTTTGTTCATAATTTGGAAATTAACATTAACTAAAATTCAAATTACATCTTCAGTGACAATTTCTTTGCATTCCTCACAAAATTATCTTTCTAAACATATATAACATGTCTTACCTGAGGTAATTCATAGCTTCACAATCTGTAAAAGAAGTTGGATATGAATTCTTCATTTTTATCTTGTACCCCAACAGTTCCAAATGTCAAAAGGCATCTATAAAGAAAAAGATTCATCCTAATAAAAGATACAAAAGAAATCATTATAGCAATTGGCTTCTTGTCTATCTAAAACTAGAAATTGTAGGCTACTGTCTATATCACTGATAAAATGAGTTTCATCTCTTCATTATATATTTTTTTGTGTACATCAGTGATGTTTATATTCTTTATGCACCCAAGTGATACTATCTTGTTATATTTATTGTATTACATAGATATAATTTATTTGCATATAGTCCATTTGTTAACTATAGACTTGAATATGTTATGAAACATATAGCAAAACCAGAGTGACTCCAAAGCATGAACAAGAATAAACAAAAACATAAACAAGAATCAGAATTTGATTATATGCCTACGTATGCAATCTTTCTATACATTTGATTATTAGTTTTATAACTCATTACTTGTAAACACAAACATATTATATAAACATAATTATAAATAATAAATTGTTAAACTTTTTGAAAATCATTATTTTTATAAAATAAGTGGATTAGAACTTTAGAAAATTACGGTAGATATGAATTCTGTATGAGCATAAATAAATATATAATTTACTAATTACAAACTAAAATTAATAAAAAATATAATTTTTTCAAAAAATAAAAAAAAAATTTAAATATTAAAAAAATTAAAATTTAATATTTACGAATCATTACATTGAAGCTCTATTGTAGGCCTTGTTTGTGAATAACACATGGCAAATGTTGACTTGCATTCATTTTTTCTTTTATTGCTTCATGATAATTACAAAAGTTATCAAAAAACAAAAAAAATTAAATACTGTAGTCGATTAAAACTGCTGCCAAAAATCCAAATTTCAACGGATTTTTTTGAGGTAGATATCTTTGGAAAGCTACATCATTCAGCTATCAAATGCTCATATTTTGGTTGATATCATGCTTATATTTTTTACATCAGTAAAGAAAGAAAACAACATGTCATCTGATGACCGCATAATGAACTTTTTGTTGATTTGAATACTGTTACTTTTTTCGTTCATTACATATTTATTTTGTGTAATGAACTACACTTCATTTATATTGTGTTTGTGATTGTTTCTCTCATCACATACAACTCCAACAGCACCTGGATCACAGCTATGACATATTCTCTCTGATGATTGAGAAAGATGGATAAATTAGATGTTTTAGGCTTAATCTTAGGTTTCTTATATATTAATGAGTGTTGAGTCAATCTGATTTTAAGATTTGCCATAGTTTCCTCATAATGTTTGTAAGAATAGTCTTTTTGGCTGCAGCTTACAGTATAGACCACATTAGGCTGGATCAGTGTTAAAATTTTGTTCTTTGTATTGTTAATGAGCTTGTTTAAATTTATGAGAGTTCTGAATCCGATGTTAAATTTGTCCAAGAATATTTATGCTATTTTATTAGTCAAAGGTGATAGATATGGCAATAGATATGTACTGACTCAAAAAAGTAATAGTATTCAAATCAAATCAAAATGTTAATGTTCTCAGCAGCCTGACCATGAATGTGATAGGAAAAGATTAAAAGTATATTTGGTACAATTATATTATTAAAAATTTTATATTTAAACTCTGTATGAATATTAATTTACATTACCATTTATTAGTACCATATCAGTTGGAATATTTTTCTGTTCAAATGTTGTACATAAGAAAATAGTTGTTTCTGAACATGTGTGTGCATGATGACATAACATGGTGAAGTATCCCAAATACATTAGTTTATGTTGATTTGTTTCACACTTTAAAATTGATCACTAGGCATTCTAAATGCTTAAAGATTCATCCTAGGTATCCTTGCATGTTTTGTAGGTTGTTATTGGTGCAACTATTGTGGATTGCATTACAAGAATTGATGAAGATGTGCCTAAGGTAGGAAATCTTGTATTTTTTTACATGATCCAAGTCATTGCATGTTTATGTAAATCAGGATTTTATTTTAATGTTTATAGTAGACATGTTTAATATATCTGTTTATTCATATTTATTTTTATGCATGATTAGTTTTGCCAGTTTTGGTTAAAATAATTTTTGAAAATAATTAAAATACTAAGTATGATTTCTTAATGTGTATATTTCTAAAAGCAATTATCATGTTATTTTTTATATTTACAGTTTTATATTATGATCATGAAAAAAAAATGTCTATGCTAAATTTGTATTATAACATAATTTTATTTGTATTTGTTTTTATGTAATATCATTTAGCCAAATTTCTAATTAGTAGTGACTAGCAATCAGTTTTGTTGCCTTACATAATCTTTTCAGATCAAAGATAATTGAAAATAAAATAGAAATTTAGTTAATGTTTTGAAAATCATAGCACATCACCCACAATTCAAAGCAATTCTAGAAAAATTTCTAATTAGTATTAATGTTCAGTTGGTTCTGTTATCTTACACAGTCTTCAGATAAATTGAAAATAAAATCCAAAATCACTTAATGTTTTGAAAGTCATAGCACATCACCCACAATTCAAAGCAATTCTACTATCTTTTACATATTTCATAGCAGCATAAACATTTGTAAAGTCATAAAAATATTTTTGTCATATTAATAGTTTCAAATTTATAAGAGTGAATGATAAATACTTTAATTTTTTTTTCTTTCATTAATTTTTAAAAAAGACTATAGAAGCCCTGTCAAATATAATTTTAAGATCTGTCTTACACACATATATATAAATATGCAAAGCTAAACTAAGATATTTTTTAACCAAGCTACTTTCTTAAATTTTAATTTTTTCAAACTTAAACTTCACCAAAGTAATAGTTTGCATATAAACAAAGGAATTTTATATATTAGTCCTGGTAAATACTTACTCTCAACCCTTTTTATATTATTTAAAAATTATTTGAATATACTTTTCTTTCAAACTATTTTTTTATTTTCAATTTTTTGATAACTACCTTTCAATGCATTAAACATAGCTATTTTAAATGGAAAACAAAATTTCTCTAATTTCAGACAATACTTCTAATTTTTTTTGTTAAAAAAAAACAAAACAAAATTTAATAAATCTATCTAAATAGCCTATATGCATATTATTTTTAGAAAACTATTGTTCAATCTACTACTAACTATATAATTCAATATTTTTATAACAAAGAGTAGATAAAGCTTCTGTTTTTATATATTACAGACTAAATATTTGAAATACAGGCATTCTTCATATACCTGGAGCTTAATTGTAAATATAGGGGATTTGAACTCAGACTTTCAAGCACCTTTCAACTATTCACAGTATCTTATACCACTGATAGACATATGTGTGGCCATGTGTATCTCTGGTATGAGATAATGTGGATAGTTGAAGAGTGCTTGAAAGTTTGTGTTCAAATCTCCTTATTCACAATTAAGCTCCAGGTACATGAAGAATGCCTGTATTTCAAATATTTATACATTAAGCCTGCATCCTGCTCTTCCCCTAGGTATTTAAATGGATAAGGTCATAGACTTGAGGGGTCAGAGTGACTTGAGGTCAATATTGGCATCAGCCTGGATTTGGGCTTTCCATTATCAGATTTTCAATGGTATGGATGACTGAAGAGTTGGAGGTTGGAGTAGATTGAAGCCTGTTCATTAAAGTATGAAGATTTGCTATCTTAATATAAACTGAGCACTGATTACACCTGGGTCTCTTTTTACACGGACTTATTTAACATGATTTTGAAGTTACGCGATTCATGTTTCACCGGAAGTCAAACTAAAATAATGCACTATTACTTTAAATAATAAATTTCGTGTACTATATTGAAAGTAATAGCACATTATTGGAATTCAACTTTCATCTTAGTAATTTCAATATTTTCAGTGCTTTATAATAGTAAGATTTTATGCAATAATGAAATTAAAATCATGATTTCCACATTTTATGTATACACACATTAAATTTTACAAGATTATAATGTAAATTTGTTCAAAAATTGTGCGTGTTAATTTTGCATTTTAAATCACATTCTGTTATTGCTTTTTAAAAAAGAATATAATCAATTATAGTATTAATCATTTAGTGTCCACAAGTTTATTTTTAAAAGATGAGTAATAGCAGTGAGCACAATTAAATTTGACAATTAAAAATTAAAATCTGATTTTTAATTGTAATTAATAATTTAAAAATTACTTGGCGACTTGAAATTAATGTGATGTGAAATTTGATTTTTAAACGGAATTGAAAATTAGAAAATTAAAGACAAAAATAAGAATTTAATTTTTAGTTGTTAGTTTCATAAACAATTAATAAAATCATCGTCTCAAAGATTAATTACTAATTACGTTGTCACCAGAAAACCATTGACATAACATGAGTGTGAAGTTGGCGCTAGTTGTATTTCCTCAGTTTGCAAATGAACGTGTTTTTCGCAAATAGCGATAATAATTAAAACATGTATAAAAAATGTAAATTACTGTACTGTAAATTATGCATAAAAATATATTATTTTGAATAAAATTAAATATTATAGTTAAAAAAAGTTTGTCTTGTATCAATTTTTTTTCAAATTTGAAATTTTTTATTAGTCATATTTTATTTCCTTATTTTTTTTTTTTGCGCGAATTTTAAAGTAATTTTACGTTGGTGCTTTGCTTTTATGCGAATTTTGAAAAATCACAGACCGCATCCCCCCTTTTTCAATGTAAGTTACATCTATTTTTGCATGATTTCATTTGCGCGTGTTTTCTGAGGAACCTATCTATCGTGTAAAACGAGACCCAGGTGTATATATATATGTGGGAGATGATAATCTGAACCAACTGATAAGTACTAGTTCAGTGCGAAATATGTATATTGGTGATTATTTATCTTTTCTACATATGTGGTCATGTGTATCAATGGTATGAGATAGCGTGGATAGTTGAAGGGTGATTGAAAGTATGAATTCAAATCCTCTATATTTATATTACAGACTAATAACTATCTAATTCAATAAAGTGGTTTTTATGGGGGGGGGTACTTAAAATAGTTGCTATGCAAAATGCCTGATTTTACTTTTTTATTATTATAAATAACTGTAAAAAATGTAGGATCACTTTCCAAAGTATAGTTATTGGAGGGGTCAAATCTATCAAATTTGATCGATGACCCATTCAACTTCTTATTCGTTACTACCTAAAAACAACCTCGCATTTCAACAAACATTTTATCTATGGTCAATCCATTTTTTTCCCCATGTGTCAAAGCATTGGCCGGGAAATGAACCCAGGACAACTGCTTGTAGGCAGCTGTGCTGACTACTCGGCCACCAACGCTTGACAATTGTCAATCTATTTTAATAAGTATTTTTTCCAACATATTAATATAAACAGAATAAATTAAAGGTAAAGTATTGCAAGCACAATTCAGCCTTTTTGTTTATTAAAAAAATTCTTACATACATGTGTGTATTTAGTTTACCTCTGAACATATCTGTCGAAGGTTTTAGCCTTTCACGTTATTATTTTATTATTAATATGTGTGTTTTTTTAAATGATCATGGAGTTATCCTTTTTTTATTTATGTATATATAATTCAATAAATTTTACTTACTTTCTTTTTAATGTAATTCAATATAAACGTTTGCTTATACTACGAATATGACTACACATAGTTATATAAATATATATTAATAATAATTACACATAAAAACCCCATTTTGGCACATGGTTTCATGCTAGTTTCAAATGTTAAGCATCTATTTTAACGTTAACTAATTATTTATATAGCTGTTGTATTCTATATGTTGCGCTCTAAACGCATATCTATGAAGAGTTTAGAGCGCAACATATAGATTACGAACTATTAGTGAAGAAGATAAATTAAGTATTATAGCTGCTGTATGTGATTTTTATTATTATAATTTGCTTGAAAGAACAGCATAGTAGATTTCAATAATTTCCATATTTGATGATCTATGTAATATTTTGACAAAACTGCTAAGCTTGTATATATACTCAAGTTCAATTTTATATTAAAATAAGAGTTTTTATATGTCCTTGTAATTTTATCGTGGAGAAAATCGTATTATATTAAATATATTAATTATAAATGCATAAATATTACAAAAGTATATTTATAATTTAATTAGAAATAAATTACTGACAAGACAGGAATTGAATCTTATATCGTCATGAGACGCATTTCTCAGAAATGACTTCTTGATTCTAGGAAACTCTTAAGACAGTCACTTCCAGAGAGAACAATATGTTTTTTTATTTAATGCACACAAATAATTCATTAGATCCCAGAGTATTCATGTAGTCTATATAAAAAAACAAAGCTATGCATGTTGCCTTGACTTTATTGTATTTTGGCTAACCTCCAGGTTAAATAATAATAATATATTTAGGGTATCAAATATATTAGCTTTATGTATATGCGAAATGCATAGATAGTCATGTATACAATGTTACATGTAGCTCATCACTTTTCTTAAAAATGTCATGGGCTAACAACCCCACATTCATGTTTTGGAGCTGTAGTTAAAAGTTAGTAGTATTTATAAATATTAATTAAACCAATATAACACACATGACCACCATTTCTTATGCTTTCACAATCTGTTAACACAATAACAACTTTCTCCATACAATATTGCCACCGAGTGCAAGCTAAAGTAATCAATGGATACTAGAAGGTTAGTGCATCAAAATCCCTATTTATCCAATATCTCCAGATTTGTTTCTAGCTTATTACTTTCATCAGTGAGGAGTCTTGGATTCAAGAGTAAAAGGTGGCAATTGGGGGATGTATTAGATCCAAAAATCTAGGTATAATGCTCTAAGATCCAATGCTCTTCACTGATGAAATCCATAAGCTAGAAACTAGTCTGGGGATATTGGATGAATAAGCACTAGACAGATATGCCCTATCCTTCTAGCATCCACTGATTACTATGACTTGCATTAGATGGCAATATAGTATGGAAAATGTTGCTACTGTGTTAAATATTATATTATCACTGTATTTAAGTTTAATTTAACCTAATTTTTTTTAGTAGTCCCTTAAACTAGTTCTTAAAACTTTAATGCAAAACCACTTAGCAGAAAACTTGGTCTCCACCAAATTTGTTTGCTGTTTTAAGTCATGACTCATGGGATAATTTTCATTATACCTTGGACATGGTACTGATAAAAAAGTTTGGATTGCAAATACACTCAGCTAAGGTCTCAACACCATCTGAACCAATCTCGTGTTTATACTCATAATGAAAAAAAACAAGGGATTTATAAGGCAGATGGGAAGAGATATATAGAATTGAAGATCTGGACAATGAACAGGAGAAATGGATGAATTGGCTGGGTGATTGCTTTCTAGACCCATATGTAGGCAGAGTAGTATTGATTGATTGATTGATTGATATCCTTAGCATCCCATCAAAAAGTAAATGAATTATTAATCAATCATAATCACTGTTAATTAATTATGAAAAAAGTGATTCTGTCCATCAATTTCTGCCTATTGCTTTTTAGACATTTGTTTATTTTGGAAATGAGTTTTATCCTTTCTTTTTTTATTTCTTATCCTACTACATTATTTATATTCTTTCAATGTTTCTCTCATGTTTCATTCCACTTATTTGTTTTATAATTTTTTTAGTAAATTTTTTTATACACTCATAGTCAACATTGCTAATCTTATTTTTCCAACTTTTTCATTTTTTTTTCTTTCAAATATATATCTCAAAAGCCTTTATTCTTATATTCTAGTCATCCAAATCTTTGCTCATTTTAAACCATACTAATTAAAACACAATAAAACATTTTCAGTGCAACATTACTAGTTATCAAATTATTTTCTATCGTTATTTCTTACACCCAGATCTCTATTGTTATTTGTATTATTAAATAAATGAGTTTCTAATTACTTTAAAAGATACTTTAATAAATCAATAGCTCCCTTTTTTTACTTTCGAAATTGGGTCATTGATTCCAGCACATAAATAATCTTCCACATATTCGTTTTCTTTACTAATCTTGGTTTATAATATGAACTAAAATGTTTTTCACACAGGGACATATATCACTGTAGATCTCCTTATTAATTATAACCATAATCATTTTCAAGATCTATTTATAATAAATAAATAGATTTTTATATTATTGAATAATTCACAATATTATAATTACACAATGAAAATAATTCCCATACTACATTTATATATTTATAATGAATTTTTACAAAAGTTAATAATAATAACATAAAAAATCTTTCGTAAATTTACGTTTTAATAAGAAATTCATATGATATTATTCTTATATAAACAACATATAATAGTTGTGTATATAAGTGTTTACTGCGCTTCTATAATTATTTTATAATATTTATTTACCCTAGTGACTAATGTGAGTTGGTCGAAACTTTGGTTTATATATATATATTTTCAATGAATTGTACATGGATGTATCTGGATAATATTTCATTTATATCTGTAGCCCATAAAAATCTTTGATTTAACTTATAATAGAGACCGTACATATAGAATGCTATCAAAAGAAATGACTAAATAAAATCGCTTATGGAAACATTGCAGTAAGCAATAAATTTATGTAGAAGTTCTTAGGTAGATAGGTAATTAATCCTATTTATTTTTAATAAGAATATAATATCAATAATTATGCGCTTATAACGCTCGTTAATGAAGTTTTATATATTATTAAATTTATTTAAAGCTTAGCGCTTTCAAAGCTCTATGGCTTCATAATCATAGCTGTGTGCGGTTGATAGTGATGAGGGGGGAGTATTCAAATTTATGTTAATTTGATGTTTCGGTATTTTATTTAAAATATTGCTTGAACTAGTTTATCCATCTTTTTGATATGGCAAAACAGGTGTTTTTTCTATTGATTGATTGGATGTCATTATTTATGAAATATGCCTTCTTTATTTTGCACCTATGGTCGTTACTCTTTTTGCACACTATTCTGGGGTTGGTGGGTTCAAATCTGTGTCCAGTAGCTTTTTCATGTTCCACGAATGCTGATGTAGACTCCTTGTTGTTCAGTGCTCTTTTATACATATATAGGTGCTGGGATGCTCTGTTTGTAATGGTAGTTTTTGTTTCCCCATAATATGAGTCTCTGCAACCAGCCTGAGGGCATTGTATCTGGTACACCACTTGAGATGTTAGTTTGAGGTCAAGTTTATCTTTTGAATTGTTATTAGTCTATTGGTGTTGGCTGGAGTGCAGAAACCAATAATAAATTCTTTTGATAATGTTTTAGTTAGATGTTTGGCAATGTTGGGTATGTATGGTATAGTTATTCGTGGTTTATTATCTCTGATTCTGCCTTGCTGGTTTATTTTTGCTTGGAACTGTGCTATTCTTTTAGTTATGTGTCTATATTTGTAGCCAACGATATTAGTTCTCTAATGTATTGTAATATGTTAAGTCTTTTGTCTGAATTACATTTACATAAGTATTCATTTCTATGTAGAAACGAATTCAGTCCAGCATATTTGAGTTGGGAACTATTGCACTCTGATGCATGTATCCTCTAATTTCTAGGGGTTTGATGGTCATGCAGTACATTAATTGTTTATCTTCTCTTTGTATGTCTAGGTCCAGATATTTTAGATAGTGTTGATCATTTTCCCATGTGGTATTTAGTGTGAGTTTAGACATCAGCTGTAATTCTTTGGTGATGTTTAAGATTGTACTCCTTTTAGCAGCAATAAACACATTGTCCATATATCTAAGATATATCATTGTGGGGTTATCTGCTTGTATAATTGGTATTACTTGTTTCTCATGGTAGTTTAAGAAGATGTTGGAAATTATGCCACTAATGACTAGGCCCATTTGCCATCCCTGCTTCATTTTATACAATTTTCCTTCAAAAATAGTGTGAATATTTTCATTCATCCTTTCTAAAAAGGCCACAATAAAGTTAAATTTACCATCTGGGCATTGTTTATTAATTAATTCTGTTTTGACTTTGTCTATTGGGTGCTTTCTGTCTGCTGATCCATATAGCTCTTTCACATCTAGAGCTGCCATTTCACACTCTTGATCTATTTGTATATCTCGTATTTTGTCCACTAACTCAAATGTTGATGCAATAGCATAATCACCAAATCCTATAGTGTCAACCAACCAGTGGTTAATTAGTTTTGCAGTTTCTTGGTAGTGCACTCCACCAAAGTCTAACATAAGGCAAAGTGGTGTTCCTTCCCTGTGAACTTTGGCATTTCCAAACATTCTGGGAGGTGTGGTGGCAGATGGATATATATGGTAATATTCTGCTCTGGTCGTGCCTTTGTCCTTGTGAATCCTGAGTATTGTGGAGATGAATTTATCTCTATTTAGTCTCAAGTTGAAATTTGCTTCTTCTTCAAACCTCAAGTTCAGAATTTGGTTCGACATTTTCTCATGGTATTCTTCATTGTTCATAATGACAAACCTGTTTCCTTTATCTTCTTTAATGCATTTCAAGTTGTTGGATTCCAAAAATTGTCTGGTTTTAACAATACTATTTCTCCATTCATTATTTTCTGCCCTCATGTGTTTATTTCTAATAGTTTTCGTTATTTGAGAGATTATATCATCTCTGTGGGTGTTATTAATTAAACTCGCTTCTGTACCAGCTAGAAGTTCGAGTTTAGGAAGCTTCCATAGGCCACCTACGAATCTTGGCCCAAGTGTTAACACTTTCTTTACCTCTGCTGAAGGATTAATATTAGTTCTGTTGACAAATGTTTCATTAGTTGCTATATTAAGATTTAAATGTTGTTTCTTTGCGAGGAACATTATTTTACGTTCAAATCGCATGGCGTGTTTTCTTTCCTCTCGTTCGCATTTATTTTGTATCCATTGTGGTATAGCTATATGCGTGGAGATTTCCTATTTTTCTTTAGCGCACTCTTGCAACTTTTTATTATACAGCTGAGCAGCTGTTTACGAAAGTTATATAAAATCTTGTCGTAGTTATATGTTGATCGGTTGATTTTAATTAAGCAGCAGTTAGGAAAAATGTTAAATTGTTTGCATTTACTTAAAAATTCGAGTCTCTGTTGTAATTTTCGCGTCGTAATTCCGGTTTGTAAAATATATCTCTCTTGAAATCTATTCATATTTCTGTAATGAAAATTTGTTTATAAACTTCTCATAAATTATATAATATCATTTTCCGTCAATGGTATGTTCAACAAATAGCTGATTTTCCATCAAATCAAATTAAAAATAAAAAGATAAAATTAGTATTAAATTAAAAATGCCATTTATGGTTTAGTGGGATGATAAAGTGTCAGCATCTAGATTTAACGTTCTTGTATTGATTTCAGTTCTCATTATTGGTGCCCAAACTTCTTATAAGATCCTGAAGAATAAGGTCTTTTTTTTAAAATTAGAAGTTACTAATAATAATGATGATTATTGTTGTTAAAACAGTAGCAATAGTATAAGCATAAAGAAATAGTAATCATGTGATATTTTTTTGTGGCTATTGTTGTTGTTTTTCTCAGGAATTTTTATAAAAATTATGTCATTTATATCAAAAGTATAGGATTGGGCTGTGGCATGAAGATCGTTAGCATTCAATCATTCTATCACCATTCTAATCATGAAGATAAAACTATACAGAATAAAATAGGATTGGCCTTTATTTTCATATGAGAAATACTAAAAACAAATGCAAAATGTTTGGAAGATTATAATTTGTGGATGGGAATAGATTTGGTAAAATAATTCTTAATTGGATTATTGGGAGGAATTTCAGATGGTTCAATTAAGACATGTTAAAATACAAAAAAATTTAATAGTCATTACATTTCATTATACCTGTACAAAAATTGGAATAATTATTTTAATAGTTTATGGGATAGAAGAATAGAAGTTTAGTAACTAAAAGGAAAATTATTATAACTACCAGATGAACCCAGCCTAAATAGGCCATGGTTTTTTTAATTGGTTGCTTTAACAATCTTTTTTAAGACTTAATGTAAATTAAACAAAAGATTTTAATATTATATAAATAAATGTGACAATTGTACACCATCCTGAAACACTGTCAATACCATACTATAACATCTATTTTTCCCTTCAGTAAATATTACATTTTAAACACAAATTTATGTACTGTAATCACATTTTATCATGATTTAAATACTATACCTCTGTACTTAAAAGCACGTTTATGTACTGATTTTTTTTCAAGTGTTTATTATTAATGGCAACTTCCTTCGCATAAATATAATAATACCCTAATTAAAACTAAATGTAAATACTGTACTATAGCATCTATTCCCCCTCACTAAATATCACCTTTCAAACATGAATTTATGTACTATAATCACATTTTCTTCACAATTTAAATACCATATCTCTGTAGTTAAAAGCACATGTACTGATTTTTTCTGATGTCAATAGCGGAATTACTTCCACCTAAACGTAATATTTTTTTTAATTGATTGTGAATTTGACTCTTGACAATGGTTGTGAATGATACATGACAGCCTTATGGAGAAACATTCATATATTCACCAATCAGACAATATGATTAAATTAACATAATCACTCATTTTCTATGACTTTATACTGTGCAATATTTTATTGTTTTACATTTTCAAATTTCAACTATTCAGCAGTTTTCTTCAGAACTGCAATATGCACAAATGTAATTATTTAAAAATATATTTGCAATGTAAAAGTAAGCTTTTAAATGAAAAACTTTTTGCCAAGCACAACATCGAGAGATATTGCTTTTATGTAAGAAGAGAATTATATTTAGAGCTTTGTTTATGGCCTGTTTAGACCTGATATCTATCAACAAAAGTGAAACCTAAAATATAATTTTATATTTATATATAATAAATTTTGCATATGTATATTGATATACTTTATAAAGTGGATATATTAATTATTCTGTCTTTGATGTTTTTGGTGTTTTGTTCTACTTAATATATTCTCAGTGCTATTCACTATAATTATAACTGATTTACTTCATTCAGTATGAACATAAATAATTTGTTTTCAAGATCCAAGTGAACTATGGTTATTTCTAAAGTAACATCAGCCTGAACCAAAAAGGCAGTACTTCTCCAGTTAACATCTGTAATTTAATATTAAAGGATTAAAAGGCATTACCACAATGAAAGTACTATCAGCTACTATATCTAAATATTGAAAATATTCCAGTCGATTTATGCCTGTGGTTTGCTTCCTGCTATGTGTGGAAATTAAATTTATACACATGCTAGTAAATTCAAATTATAATTAATTGCTAAGTTAGTTTGTCACTAACAATAGAATTTGGGCATTATAACATTAATAACTAATTCATAGATTAATTATTCACAAATTTTTTCTGAAATCTTACTGAAATAATGTCCAAATGACCTATAGCATCCCTTTAGTTGCCTTTAATATCTATAGAATGAAATGGCTTTCAGACTGATTAGCTTCTATCTTCTTAGTTGGTTGCTTCTTCCACATTTCTTTTGCTTGATTTTTTTTTATATTGATTAAGAATTTTGTAGTTCATGATTACTGGTGGTTTAACTCTTCACTATTGCTTCTATTAGGAATGTGGAATATAAAAGCTTTTTACAATTCAAGTACTACTATTGTTTTGTTTAGAAAACAACCTGAATTTGAATACTTGTTATTTACTATTTCATTTACTAATACTAATCTCAATTAAAAACACTATTATTTTATAAGTCACTTATTATGTAACTATTATTGTTTAGATTGAGTTCAAGATTTTAATCATACAAATTAATTGATTACATATGTAAATACTCCTCAGAACTTCTGTATAACTTAACTAAAATAAAAAAATAAGTTCAAGAAGGTCGAGTGCTTGGCAGATATGGACTACAATCCATGAGTCTACCATTCTATAACTGCACCAAACTTTACAGACACATAGATATGTAATTAATTAATAAACATAATACATATATATATATATTGCAACTATATATAAATATGTGGTCATGTGTATCAATTGTATAAGATAGAGTGAATAGTTGTAGGAAGCTTGAAAGTCTACGTTCAAGTTCTTTGTAAACATCTCTCTCTCTCTATATATATATATATTCGTAATTATGTATGTGCAAATTTTAAATGGAATCAAATAAGCACTTGGAAGGGTTCTACCACGACTTGCAATGAATCCAAATTGATGATATTTAATAGAAGAACGATGGAGCAAGTCCAGATTCCACAACAAACTATACTATGGAAATTTATGTGTCCGGATTACCAATAGAAAACATAAAATAGGATAAATTAGAGAATCAATAGTTATCGCTGACAAGAGATGACAGTTAGTGGGCTGAAATCTTATTAGGAGAGTGTCAGTAAATTGACAGCTGAAGTCCTAAACTAAACCCCAAGAGGCTTTGAAAGGTTGCACCAAAATATAGGATGGTTGAGATAAAAAAAATTGCTAGATTGATTAATGCACGGATCATATGGCGTTCTAGCAGCCGAAGTGACTAAGCCAAGCTACGATCTCCGGATCTTTAGCTCTTGAATTCGCCGATCTAGCATTTTACTAAAACACTATTACTGCTGTAGATTGATAATGTTTACAAATGGTGTTGATGGTGCGCGTAAACAACTTTACATTCACACACACATATATATATATATATTAGTTATATACTATGAAAACTGCGCATCTTTATATATAAGTTAATAAGCAAGCATAAATATACATATTTAATTTGTTTTGTATATATTTGCACTGAAACTTTGTTTCTCATTGTTTAATTTAAATTAAATAATTTATTACATAACTATTACTCTCTGTTTGTTTGACCTCCATCACGTATAAAAATAACATCATCTCTCACTGCTCGGCTCTCCTTTGGTCTTTGACCCACTTTAAAGTGAGATTTTTATTCTAATTTACTATTTTACGAGCTTGAGTTTTCTATTCTTTGTTTCTGTGACAGCTCTTTCTTTTCGTTACTTTTAAAATGTCGTTCAGCCATGACACATATGTAAATAGTTTATTCCGCATTCTGCACTTGTATTTTTAGCCTCAATCCGCCTATCTCTATCAGATCTTCATTTTTCAAATAGTACATTTTGACTAAATATGGGATTTGGAAAAAGCAATTTTCTTGGCCTCATCTTAAAATAGAAGTGTTCAATTTTAATGTTTTAATTGAAACATAAAAAAATGTGTGAAAAAAAAAGATTGTTTATTTGCGGAAAACTACGAAAGCATTGTTATTACTTCATAAAAGTATTCTTTTTACTGATTAGTTTCTTTATATATATCGTTGTTCTTTATTGTAAAATAAAGATGCGTTGAATTGAGAAATGGAGGATCGTTTATTTATTTAACTACAATTCCACTTTAGCCGTATACATTTTACACTATATATCTATAGTATATATATTGTAACCCTCGGTTCGATCACCCACATTAACACGGGTATACAGCGATGCCGAAGCGGGATATCAGAACACACAGACCAGCCCCATAATAACTATCGAATTGGTTTTATTATCAGAGAATGAGTCCTCTTATAGACAAAATATAACACAAGTATAAATAAACATTTTAGGTTCTTATTATATCTAAATCTCAGGTTCTTATCTAAATATTGGTTTTTTATTTTATCCACATCGCATGGTTTTACTTTTATTTAATCCAATAAATAATTATTTTGCTTAATGCATTCAAATAAGGTAATAACTTGGATCTTATACACAAAATACTCTTATCTTCTTTTTATAATTCATAAACTTAATATTTCATCTTTAAAATAAATAATGAAGTGAAAAATGATAAATATTCAAGTATCTGAATACTTCAAATAATTTTTGGCTAGCAATAAAATACTCTCAAAATGTTTAAAGTTCTGAGATTATAAATAATCATATTCATATTGTGGGAGAAATTTTATTAAAATATCTTAATGGGTAACCTTATACCAAGCAAAGTAAAATAATGCAGAAAGGGTACTTTTATGCCACCCACTACATCATTAAGCTGTAATAAAAGACAAAACAGCATAATATTTTATTTTAAAAAATGCAGGTATAAAGAAAAATAAATAAATTGAATAAATAATTTTAATGTGACTATTGAAATGTACTCTCATATAAAACAATGTTCAATATAACTTTATTAATTAGATTTTCTGGATAAATTGGTGTGATGATAACAACGAAAACATAAACGTATTTAATAAATAAAAAATATTTATAATACAATATCATAAAACAAAATAATACAATATAGTAAATTAAAACAATAAACAGTAAACATAACAGTAGAAATTACTGCTGCCATGAACATTTATATATTCTAAATTAAACATATACATTGAGTCAATCATCATCATCAACCATTATCAATCCATTGCAGGATTACGGTCTCTCCAAGTTCAATCCATCTCCGATCTTTAGCTTCTCTTTTCCACATCAATCTTGCACATTTTCTTATTTCATCCATCCATCTCACATGTGGCCTTTTTCTGGGACCCAGAAAGAGACCTTGAGTAAATCCCTAAAAATAATAATAATTAAATTTACATTGCATTTAAGAAGTACTCACAATTTATTTGAAAGACTAACCAACCAGAAGTTAAGCACACAGAATAACAAACATATGTCTTCAAACAGGCTATTAAAAGATAATTAAATTGTAATATTAGCACTATTTAAAAAATAAATATAATTCTTCTGATGAGGTTAACATAGTTGGATACTAAAGAAAAAAAATTTATATAGGTTTCATCTGTCCATGCATGTAAGGGGTGGAATATTAAAAAGCTCAAGACTTTCTATGAATTAATATATCTGAAAATAATTTAAAATAGAGTTAAACAATTTTATACATGTACATGCCTTAAATGTGCTTTCATAAAATACCCAGTAATAAATATAAAAGGGCAAATGGATGGTAATAAATAAATTGAATCCTGGTTACACAACCTGGACATGCCAAAGAAGCCACAATCTCAACTCTGGAGGGCTTAATAAAAATTCAAGATGAATGGAAACCAGATAATTGCTGCAATTGATACCTGACCATGGGCAGAATACTAATGAATAAATAAACAAGGCATGGATTATCAGTCCTACATGGAAATTTAGCTGACACTCTTATATAAATATAAACCTACATATTTTGATTGATGAAGTATGCAAACCAGCCTAAAATAATTGTGAGGCAGTATCATACAGTAAGAGTTAAAAACTATCTTAACTCATACATCAACTTCAAATAATACATTCATCCGCTTACTAAGCATACCCTGTGCATATTAATACACTTTAATGATTCTGGAATATAAATTCCGAGAACTCTTAACAATTTGTAATTAAAACTCCTTTACCTGGAAATTTACTCGTACCAGTTTTAATACATATATTATCATAAATATATCCAATACAATGCAAAGCATAATAATAAATTAATAATGCATTAATAATAATTATAATAAAATAATAATATGCTTTTAGAGAAAGGCTTTAATGTTTATTATATGTGCCTTGAAACATTTATAATAGTAAAACAATGTTTTTTTTTTATTATAGAGGAACCTCTCAAACTTCAACCCAAGATAGTTATTTTATATCACATGATCATCATTTTTTATATTTGCTCATAAATGTTATTAAAACAGGCAAAACTCTCCATACAGTAGTGCCACATAGTGCAAGCTAGAGTAATTGTATATTACATATGGGGTTGAAGGGAGAAAACTGGTTTATATTGCTTTATGCATTACTAAGCCCACTTAATCCAATACATTGCTTGTGTGTGACTAGTGATAGTAGGGAGAAGAGAATATGAATCGTTAGCAATAGAGGGGTTTATTATTATCATCTAGAATCTTAATTACTGTGTGATGATACATTATGTTACATATATATAATTTATTATACAAAATTAACAAAGCGTATGACACACTTGAATGTGAAGCTATCAAGATACACAGAAATTATTACACGCTAAGCACTTTCGAGGCCTTTTGCCTCATATTCATAGCGGTACTGTGAGCTGCAGAACGAATGAAAATTATTTATTTCATTAAAAAATAGATATATAAATAATAGATCAATTGATAAACATCTTGGTCAGCACAATTAAGTATAAAAGGGCAAAAAATTATTACCATTTTTATCCATTATTGATCTATTGCAGAAGGGCTCTCTTAACTTATACTTTTACTAGATTCATAGCTTCTCACTACTCCAGCAGATTTTCTTAAGTTGTTTCTTATTTCTATCAAATTGACTAACCATTATTTACCATTCTAGTGCCTTGATTTCATAAAAAATCAAACATTTTTTATTTATTTAGCATGCATGAATAAATAAAAATCTCCTTTTCAGGTTTTCTACCTTACCTAAAGTGTTAACCTGAATGTTACCTTCCATGCTTATCAATTTTGAATCATCCCCAAACTAACTACAATAATTAAACAACTTAGGAAAATTTACCTAATTATGATGTTTATTGAATTTGATATCTTGTAAGAGAATAATAAAATTGTTGACATTATAATAAATGCTGCTGGATTCAGAGATGATTCACTGAGTTCTCATGCTTTGAATTAGTATCTTCACTTCTATTAATTCTTCACTTTCCTATGATCTCTTTTGCACTTTCTAAAGCAATTTTTATTTTATTTTAATTCTCTGTTTCAACTGACTTACAGCCTTCCTCAGAAAGTATTGAGAAAATTAAAATAAAAATTGCTTGCAGTTTATTATTTATAATAACTTTTTTTTGCTCATTACAATTTAAAAATAAAATAAATTAGAATCATCAAAGCTACTTGCGACTATCATGATCCATTGTGGGATAGAATTTTCTCTAGAGTTATTTTGACAACTACAATTATATAGCTTTTCTTATGCATCTCACTCCAACATAGTTTCTTATTATACACTTTTATTTTCTTAATCTGTTTTTTAGTGTTCCCATTTGTCTGTCTATAAAATCTTGTAATTTAATTTTTCATTTCCAACTTAGTTTAGGGATTGGCAAATTATGATTCATGAATAAAATGTAGTTTTTTGATTCCAATCTCATGACTCTTTTTATTATGCTAAACTTAAATACATTTTATTTCCTTTTGTAATTTGTAAATAAATATTTTGATCATTCTAGGAGAGAAAAAATGCACATTATAATATTTCTTGAATTCAGCCTTATTATGGATAGTAATTACTGTATATGATGAATATTTACGTATAAGAAATGTGTGAATAAATCAAACTGCTAAAGTAATTTTTTGTTTTTATTTATTTATTTTTAAGAGACTTCTATTTTCCTTATGATGTATACTCTACAGAGTTCAATTACTAAAATAAATGTTCAAATATATGAAAACAGGCAAAACTCTCCATGCAGTAGTGGCACTCAGTGCATAGTAATCAATGGATGCCAGAAGGCTTGTGCATAGAATCCCTATCTAGTGTCTACTTATCCAATATCCCCAGACTGGTTTCTAGTTGGAGGCTTTCATAAGTGAGAAGCCTTAGATCTGAGAGCACTGCACCAAGATCTTAGGATCTAATGCTAATCTCCAGCAGCCATCTTTTAATGAGCTTGGATTGAAAATATTATTATGTTTTCAATTTTAGACCCATAGTTTTTTAATTGACATAAAAGGTGATTGCTGGAGGGTAGCATTAAATCCTAAGATCTACATGCAGTGCTTTCAGATTCAAAGCACCTCACTGATGAAAGCTACAATCTAGAAACTAGTCTGGGGATATTGTAGGCACTAGGTAGGGATTTTATGCACAAGCCTTCTGGAATCTATTGATTACTCTGGCTTGCACTGAGTGGCACTACTGTATGGAGAGTTTTGCCTGTTTTAACAGCTTGAGCAAGCATAAGAAATTTGTGATCATGTGATGTTTAGCGGTTTCAAATATATTTACAGCCATTCAGAAATGTGTATTATTCAGGAACATATTTTTACCTTTTTTCTTGTGGCTCTTTAATGGAACTTCTTTCCTTATGACTTTTTAATAAGGGATGGAAGTGAGATTTCAACAAATGATTCTTTCTAATAAAAAGTTTGCCAATCCCTGGCCTAGTTGAAATTTTGCATAAGTGTGTATTTCCAAGGATGATACATTTTTTTTACTTTGCGAACAGTTTTAACAAAAAAAATTACTTATGATACTTCTGTCTAATGATATTAAATTATATTCTTCATTTGTAATTTCAGAAATTATATAAACCTAAAAAATAGAAAATTAAAAAAATCTTAAAACACTTTTATTTACACAAATGCACTAAAAAGTAAAAAAAACAAATTTTCCTCAGCTCTCGCATATAAAATCATGTGACCTAAAAACATTATGGCAATAATTTACAAATTGAAGTCAGCCAATCGAATCATTTGAATAAACTTGCAATTAATTCTCATTTTTTTGTATTAATGCCACTCTATTGATCAGATAAAATGACCTTCATATGATAAATAGATTGTATACAAAAAAGATGGCATTAGTGCAAATTTATTTAGATATTTCTTTGGGACAGATTTCAACTTCTAAATTATCTTAGTAATAGTTGTGCCCCATGTGCTTTTATCTATGAAAACAGGCAAAAATTTATTTTTTACTTTTCAGTGCAGTAATGTGAATAAAAACATTATATATATATATTGTACATCATTTCCTGTTTTTCATGAGATGATGAACCAATATTGTAAGAATATTTCTTACAGTCATTCTTTGTATGATCATTTTATCCTATTTAAAATTATTTCTATGAGTAACAACCATTTTATATGATCAGAACACCACTTCCTACTTTATGTAATAACTTTAAATAAAGTATTCTAATCTGGAAATATTGATACTAGACATTCATGAGTAATCTTTTTATAATTCATATTTTGCTCCAAATACTTTTTTAAATCATGGATAATGGTTTTACAATCATGCTATCTGGAAAATAATTGACCCCCCCCCCTCCACAAATTCTATCTTGAGAATCCATTTCTTTAATCACTGTAGAAATAATTAAAGAATCAAGTACCATTTTGTAATCTATAAATTCAAATATATAAAGGTAACTCATTTCCATGGACCCTTTCTCTAACTTCTCTAAAAACTTGTATGTAATCCACTGTACTAAAGTCACTTTTAAATTCAGCTTGTTCTTTTGGTTGATTAGAATTCAAAATTTCTGTAGCGATTTGCAATTATCCTGATAAATATTTTATACATAAGAAAAATGACAGATTATCTCTCTTAAATATGATTATTGCATTTTTCCAAATGTTTGCATATCTTTACCATTTAGATATTTGATATATAGCTTTTAAAATAACATTTCTATATCTTGACAGCTTCTTTTAAGATATCAATAATAAGTGCACCATTTTATAAAAGCTTTTCACTTTTTTATGAAATTAATTGACGCCTCATCTCTTCCTTTAAGATACCTAGCAATTTAAAAGATGTATAATTGTAGTGCTAATTTGCTTTTTGTTCTTTATTATTATATAATTTTTAGTAGAATTCTTCCAAATATTTACTGATGTCATCTCTCATTTTAGTAATAGTTCCATCTTGTCTTCTTATAGCTGAAATAACAATCCTTTCAATATCTACCAAGATGTGGTTTTACACTTTTGAGACTCATAATTATATTTTCTTATAACATTATTAACTTCTTTTTTTGTATCACTTTGCAGAACTTCAGACATTCAAATCTTTTTAATGGATGATATAAAAACATTTTCATATTCCTTATATTCTTCATACATTGTCTTGTCTCAGTAAAAATTGTTTTGGTAAATTGCTGTTTTTTTAGTTGGATTTCTCAATACAATATTTTTAATCTTTTTATTGATCTCTAAGTTTGAATCACCTTCAAGGTTTATTAGTATTGTAAAGTAATTAACAAGTTCTAATTTCTTTGGAATCTCTTTTGAAATTAAGGGTTTGGAAAAAATAGGGTTTGTAAAGCAAATACTGATTTAAAATTGAATAGCTCATGATATAATAATTCATACATTATTTAACCATAACTATGATTTGGAATTTAACCCCCATGCAGAGTTTGGAAATTGTTTTATGTAAGGGACATTTTTTTCAGACAAATTCAGGATTTTATCAGGTAATCATTTCTGCAGTCAAAACCAGTAGCCATGCAATACTGATTACTAGTCTAAAAATATAATAAGTATATAAAAAAGAATACAATGTATAATAGGGTATAATGTTTAGAAAATGTATGCTTACATATTTCTGTACACATATATTTTAGTTCTGAAGAAGACTCCTGGCCAGTTGAAAATGTAAGATTGATCAAGTAAAAATAAAATAAGCAATACTGATTACTATTCTAAAAATGTAATAAGTATATAAAGAGGAATACAATGTATAATAGGGTATAATGTTTAGAAATGTTTATAAATTTCTGTACACATATATTTTTAGTTTTAAAGAAGACTACTCTCCAGTCGAAAATGTAAGACTGATCAAGTAAAAATAAAATAAGCATTGTAAAAGTGATTAAAGAAAGGAGGGTTTATACATTTGTTTTTTAAAAAAGATTGAAAACAGTCAGGATTGTTAGATAAGGGCGAATATGTAGTCATAAAAGATACATAATTATAAGTGATATAACCTTTACCATTAACAAAGAAGCTAAATAATAACCTACAGGCACTAAGACCATGTTTTATTTTGGTTTTTAGTACATTGTTCATAAACAAATGAAAAGCTTGTAAGAGTAATGGTTTAAAGAAAAATATCAAATTTGCAAATAAACAGCTATTTTCTTACTGAATTATGTGTGTGTGTGTGTGTGTGTGAAGATTAATTTCCTTATACAAGATTATATATATAAATTGTTAAATTATTTATTACATATATTCAAACTAATATACTTTAAAAGTTGCAGACGGTTAAAAATAAGGAACTTTCTATTCCCTGTGATATATAAACTAAATTTGCAATAAATAATCAATTGAAATATCAGGTTCTTAATAAAATCAAGTTCTGATTTAAGCATGGTTAAAAAGGGTTGGTTTATATAAGAATAGGCTTTAAGCATAAATGATTCTCTTATGCTTTTAAAACACTTATTGATAGGTGAGTTCATGTAAATTTAATATATCAGCCAATAAACACTTTCCATAAAAGAATGTTGAAGCAAATAAACTTGTCACAAATATTAACATCCACTGGGATTATAGCAACACCATATATACCACTAGAAAAATGACTTGTTCTCACTCCAAACTGCATATAACAATGTCTCTAAATCAACACATGTTAACTAGTGATATAGTTTAGATTTTCACAAAAACATTTTTCTGTGTAACTAGCATGTATCTGAATCATGAGTTATGGCATGAAATATGAGTGTGTTTTCTAATGTCATATATTATTTTCAATATTAATCCTACCATCACAAAATCTTGCAAACCACTTAAAAACATTTTTGAAATTCATAGATTCAGTGTCATACACATTGTAAATCCTTTCCAAATGTTTCAGTAACATTTTTTCCCAATTTAAAACAAAATTTAATGTTGGTGTGTAGATCCATTCTGGATCTATATATGAAACACACTGTCATATTTTATATCACAACTCACAATCCAGATATGCAAGCAATTTAAAATTTTTGTACTTAAAACATGTTGATATGTAATGTGTATTTATTCATAGATAGTGTTACAGGCAGCTCGAAAAGAAAACCAGTCACTTTTTCATTGGTATGTACTAAATACATCAACCGATTCACACAGTTACAAGATGTGGGAATAAAATGGTTTGGGCATTAAGACATGCAAGATTGTTTTCTTGTTTCCACATTCTCTTATTCAAAGTGTTTTATCTAACATTAAAATTTATTATATTTTTAAATGTATAATCTATAAAAATTACATATTTATTATAAATAATAATCTCCAAAAAAATTTTTTTATAATTATTGTTTGTAGCAATAATAAACGTGATTTTTTTTTTATTGTCTATTTATATAATATTTGGTGTTAAAAAACATTAAACATATAAATAATAGAAAGATTCCAAGTAAAATATCTATTAAAAATGTTTCAGATTTTTGTTATTTATGTGAAATTAATGGTGAGGGAAAGTGGCCAGAAAAATCAAATGGAGAACTACTTCATTTGGTTCTTATAATTGGTTAATATCAATCCAATGTGATCGACTATCTACCTAAGACATTAAAATTTAAAATATAAAAATGAAAATTTGGAATATTAGAACATTATTAAAACAAGGAAAACTCTCCATACAATAGTGCCACTCAGTGCAAGCCAGAGTAATTAATGGTTGCCTGTTTTAATAACAGTTATGAGCAAACATAAGAAATGGTGGGTGAATATTAAAACATGGTAAAATTATTATCAGAGTGATAGATAGCATTCTTTAAAACTTTTTACAGAAGTTTTACAAGAAGTATTTCGTAATTTGAAATGAGAAGCTAAGAGAATAAAGTAAATGGAGATTATTTACAGCATCCTGATTTGCATATGATGTAGTTGTTTCTTCATATAATGCTTCAAAAATCCAAGAAATATTGCAATAGTTATCAGATAAAAATAAGAAAGTAATGCTGAGGATAGATACTAAAAAGTTTATAGTAATGATCAGTGGATTTGTTTAGAGGCAAATAAAAGTTAAACAATCTTGAAATTAGAAGTTAACCACTACAAAATCTTAGTCATATTATTAAGATGGACACATGATAAATGAAATTAATCCTAAAATTAAACTTGAATGGAGTGCTTTTGGTAGAAATAATTTAATATTAAATGGAAATGTCCTATATGTTAGAAAAGAATATTTAGTAGATGGGTTTTAGCAATTTTGCGTGGTGGATGTGAGATTTGGACACTTAACTTGAAGAGTAATTCAGAGACTTTATATGGTTAAATGTGTGTTTAAGAAAAGTGTCAAAAGCAAAAATTTGGATGAGAAAACAAATAGATTGACTGACATCAATGAAACAATAAAAGACTAAAATGGAGTTGGCCTGGATATATTAGTAAAGGAGATGATGATAGATGGACATTAGAAATCATAAAATGGATCCCATGATATTGTAGCAAACCTAGAAAAAAACCATACACAAGATGGATGTGAAGAAAACAGACTACGGCTTGGATAAATCGAACTAAACTTATAGAGACCTTCATTCTGCAATGGATTGATATCAGTCGAAAATGATGATGATGATGAATGTATATTGAAAGAATAATTTCAACTGCATTTTATTATTCTTCCATGCTGACCTTATGCAGATTTAGAGATGGATTATAATATTACGGAAATTATTTTTAGTTTTTTTTTTCTACCCAAATTTTGCAACTGTATGGTTTGCATCATTTATTAACCGGTCATATATCAACTTAACTATTAGATCTTGACGTCATTGAGTCGAAATATTTCATTATTAATTAGTATTGATAAAGAAATACACTGTAAAAAGCTCTAATGAATATTTGTGTGTGTGGATATGTTTTTTTCTTCAAAATCTTGCTTGGCAAGAACAAATTTATTTACATGCTTTTCATTAATTAATTTTATTTGACATGGTAATAAATTTAAAACAAATTAAATATGGTATTTAATATATCCTTTGGAGTTAAAATCTCATTTTATCTTTTTTTTTTTTTTAAACTCTTATTCATCGTCTAAATATAATGTTTTAGGAATGTTTTCATAGTGGTAATTGGTTGAGCTGCTTGAAATATTAGCAAGTTATTAAATGGCGTCAGCAAATGATGTCATGTGATGATGTCATACACAGTTCTTGTGATGTCAATGATTAACTATGTACATAAAATTTAATTCATCTGTAAAATATTTTGCTTGTTAAACATCAGTTTCGAATAGGATCAAACAAATGTTTCTTTCTTAACTTTTCATAATAAACTAAAAATTTAAATGAAATGATTACATAAACAATTAGCATTTAAATGAGGCTATGCCAGGTTTTTTGTACATATAATTATTCTTGAGAAGTGAGCCGCGGAAAGCAAGATTTCATGACTATAAAAGTCTTTTGACAAGGGGACCCGTGATTTAGCAGTAATAATATTTGATCATTATCAGTACTATCTGTGCATTGCTTTTTAACAATCTCAATAAAAATGATTTTTTTATTTCAAATTACGATTCACAGATATCTTAATAGCTGTGAATTAATTAATTAAGATGACTTCTAATCCAATTTTTTCAATCCATAGGCCATAGCTTTTCTTCTTCAAACCACACCACCAAACTTCTATATTTCATAATACATCTCACACATGTTCTTTTTCTAGGTATTTTAAAATTGTTTGGAATCCAGTTTAATTAAGAATTCAACAATGCAACATACAATGTATATTTGCTGTGAGAGTTCTTATGTTTGTTTGTCTTTATTGCATAATGATAGTGCAAACATGACCAAATGCCCTCAGTTAGTATCAAGAAATATATATAAACTAAAACTGCTTTTGCAGTAGTACAGTATGACTCTTTTTATGTATAGATTCATTTTCTGATAGAAATTGAAAATTTGATGGAAATTTTATTCAACCCCTGATCTATGTAAGTATTATTATGTCTCATTCAGCTTCAGGTGCACTCATTTAATTGTGTGAATGCTCTCATTCTCAATATATTATCATGATCATACCTACATTATTCTATTTTTTGTTAATTATTTATGTTGGTGCTTAAAGGTATTCATTTAAAATTTTTATAATTGTACTATAGCTGTATTTTTAACTTTATCTTATCCAATGGTTTCAGATATTCACAGGGATGCTTGGAACTGATGCAGCAGATGTGAACAGACTATTGTAGTATTTGTGATGATGGTGTTCTAGTTATATTTTTATATTGGATGATGATTAGAAGAGATAAAACAAATGTGTCTAAGGTAATCAACCATGTATGTGCCAATGAACATATTTTCAATTGGGAAAATACAAAAATATTGAATAGAAAAGAGAAGGTACAAAGAAGAAAATTTAAAGAAGCTGCTCACATGATAATGGCAAAAAATCCCATAAGCCAACCTAGTGTGACTATACATAATGTATGGAAATCACTAATCAACTTTGCTCAAAGAAAAAAGTGGAGAAATCAGGAGGAACCTCATAGATAAGTATATGAAATATCTACTGACTGTTGCCTTTTGCAGGATGGTTCAGTTGGTTAAAGCATTACCTTAAAATTCAATATTCAAGAGGCTAAGGGTCCAGGTGTGAATGCCATGCAGAGGGTAGAATAATACCTCTCAAAACATGCATATGCTAACCTGTTTGGTGTGCTATTACCAATAGTTGAATGTATTTGGAATATTTAAATAAAGTTAACTTTTTCTAAAGACAATCTGTACTCATATTAGATGATGGAAATAGTCCAATATATAAATAAGACTATTGTAATACATTGCTTTGCAAAAGAAACTGTTATAATGTTTATTTTTATAGTGTAATAACAAATGGTGTCTGAAGTGAGAAACATGGATGAGAAAATAAGCATTACTAACATTTCTGAAAGGATTAAGAGACTGAAATGAAGACAGGCCACATATATTACTTGAAGAGTTGCCAGTAAATTTAGAAATAGATGAGGTGGATGGATGAGGAAAGAAGTTTTCAAGGGAAAAGCTATTGATTAAAGAAGCTATTAAACTTTGAAATGCTTCCATCTGGCAATAGCCTAGGGATATTAAAATGCAAACAAAATTATGTTAAGTTATATAATATGGAAGAATGAAATACAGATGGATTATATATAACACTTGAAGAGATGATTACAGATAAGATAATTGCATGAGAAAAAGTTTGCTGGAGTGTTTTGCAGAAGAGAAGTTAACAATTAGCAAAATTTTATTATGCTTGGAGCAGTCTTCATCCTGAAGTGGATTGATCATTTTAGATGGTAAGGATGATATCCAAAAGTATATTATATTAAAATTAAATGGAAGCTGTATTAAAATATGTGTTCTATGTTATGTCATCAAAGAAGACTTGTCTGTTTTCAGTATATATCAAAATACATAAAGATAGTGACAGAAATGGGGATATGGCTGCATCAGTTGTAGTGAGTAATATAGGGCATTAATTGTAGGTACTTTATTAAACTTTAAGTAAAACATGATTTGCTCATATTTTTTGTGTAGAAATGTACTACTTATCATCAAAAACAAAAAAGCAACAAGCTATTTGCATTACTTTAAATCAATGTGGAAACACAAGATATTAAGGTTGTTTATGGTTGGAATAGATGTTGCGTATGTTTGATTAATGCATTGTTCTGCACAATTGAGTATGTTATTTGATTTCCAGAAAAGTGCAACATCTTGGTTTTTTTTTTTTGTAACACAATATACTACTTATCATCAGAAAATAAAAATGCAATACATTATTTATATTGCTTTAAATTAAAGCACAAGACGAGGAGTTATTGAGCAGGTGTTATATATGTTTGATTGAAGAATTGTCTTACACAATGAAGTGCAGGGATAGAGCTGTGCACTAAAAATCAGCAGATGCCTATTAAATAAATCTCAGTTGGCCAATTAATGGATCTGTTGTCCTAGCCTTCTATTTGGGTATTCAAATGTCACACAATATCCTGAGTAGTCACATTATTGTTTAACAAATGCAAACTGATTTAGAGGCTAGAAGTAACTACAAATCCAGAAATTGTACAATATAGTAAAATAATCACATACTCAGTTGCATAGAAATGGGAATTGAAGTTCAATTGAGAACCTTTAGTTCTCAAATCTATATTCTTACTATTGTATTAAAGCCCACAGCTTGTATAATACCATGCCATTTTGGTTAAAGTTGTTCATTAATGCATACACATATACATACTGCCATTGGAAAAGTAATTTATCTTGTATGGTTTTGCATGATAGTCAAATGTTGGACAATACAGTTAAAAGTTCTTAAATTAAAGCTTAGTCTGCCACATATGATGCCCAAACATCACATGACTTTCCAAGAACAAACCATTTGATTATTTTTATTTATTTCATTTTATTCTACATGATTTGATAAGGTTTCAACATTACAATTCTGTTTAAGTACACCAATAATTGTAGAGTCACTTGTTTAGGAAGTCAAATGATATTAGAACAACTGAGAACAGCATCTCATATGATCAAACTATTGATCCTAGAACCATATGTTGTAATCCTTGAGAGATAGAAGGAAGTTCTAGATCCATATTTGCAGATTAGTTTCTATCCATTGGCTAGAAACTAGTAAAGACAGCTGCTGGATGATCAGAGGCTAATTCAATAACATTTCTCAGCAGGAAGTTGATTCAGAAACCTACAGTTTTTGCACTCACTATTCTTACTGTGTAATATTAAATTTGTACTTTTCTAAATTTAGATTTTTTTTTTTTTTTACAATAAGTGCTGTTTTAATATTGTAAACGGTCGGGTTTAAACCCTGTTTACAAGGTAGAAAAGCGCACACATGTGTTATATATTTTTTTTAATTAGTTTCATATAGTTTGGTTTTATTCCGTTTTAGTATTTATTTTGTTAGTGGAAGAAAATGTTTAAAATCTTATTAAAGTGAGAAAAGAGGGAGTGGGGGGAATTTGCGTTTTGTTTTTAGTGAAAGTGATACATGTATGTATGTGCGGTGTGGATGGACAATTTCAAAAGAAAAAAAAAAAAATAATAATAATGAGAAACGAACGTATGAATAAATTTGGTATCCAAGATGAGATTATTGTAAGAGAACAGAAAGAAAAAAAATATGTATTGGAGACCTTATCTGAGGAATTTAAAAAGAAGAAAAAAAGAAAGAAAAAAAAAGGAAGGGTTGAAAAAGGTCAGGAATGTTGTTTGCCAGAATATCCGAAGGTGCGAAAAGTTTCTTTGCTTGTTAGCCTGACTGGCCATCTATACCACGTGGTGAGGAAAAAAGGGGGCGGACTTTTTTTGCGAGGACAAAAAGGAGAGAAGTAGTTTGGGCTTTTTGGTTGTGTCTTTTTTTTTTGGAAGGGAATCGCCATTTTTTTTTAAAAAAAAAAAAAGGAATAGCTAAGGCTACGGCCGAATATGCGTACAGTGGGGTAAAAGCTTAAGCGTGCTGGGTTTTCTGTGCCCTACCCCGAAGAGACCATGCGGCAGTAAACGGAGAACATCTACCGGAGATCTATTAACTTTTCACAAAAGAACTGACCCGACTCGAAAATGGATTATAGCGTGATAAACCGCCTCGTGCGTCTATTTCAAATTTCATATGTTTTCGTCCTATTTTAATATCCCCGGGGATCACATCGGACAAAATTGCAGGTAATGTGAACTTAAAATATTTATTTTCTAACTATTACCACGTTCTCTCCGAAGTTTTCAAGGAGAATGAACAAAGGCAAGAAAGATATTTTTTTTGAGAAGGCCGTTCAAATCCAGCTGATTAGATTTTGTCTGTACATACGTTCGTTTCTTATTCAGTTGAAAATCCACACAGTATATATGTATGTTTTCTTAGTTTATGTAAACAATGTGGGGGGGGGATACAGGCAAATATTTTCCAAAAAAGGAAAAGAAGGGAAAAATTATAATAAAAGGTGTTATTTTAAAGCTTGTATTACATGTATAATTTTTTTTTATTATTTAACTCATGAAAGATAGTCCACGAATTTAGGCAATTGGTTCGGATTTCCTTGTTAAGAGATGCATGGAGTCCCCCGTACATTTTTCTACGGTTTATTGACCACCCGCCCTGAGTACTGAGCTAGAGGTGTGGCCCTATCACAATTGTATTCTGATCTTACAGCATAATACTTATGTAAAAAGTAAGTTTGGCGCTTGGAGTCTAAAATAAAAAAAAAAACTGACGTCCATAAATATGCTGTGAGAAAGATACGAGTTTTCTTATCAATATTCTGATTAGATAGGGAGAGGATATATATAAGTATACGGGTAACGAGTACACCCGCTACAATGGCGTCCCAACTAAGGCTTTTGAAGAACGGAATGTAGGGGGACCCAAGTAGAAAGAGTAAAGATTCGATAAGGAAAAGGAGGGGGAGTAGGATGGAAACATTATAGAGACGTAAAGTTTGTTTCGGTTAAAATGGGTTTAGTGAAAGACAGAAAATAGTTTCCGAGCGTTTGATAAAGAAATTAGATACGTAGCATGGCGCTTTGGGGGGGGAGAGGAAAACCTACCACATTGTGATTTTGGAAGCAGTCAAAACAAGGTACTACGTTTGTTTTTTTTTATTATTCTATTTATATATATATAATCGATACGTAGAATATAAAAGATAGAGTGTATAGAATAGGGAAGATGGGAATGATAAAAATAAAAATATATGAGGGGAGGAAGGAGGAGATGCCGATAGATCACCTTAGGAGTCTGCAAAGGTATTTTGAAGGTTATGGAATACCGGAAGATATGAAGACGATAGTAGCATCAGACCACCTTGAGGCTCAGGCTAGGGATTGGTGGAATTCACTGATACACCAGCCACAGACATTTGTGGACTACAAGACAACCCTGGAGAGAGTGTTCTGGAGTGAAGAGAGACAGGAGGATATTCGGTCCCGAATAATAAGGGAAAAGTTCCAAGAGGGGCGGACCAGAGGAATACGTAGAGTTTTTTAGGCGACAAGTGGCCATACTCAAGACGTTAAAAGCATGTGATCTGTCAGAGAAACAGATGGTGAAGACAGTATGTAATAACTTGCCCATAGAAATAAGAGTGATACTGGGAAAAGGAGAGAACTCTACTAAAGAAATAGACGAAGTATTGAGTAAAATGGAAGTGAGTGCGAAAATGAGACAGATACGGGGGAAAAGGAAATAGATCAAGGGAGAGACATAGGGTTCAGTCAACAATCGAATTCAAAATGTATGGGAAATCTGATTTGTTCATGGGAGGACCGGGTACCAAGTTACGCATGCCAAACATGTCCAAAAATACAGATAGCAACTGGACAGACGAAAGTGGAAGCACTTATAGATACGGGAAGTCAGGTCTCTGTAATAACAGAGGGATTATATTGTAAACTCATCAGGGAACAACCAGACATACCTGTTTTGCCTTTGAAAGCGGTACAGGTGGCAATGGCCAACAACAGAAAGGCCAAAGTTGAACCCAAACAGATATGGCTGGATGTTAAAATCCAGGAAGTAAGTTGCCCTCATGCATTTTTAATTATGAAAAATCTGATTTGTGATGTTCTATTGGGAACTGATTTTTTGTACAAGTATAAGTGTAAGTTGAACTACGAAAGTAGACAAGCCACATGCAATGGGGAGGTGGTTGGATTCGTGATGGATAGTACAGATGTTTCGATGGGCACTGTGCAAGTCGTCGATGACAACAAGGATAACGTGATAACGGATAAGATAGAGCAGGTAAAACTGGCTGGGGGAAAAGGGAAGGAAACGCTAAGAAAGATACTGAGAGACTACCATCAGGTGTTTTCAGATATACCGGGCATAATACCAGGCTTCGAACAAAGAATTCAGGTAAACGAAACTCAACCATTTAAGGCAAAATCATACCCCATTCCCCATCAATATAGAGAACAGGTGAAAGCACAGATAGATCAAATGTTGGAATGGGGAATCATATCAAAAAGTTCATCGGCATATTGTAATCCAATAGTCGTGGTAAAAAAAAAAGATAACTCCGTACGGCTGTGCCTTGATGCGAGGCAATTAAACAAAGTCACAGTTCCAGATTGTAACATACCACCACCCATGCAAGAATTAACTGGAAGATTTAACGGAAAAAACATTTTTTCAACATTTGATCTGACAGCGAGTTATTGGCAGATAGGTCTGCACCCGGAAGATCGAAAATACACTGCTTTTAGATACGACGGCTGCTCGTATCAATTTAACCGCATGCCATTTGGCCTAATTAACAGTGGAGCTGGTCTATTACGGTGTTTAGATAAGGTATTATCTGCTGAAGTAAAAAAAATAATTACAATGTATGTGGACGATGTATTGATAGCATCGGCTGACATGGAAGAACATGCCAAGGATGTGGAAATGTTTCTAAAGGAATGTTGGGATAAAGGGATTAAGGTAAACCTGAAGAAAAGCGTACTGTTTCAAGAGGAAGTTACATTTTTGGGTCATCTTATAGGCGCTCAGGGTGTTCAGCCACACCCAGATAAAATTTCGGCCATCAAAGATTTTCCTGCACCAAGATCTAAAAAGCAGGTGCGATCCTTCTTGGGTATGTGTAATTTCTATAACCGCTTTCAGGAACAATTTGCTCAACATATGGAACCATTGGTTAGATTATTGAGAAAAGAGACAGTGTGGGAGTGGGGTGAGGAACAAAGTCAGGCATTCGAGAAGGTGAAGCGGGGGTTCATGAAACACGTAATGCTTGCTTTTCCTGATTTTGAAAAACCTTTCGTAGTGCAAACCGACAGCAGTGGGTACGGGCTGGGAGCGACAGTATCGCAGATTCAAGAGGATGGTCAGGCAAAAGTACTATATTTCTTGAGTAGAATGCTCAAGGGCCCCGAGAGACATTACACTGTCACTGAAAAGGAAGCTTTGGCTATTGTTTGGTCATTTCAAAAACTCCGCACATTGTTGTTAGGATCAAAAATAATTGTTGTTACGGACCATCAGAGTTTAGAGTTTATTAACCACAGTTATCTGACAAACAGTCGGTTGGTAAGGTGGAGCTTATACCTTCAAGAATATAATTATGTGGTAAAACATTGTAAGGGGTCAGATAACATCGTGGCTGATGTTCTTAGTCGCAATCCAGTACGTGTGCCATCGAGTCACCTGAAGGTTGAGAATTTATACGTGGCAGGGGTAAATTTGGGGATGAATGATAAAGTAGAGAATGACCTTAAAAGATTGTCCCAGCGTCAGAGGGATGATGCTCCTCTAGGTAAAATAATCAGACAACTGAAAGGGGAAAGGAGCGAGAATAACAATGAGCCTGGACGTGGGATACACCGATATAGACTTGACCAGGATGTGCTCCAGTACAAAATGGATGGGGGAACAGAAAGCTGGAGGCCTATAGTACCACAACCAATGAGGGATGCAGTGGTGACTCACGTCCACCAACTATCTGGACATTATGGGGTGTGGAAGACAGAAAAGTGGCTTAAGAAGTGGTTTTATTGGCCAAACATGCATAGAACTATAGTAAAGATAATCAATCAATGTGAACTCTGCCAAAAAACTAAGCCTGCAAATAAAAATTATGCAGGTCCCATGA
Source organism: Epiperipatus broadwayi (assembly GCA_028023455.1). Taxonomy (NCBI): domain Eukaryota; kingdom Metazoa; phylum Onychophora; class Udeonychophora; order Euonychophora; family Peripatidae; genus Epiperipatus; species Epiperipatus broadwayi. Next base: position 1,580,690 of record JAQFVV010006350.1, read on the forward strand.
GCTCGATAATTCCAAGGAGGCCTCGTGAGATGATTGCCATAGATTATTACGGGCCATTACCCATGTTCAATAAAAAAAGATATTTGTTGGTGGTGTATGATTTATTTAGTAAGTTTGTGGCCGCATATCCCATGAATCAAGCTAATGCCCGAAGCACCATACGTTTGCTGGAGAAGGAATATTTTGCTACCATAGGAAAACCTCAAAGTATCCTCTCGGATCATGGTACACCGTTCATCTCGGGAGAGTGGAAAGCATGGGTTCACAAGTCGGGGATCCAACATGTACTGACATCGATTAGGAATCCTCAATCAAACCCATGTGAGCGGGTGATGCGTGAGTTGGGTCGGTTGTTTAGGACCTATATCCCCACTAATCACCGCGGATGGGTTAAGAAAATTCCAGAAATACTTAATTATATAAATTGGGCGGTTAACGAGTCCACCGGATTTTCCCCCATGCGACTCCAGATGGGAAAACATGCTCCCAGATTGATCAAGACTAAAATACCCGGACCGAAGGAATTACCGATCAACATGGAGGAGGATCAAGAGCGGGCATATCATACACTGTTAAAAAGGAGTCAAGAAAGAAACAAACACACCCTGGGGAGGCCGTATCGTTTTAAAGTGGGCGACCTAGTTATGGTAAAGACCCCTCATGTGAGCGAACCAGGAAAATTTATTTGTAAAAAATTTTGTAGTTTATACGATGGACCGTACCCTATTGTTAAGTGTCAGGGTGATAACGCTTTCTGGGTGAATACTGGGCAAGAGATGAAGGGATCATACAATGCCCGTTCACTCAAGCCCGTGCCATTGAACTAGGAGCCGTTCAAATACGTAGACCGTATTTGAAGGCTTCCGGGAGGAGGGTATTGTAAACGGTCGGGTTTAAACCCTGTTTACAAGGTAGAAAAGCGCACACATGTGTTATATTTTTTTTAATTAGTTTCATATAGTTTGGTTTTATTCCGTTTTAGTATTTATTTTGTTAGTGGAAGAAAATGTTTAAAATCTTATTAAAGTGAGAAAAGAGGGAGTGGGGGGAATTTGCGTTTTGTTTTTAGTGAAAGTGATACATGTATGTATGTGCGGTGTGGATGGACAATTTCAAAAGAAAAAAAAATAATAATAATAATGAGAAACGAACGTATGAATAAATTTGGTATCCAAGATGAGATTATTGTAAGAGAACAGAAAGAAAAAAAATATGTATTGGAGACCTTATCTGAGGAATTTAAAAAAGAAGAAAAAAAGAAAGAAAAAAAAAAAGGAAGGGTTGAAAAAGGTCAGGAATGTTGTTTGCCAGAATATCCGAAGGTGCGAAAAGTTTCTTTGCTTGTTAGCCTGACTGGCCATCTATACCACGTGGTGAGGAAAAAAGGGGGCGGACTTTTTTTGCGAGGACAAAAAGGAGAGAAGTAGTTTGGGCTTTTTGGTTGTGTCTTTTTTTTTTGGAAGGGAATCGCCATTTTTTTTTTTAAAAAAAAAAAAGGAATAGCTAAGGCTACGGCCGAATATGTGTACAGTGGGGTAAAAGCTTAAGCGTGCTGGGTTTTCTGTGCCCTACCCCGAAGAGACCATGCGGCAGTAAACGGAGAACATCTACCGGAGATCTATTAACTTTTCACAAAAGAACTGACCCGACTCGAAAATGGATTATAGCGTGATAAACCGCCTCGTGCGTCTATTTCAAATTTCATATGTTTTCGTCCTATTTTAATATCCCCGGGGATCACATCGGACAAAATTGCAGGTAATGTGAACTTAAAATATTTATTTTCTAACTATTACCACGTTCTCTCCGAAGTTTTCAAGGAGAATGAACAAAGGCAAGAAAGATATTTTTTTTGAGAAGGCCGTTCAAATCCAGCTGATTAGATTTTGTCTGTACATACGTTCGTTTCTTATTCAGTTGAAAATCCACACAGTATATATGTATGTTTTCTTAGTTTATGTAAACAATGTGGGGGGGGATACAGGCAAATATTTTCCAAAAGGGAAAGAAGGGAAAAATTATAATAAAAGGTGTTATTTTAAAGCTTGTATTACATGTATATTTTTTTTTATTTAACTCATGAAAGATAGTCCACGAATTTAGGCAATTGGTTCGGATTTCCTTGTTAAGAGATGCATGGAGTCCCCCGTACATTTTTCTACGGTTTATTGACCACCCGCCCTGAGTACTGAGCTAGAGGTGTGGCCCTATCACAATTGTATTCTGATCTTACAGCATAATACTTATGTAAAAAGTAAGTTTGGCGCTTGGAGTCTAAAATAAAAAAAAAACTGACGTCCATAAATATGCTGTGAGAAAGATACGAGTTTTCTTATCAATATTCTGATTAGATAGGGAGAGGATATATATAAGTATACGGGTAACGAGTACACCCGCTACAATATATATATACATTTGATAAAAATACATGGGCATTGATTAAAAGTCTGGTTTAACAATTGTTTTTGAAATGTATAGCTGTATTATTTATTAATTATCAGCATGCTTTTGCAGATTATAATTGTGTAATATAGAGGATATGAACACAAACCTCAAGCCCAATCATCCCAGCTATCCATTCCATCCCACACAAATGATACCCATGATCACACATGTGAAAAACATAAAAGATCTCCAATGTACATATTTTGTACTGAACCAGCATTCATCAGTTGGCCCAAAGCTTAAATAAACCAATAGAATATCAACACTCTGTTATCAAGATAGCCACATTAGATTAAAAAAAAAGATTCTTCCTTTTTTCTTTTTAAAATCTTTAAATAGAATGAAAGCAATTGAATAAAAAAGATTATCTTTGCCTGTTTGTTACTTATTATGATTTTATTAATAAGCATCAAGATGTGGATAAATTGAAGTTAAATAAAATTGACTGTATGAACTTATCTAAATATAATTTATCCACTACTTTGAATGGCTCTGAAGAAGACTGCAAAACAGTCAAAATGTAAGATTGTGTATAAATATAGGTACAATAAAAGATTTTTGCTAAAAAGTGTTCAAAGTAGTGGATAAATTACATTTATATAAGATATTACATGTATGTAAATAAATCATTTTTATGTAGCGCGATGTTTGTAAACTGTAATATTTAAAACAGCATTACCTGTTGCACATGCGCTTTGAAGATTTTAACTATAAATGAATGAATACTAACACTCAACCACATGATAAAGTCTTTGGAAAAGATATATATTACAGCAATCTAAAAGATGTGTTAAATTTGGTAATATTTCTGAAGAAATGAACTTGTGCGAGATGAATTTTTAGCAATCCTTTTAGTGATTTTAGAAACAACTCACATATTGAAATAATCAAGAATATGAATGTCTCTTGGAAATGAGTACAGATTTGATATTAAAATCAAAATTTCCCAGAATGAATTTAAACAAATTTTAGATCAAAATGAAAAAGCAATGAAAATGCTTATCCCCTTCATGACAGCATGTTTATGTGATGGGATTTTTGATATTATGCACTAGAAAAAACAAACACAGAAAACACCTTTCCATAGTCATCTCTTCATCTCACTTTAACCACTTTGATGAGAAATATTGAATTGCTAATTGAAAGTGAACATTAAAAATCATTTTCTTTTATTACTACCATTTTGATGACAGTTGTCTTATCTTTTAATTTTGTGTTTTTTTGTGTGTGTTTAATATTTTTTTAACAATTATTATGTGATTATATTATAATAATTATCATATGCCTGCAATTTTTGAAAACAATTAATATTTTTTTGTGATTTTTATAGAATATTTGTTAATTATTCTTACTTAACATTGTTGTTATATTAATTAAATAGTTTGAGAGTTTATAAATGTACTTTTTATGGGTAGTCAATATTTCTTGTGCTCATTCTGTTATTTTACTTTTGTAATTTTATTGTATGAACAATACAATTACATAATAATAAATCATATAAAAATATAATTACATATTTGAGCAGTTTTTTGTAATAACTAGAACATTATATCAATGACAAGTTAGTAAAAATGCAGCATGCATTTCAAGAATCAAACCAGTAATATATATATATATATATAATTCTACAGATAAAAAAATACTTTATTTTAATTATGCTATATGGAATTTTTTATGGAATCTAACTGATCCATTGAGAAATGCTGGTATAAATGATTCTCTTAAAATTTACTTTTAGAAAAGTTAATTCTGCAAAGATACTTATCAAACAAAGTACTATGTGATATTCTCTGCTTATCTTTAATATTTATAACAGGAGTTAATATACAAACTCTTTATATTATTTTATAACCTATTGTAAGCCTAAATAACCAGAATGATTAATCTTATGTCAAGAAGAAAGTAATAGTGGTGATTTTTGGGTGTTTGACTGCAACTTCAATGTTTTTCTTTGAAGAAGGCCAATAGCTAGAAACTAGAGTGAAATTCGAGTACAGCATTTATATCTAATATTAACTGATTGTTCAAGCATACAATGGGTGACTCTGTCAGTGATGTCAGTAAAATGAATTATATTGAAAAATGACGCATTTACCTTTTTTAAAAGTTGATTAAAATAAATTCTATAGCCAGAGTGTGGATAATTTTTGACCAGCCTTGGATATAGACTTGACATTAAGTCAGTTTTTACACACATTAATGGCCTCAGTTTTATGTCAATTGTAGATTCAAAAGAACTGCTCTCAGATACATATGAGTAGTTGAGAAGTCACGTGATGAAAATATTAAACTTTTAAAAATATTTTTCTGCAAATATTTGTGAAATTGATATTTGAAATGTAAATGATAATATTGCTTAGAATTATTGTTTGCCAGAATTGTTTTGTAGGATAAAAAAGTAAAATAGCTCTTTGCAGAAAAAAGCTTTTTTAACATTTCCTCAAAAAGAAGCCATTAAAGCATAGTAATATTAATCAAGTTTTAATTGTCAAATAGGTGAGAGTATGTTTATTTATTTTTTGTAAGCTTCTGGCTAAAAATACAGATATCCAATTACTAACCAAAAGTGAGGAGTCATCTAGATTGGGTTTTAGCCTGAAATTATTTAAAAAAATTATAGACATATAAAAATTTTCAAGTTTACTCAGTCTGGGGTTGAACTCAGTTTAATACCATATGTTAATTAAAATTGACCATTTGAAATCATTGAGAACTGTGTTCATTTTCTTTTCTTATTAAAACTGGGGTTTGGTTTTATTCTGTGAATGATCTTTCAGTCACAGTTGAAAATTTCATTTGCTAAACTTTTAGTAGATTCTGTAAGCTATATCATTTCACTGTAAAATGTATTTCCTGATTTGTAGATCAATATTCTCTTACACTGATAATGATCAACCACATCATCATCATCATTCATAAATAAGTATGGCCAATTTAATCCCAGAAAAAAAGTAAAGGTTATCAATAAAACAGAAAATGATTACATACTATTCATGTAATAAAAATAATGGGGATATCTTGGTTAAACATGAAATATTCATGCCAATTATACCTTGTACTAATATATGAGACTAAAATAACTAATATTTCATTAATATAAAAAGTTCATTTAGGATCTAGTTATAAACTCTCTAAATTTACTAATACAACATTCTTTAGCTCTCTACTCTACTACTATCTGTGGCAAATTTGACCAATGGCAGCGCAAATTAATCCTCAGATTAGTTTTTTTGTCTTTATCAATAAGAAATTGGGGTTCAAAGCTGGAAACTGTAGTTATGCATATGGCAGCCATATTTATTTATTTTTTATTAGCAGCCTAATAGCTTATCAGGTATAAATTAATTTATAAATCCGTAATCACAGCGAAATTGTTAATACTATTTCCATTCAATATTTATCATTTAAAGCAGCCTTATCATCTCATCAAGCTAAAGTAAACCTAATCAATTGCATGTTAAAGATGTAATCATTACGTCAATATTTTTAAAGATATATATATACGCACACACTTCCACCAATTATACAAAACTCACTATCAATTTTGTTTTGCTTAAAAGTTAAATTCATCTCTGTCCTCATTAAATTTAATTGTTCCAGTTTATGGAGACAGTCGAATTTGTTCAGCATTTTGTCTGCATAAACAATAGTCAGTCTTCCGTTCAACTATTAATCAATAAAATATATGGGAGTTTTACTATCTGGAATTGTATTTTTAATATAAGTATTAACTTTTGATAAGAATGTTATAAATGTAAAATGCTATTATAGATTAATGTGCTTGGGTAATGTGTAGGTGCACATTTACCTGTTTAAAAAGCTTTGTTAATATTATCTTTATGAAGTGAGATATGAAATTTTACCATTACTGAAAAACGAATAAATTTTTATGATAGCATTTTATAGTTTTGCATATTATGATTTTTTAATGTTTTAATGAGTCATTAGAATATTAGATAACTGCATATTAAGATTGTTTATATCAAATATTTGTGGATGCTTGGCCTTTTGACCAGTGATGATTAAATAATATTTAATTAAATTAAATATTTTTATGGTTTAATTAAGGTGTAATGAGAGGAATTTTTCATATAAATAACTAGAGAAATATGTTTAGCAATGATATTGGTAGGCAACAACCAATCGAAACTGACAATTCCAAGCTGAACCATTAGCTCTAATAGTCTACAAGAATTTTATGGCAAAGTTAACTTAAAGATAAAATACATATTTCATTATGTATATGTAATGAATTTTTTATTTTTGCAATCATATTTTTTTCATTCTTAATTGAACATTAAAACTGGTACTTACTGTATAATCCCTTCTTTTTCATTTCTAGAAGCCTGTCAGGTTTTTTTGGTTCAGGGGCATAAAAGAATGTTTTTTTTCCTCAAAATTATTTTATCGAACATGTGTTACTTATTAAATTTAAAAAATATTAAGAAATCGAATATAAATTTATGTTAAATTTAAAATATATATATATATGCCATTCACAATATTTAAGGAATTATTTTTTTAAAATATACAACTGTTAATATTCTCATGATTTTTTTATGGCTAATGTAACATTTTTTTTTCAAGCTGTTGGTTAATTTTTTCCCTAACTTTTTGCAAAAAATATTAAAATTTGGAATTTATCATTGTTAGAAGAAGACACGGTGGGGTATTTTCAAAATTACAGGATTTTCCTGCGCAAAAACTATGTGCTAATGAGTATCATATGAAACTTTGTGTATAAACAGTAATGCAGTAATGACATAATCTCAAAATGTGTTTGAAGTGAGTATTCTTTCATCATGTTTTTATTTTGCTTACTACACTTATATTAAATGTTATTTATTTACAATCATTTGGAGTTTTGTGTAATTTCTTGTGTTTTTAAAAATCATCATAAAAAAAAATTAAAGCAATATTTAATACAATAATCATCTTAAAAAAAACCCTAGCCATATTGTTTAAAACATGATGCCCCTGAAAATGTATTATTAATAAAAAAATTCCTTGTCAGCTTCTGGAGAAGGGAGCAAAAGGATTGTACACAAGTTCCAAAAAAATATGTTCAACTCTCATATGTTGAAATATATATATATTTTTCTCATGTGTCATAGCATTGGCCGGGAAGTGAACCCTCTAATCCAGGATAACTGCTTGCAAGGCAGCTACACTGACCTTTTGACTACTAATGCTTGACTTTGAAATATATATTATTGAGTCTTCATGTGATTTTTAATTAAAAAAGTTAAAAAATCTAAAAAAATGCCTGTGATTTTAAGATTTTTTAAAAGCGCTCATTTTTCAAGTTTAAAAAAAAATTTTGAATAAAAAAAATTTGCTTTTGAAAGAAGTTTTTATATTTGTTTATTTATTAAAACAAGTTGATAAAACATCAGTGCTATTTTTAGAACTTTTGACAATCCTGATGCAAACACATTTTAAAATAAAATTTATAAATTACAAAACTAAATGGAACATCATTTTTAAAATTTTCAGATTAAAATGTAAATCCTTATAAAGAAAATGAATTTGATCAATTTTCAAGGATATTATTTGTAATCATCAAGATTTTTAACAATCACTACAACTTATTTCTAAGTTATAATTTTATCTTTCTTATTGCAAGATTAATAAGAGTAAAATATAAAATAAATGAAATAAAAATAATATATATATATATGATTATAGGAAGTATTAATTGATAAATATAGAATATAAAAAGAGTAAAATATATAACATATACAAAGGTAATAATTATATAGTGAGCTATTTAAAGATATATATGGGTATATAAATAATGATTATAAGATAGAATATATATGTAATGATTATAAGATAGAATATATATATAAAATGAAATTATATGTTCATATATGTTTGTTATAATTTTGAAAAAGATTGATGGGGCTATCGAAACTGTCAATAATGGGTTGTAAGAAAACATTGTATAAAATAATAAAGAATATAGATATTAATATATTATTTCTTAGCTTTTAACAATCATTATAACAATTTCATTGTGCCTTGCATGGTTTTGTAGAACAGTAGATTCAAGATCTAAACATTTATGGATTGCAACTTGGCTTTATCACTTCCAATTGCCAAGTATCAAATGATCATATAACTGACAAAACACCAATTCATTCACAACAAGTGAAGTTGAATATTGCCTGAGTCTTTTTTGGTCATCTGTGCTTTTTCTAGTGCATCAATCTTTGTAGTTATCATTGTATAAGTCAGATTATTGATATCTCTCTGGGGCCTTAAAGGAACCTGATCCATGTAAATTTTTATTGTTTACTCAGTATATTACAATGATTAACATGGTGTGATGTCTTATACAATCTGGATAAGTGGTAGACTGATGGATTCAGATTTAAAGACCATTGGAATGCAACTCAGTTCTATCACTTTTAAAACAATAGCAAACTTTACAGACAGTAGGCAAGCCATTGTAATCAATGGTTGTTAGAAGGGTTGTGCATAAAGTTCCTATTTAGTGCCTACTCATGTAATGACTAGCATTGGATGGCATTATTGTCTGGAGAGTTTGTTACAGTTTTAAGCATGAGAAATGGTGATCATATGATGTTATGTCACTTTTGTAAATGAATATCACAACGTCTTCCAAGTGAGGACTCATTTCATCCTTTTTATACCATGTGATTATTTACACAATAAAATAACATTATTGCATTGCAATACATCAATCAATATTGTAAACCAGTAAAACATTACAGTGTTCATTCTCATATGTTTGACAGTTCTTAATAGAGATGTTGGTTGGGGGTTTATCAGTGGTAAAACAATTGTGTGCATGTGTTTATAAAGGCTTTAAATATTTTTATATTTTTACAAATATTATGATTTTCATAATGTAAATTATTAAAGTTGTTAGCCAAGAAATCTAGTTTTTGATGACTGAAAGTGGTGGTGGTGGTGGTGGTGGGGGGGGTGATTAACATTACCAGATTATCAACTTAGGCTACCATTTGATGATAATTTGCTTTTTAAGCTATTTACAACTGTAGATCACTTGGAAATAAACAAAAATAATACAAAATAGAAGCATTGTCTAATATTAAATTGGACATTAGTGTTGAACTTTGAAATTGAAGATTGAAAAGATAATTGCCTCTAGACACAAAAATCTAACAATCTCTTCTGACAATACAGATGATGCACCTCTCAGCATGGACCATCAAGACCATAACAATGCACTCGGAACCCCAAGACCTCTAAGATCAAAACCTGCGGTTTCTAACACTAAATCTATAATGGACGCATCGAAACTATCAATATCCTATACAAATTCATCCCATATGAAAGCTCCCACACCTACAAAAAATAGATCTTCACCACCCATCTCTGACTATGTCTCAGACATGGATCTCAACCTACCCCCTAATGCTAATAATAAACAAAAATCTTCCAAACTTTCAAAGGCCTACTCTGAAGAAGAGGATTCACACCTATCTCCTGCTTCCGAGCCAAACTACCTAAAGTTCTCCTTTCCCTACAGTGTAAATTCTATTCTGGAAAAAAACAAGAGGAAGGTACAAAGCACACCAAAAAACTCTCTCAGTCACGAATCACACAATGAAACTGAGCTCTTTAGAGCTGATTTCCACAGGCCATCCTTGGCAGATCAGAAATTCAGTGATCACAAGGACCATTACAACCTTCAATCAAAGATTCCGCTGGCGGTAAAACCAAGCAGCAATAATCTTTATGGATAATATCAAGTGCCAAATCATTGGTCTTAACATCAAGGGAATTAATTCTACTAACCGTTTATATGCGATTAGGCATTTTTTCCTTCTTACATCTCCTCACATTTTATTCTTAGGAGAGACCAAATATCACCTAAACTCCAACCCTCACATAATTCTCGAACTTTCAAAACTGGGCTTCACTTTTCTGTCTACTAATACATCAGCTGCTGGAGGGGTAGGAATCATCATTAATAACAGGAAACCACCTTCTTCCTATAAAGTGCTTTACCATGATGCCAATCTCATTGCAATCAAGCTTATATACCAATCTAGTGAATTCATTGCAATATACGTATACTGCCAGAACAACCCATTGACTTATTCTAGAATAATACACTCCATAAATCTCATCACTGAAAACAACACAGGCCCTACAATCCTCTTGGGGGACTTCAACCTGCAATATGATGTGTTCACATGGAAATACCTCCATCTCTTAGCCAGGGGTTTCATAAATGGCAGAGGTTTCTTCCCTGCAGATGCATACTCATTCTATACGAAGAGCTCTAGAACACTGATTGACCTAATGTTTTACACCTCAGAGCTGCACTATGGTTTGGAAGCCAAGCTTCAACCCGTTCCCTTCTCAGACCATCTTGCCCTGATAGCGTCTCTAGATCTGGACTCCTACACTCCCATAGACTACAATAAAACAATCAGAATCATAACTAAAGCTACTGCCAGGGAAGCTGTCTTCTCAGATGCCTACATACTCTTTGAAAAAATTGACATTCTTAACATAAATCCTGAGGAAGCCTGGTTCACCTTCACAGGCATCCTCCAAACCATAATCATACAGCACACCAAAAAACATAAAGGGTTAACAACCCTGATGAATGAGCTTGATTTGCTTCACCATAGGATTAAAAATTTCTCAAGTGATGGTACTACAGACAACCTCCTATTACTTAAAACATAGTACAAGCAGAAACAAGCTGCGATTGCTGAAATAATAGCAACAAAGAATGCTAGGTTTTACTTACCTGGCCAACACTGCTGGACACATGGCTATCTCAGATGGGCTCTAGGGGCAGGGAAGAAACAAAAAAGTTCTTTGTCCCTCCTCATCGGTGGTAGCCATACCTCTGGCAACCAAATGCTCATTCAAATAGAGTCATATTTCAAAAACCGCCTATCAAACTCTGTTACCTACCCCACAAATCAGTGGCATGAGACATCACAAAACAATGAACATGGAATAACAATATCAAACATCAAAAACCGCTTGGCCGCCCTACCATCCAATGTCCATCCAGGACTACACGGCATTCCAAAGTTCATACTTACGCACCTTGAGAATTTCACAGCTCCCATAGTATTAAAACTAATTAACCATCTTGCAAACAGCAAAAAAATCATCCCCAAACTTTATCCCATAGCGATGGTCCCCTTTGTTAAGAAAAACCGGGATGCATCTGTTCTATCTAGCATAAGACCAATCTCCATGACCCCAATCCTGTTAAAGGTCATTGAAGGCGTGATCAAGGAGAAAATACAAGATGTTATTCTGGACAACATATCCCAGTTGCAATTTTCAAAGAAGGGCTCATCCACACTCTCTGCAATCGGGGAGGTAAAAATTCTCTGTGATCATATCAGATCCAAGAATCTATACAAACCCATTGCCATTCAGCTAGACATCTCTGAAGCATTTGATTCAGTAGATGTCAACATCCTGCTCAATTGCCTCTCAGCACTAGACATTCCTACTCAAATCATTCAGATATTGGACAATCTACTAAACAACAGATTGGTCCACATTTCCCTGAATGGTTTCTTTACAGATGGTTTTATTCCTTCAAAATCCATACCCCAAGGATCTCCACTTAGCAGTCTCCTATTTATACTCTACTTAAACCCCCTTCTTAAACAGATTGAGGCAGAACTTCCAGGAATCTATATACCCCAGCTGAAGAAACACTGTAAAGCATTTGCCTACATGGATGATGTCCTTGTCACCTTACCATCCCAAAAATATCTAAAACCTCTCATACAAATAATCAACAAATTTTCCGAATCCTCCAAACTTTCCTTCAACCTCAACAAGTCATCGGCCTGGAAAATCAACACTGGCAAGAAGATATCATCGCCTTACTCAGAAGACCCCCAAAACTTTTTGGGGTTTCCCATATACAAGTCACCACAAGCCATGTCGATACAAATACAGAATTCTATCATTGAAGCCACCACCAACACAGTTAAAAACCTTGCCAAGGTTTATTTATCACTGCAAGGGAAAATCTCTCTCCTCAATATCAAGGTAATGGCAAAGATTAGCTACTATCTACCCATAATTAACATGACAAAGGCTTTCAATACAAAAATCAACCAAATCTGTGCACGGCTGTTGTGGAATGGTAAAACAGCAGCCATAGGAATTGAACGCATGCAGCGACATAGTAAAAATAATGGTATGTCGTTACATGCTACGTTTTCTATATATTACCAAAAGTGCCACTCTCTGATCCACATCCTACAAAAGAAATTTCCCCAGATTGTAGCGGAACAACCAGTCATTCCATCTGACAGACCTCCACCTTCAAAGATAAGCTGGCTAAATCAGATACTTGATTACCTTTTCGCTCACAATGGCCACTCTTCCCTAGTATTCAGACAAAAAATCTCCATTTGGGATGCTCATGGCCTGCTATTTCCCACACAAAACTCTACCATTTCTTACCTCGGTGGTAACAATCATGTGGTCACCAGGTTTTTCAAGCATTTCAAGCTGGAGCCAAGGTTCCTGGACTTTCTCGTAAAAATCAACCTGAATTCACTCCAGACAAACTGGTTCCTGCACTACAGGAGATTCCTCAAGAATATAGATCCTATGTGTCACAACTGCCATAGAACCTGTGAAACCTTTGATCATATGATAAATGATTGCCCAGCATATGACAAAATCAGAACTTTCATTACTTACCACTGCCACATTTCCCTGAACAAAATCTAAAATATTAAATGCTGCTTCCTCTCCAGGGATTATGTCACCACAAGAATCTCAACCTTTCTGACTTATGCCATCTGGTTGGCCAGATGTCGCAACAAGTTTACCTTTCCTCATCCCAAGCCTGAAGACACATTCATTTCCAAACTAAAGGAATTTCGCCATAAGGACAGAATAATCTCTTCCAGATTTTTATTTGACAACACGTGGAGTCTGATTAAGCTGGATTAACAACACCAGTAACCACATCAGAACATTTGGTTGCCTGACTAACATGGATAACTATTATTTTTGATTTACAATTGTATCATTATTACATATGGTTTTTTCAATAAAATTATTTATAAATAAAAATCACAAGTAGAAAAGATAGAGAAACAATATTAAGGGGATTGTTTACATATTAGATAGAATAATTGATTAATTAGTCAGTTTACAAAGAAAAATATCTAATGTAAGTCATTCAGGTTTAAATCTCAACAGATTCCTCATTATGAGAAAGAAGTAGAAACGTTTTATTAGATGTACAAGTTGATTTTAATCAGGCAAGTATTTTACAATCTTCGTAAAATATTTTCAAGCTAGAATTGAAAAAACAAACAAACAAATGTGCTGTGGAATACTTGGTTTTGAAGGCAGAAATGAGAGCAGTTACACTTTTGTGCAGTGCATCATGGGAAAGAAACTGCAAATTATGTATTTTTTGATAAAAATCTGAAGTGGAAATGGATTTGGAAATATTTCAATAGTAACAGAAGCAAATATTGATCAGTTTGATATCAGGTAGATATTGATGCAAAGCTGGAGAGATGAGAGCTGTTAAGAAGGGTTCTACCCCTAATTGACAGCTTCAGTCATCAAAACACTTCATTAAATTTAAACTCCAATTTACATATTATTTTGGTATATTTTAAGAAAGCTCAGACTTGAGTGAAATTAATTAGAAAATAATTGATACTTTACTGAAAATGACTACACAGAGGGATGATATGAAAGCCAGCAAATCATTAATTAATGTTCAATTCCAGAAAACCAATGTACTAAGAAAAATTAAGGAAAAAAGTATTTTAAAATAATCAATTTAGATGATCTGAATTTCTAAAAAGTATTAATTAATAATGGTGTCATAAGGTAATATAACTGTGCAGAAACATTATAAAATAGAATTAATACTTCAAACACAAAATTATCTTGACATTAGAAGAAAAGTTGTTTAATCATATAGGAAGATATTATTATAAATGTGGACAAAATTTTATTATTATCATTCTCAAGTATTGTTAATCCACTGTAGAATGAAGGTCTCTCCAAGTTCAATCTATCTTTTTTGATCTCTAGCCTCTCTTCTCTATATCATCTCCACATACTTCCTTCTTTCATCCATCCATCTCATGCTGTCTTGGTCTTTTATAATCTCTTGGAATTTAATTTAAGATTTAAATGATCTATCTGTTATCATCTGTTCTAACAATATGTCCAGCCCAACTCCAGTCTCTTAATTCTTTTAATGATGTCAGTTATGGCTGTTTGTTCTCTCATCCATGTATTTCATTTTCAGTTTTTTCTTATTATCCCTAATATGCATCTCTCCATACTTCAGTGAGTTGTTTGAAGTCTCTGTATTGCTCTTTTGTTTAAATGTCCCTCATATCCATAAGTAACAACTAGTAACACATTTATTAAAAACCTTATTTTTCAAACACATAAACATATTTTATTTAATATTAAGTTATTTTTATAAAAAGCACACCAACCCAGTTTAATTCTACGATTAATTTCATACATTGTGTTTCAATCTGTGGTAATAATCTGACCAAGATATTGGTAGTTGCTAACTTTTTCTAATTCATCATTATCAATCTTAATTTTCTTTTTTTGAGAAAATCCATTGAACATTGCTTTAGTCTTTTTAACATTTACCTTTAATCATATTTTCTTACTTTCATCTGATAATTCTTGCAATATATTCTGAAGCTCTAAAGCATTATTTGCAAAAACAAGTATGTCATTTGCCAAATCTAGATAACTTAAATAATCTCAATTTACATTTATTCCCTTAGCTTCCCATTTTAATCCACAAAATACTTCTTGCAAAACTGCTGTAAAGTTTTGAAGATATGAAGTCACCTCGTCATACACCCTTCTCAATGTTAATCTTTTTAATATCATTATGTAATCTAATTGTTGCTGTTGCAATTTTAGTATTCTTCAGAATATGACAATATTCTGGATCTACACCTTGATGATCCAATGCTTTAATTACAGAAGAAAAGTTATAGAAGCAAATGCCTTTTCATAGTATATAAATCCAAATCATAATGTCAGATCATATTCATTGTTTTTTTATAACTTCTCCTAATACTTGGATATGATCTACTGTACTAAAACTACTTTTAAATTCAGCTTGTTTTTTTGGTTGATTGAAATCCAATGTTCTCTGTAGATGAGTTGTAATTATCTTGGTAAAATTTTTGTATAAAACTGATAAAAGACTGATAGGGCTATAATTTTTAATTTATTCTTTATCAACCATTTTAAAATATTTTTATTTGCATTCTTACAACCATCTGGTACACCTTCATCATTTGCACATTTGGTATATAACTTTGCCAAAAAAATTTTTATTTCGTCATCTACCTCTTTTAAGATGTCAATTATGATTACATAGAATTATATACAAAACAAATAAGAAAGCAAAGTAATTCCTATGATTTTGATATTTTGAATAAGGAAGCAAAATATGAATTAAGTTTATGAAGAATTGAAAAGCTGTAAAACAAATGAGTATTGCGTATATATGTATGCTGCTGGAAAATAATACTTTTTGTCTAATAAATAATAGAGATTTATTTTATTTTATAGATGCATTACAAAGTGTTTAATAATGGGGTGAATTATATTATATATATATATGTAAATAATAGAGATACAACTAAAATTATACCAATTATTTGTTACATAGGTGGAGCTTTTACTGGAAAGTCATATTCCTCACAGCTCACACAGAATTGCTCTGAAAAGTTGGTTTTGCAGCAGTGAAAGGTACCTTTTATATTTACTTGGCCCTTTAAAGGCCTCATTTTGCTGCTAATGCACTCTTTCCTTCACTAAATCTCAGTTTTAGTGCATTTTAAACATAATTTCCCTATGTCTACCCTCTGCTTATCAGCATTTAATTACCCCCCCCCCTGTTTGATAGGTGGTTCAACTGTTTCATGGACCATAAAGGGTTTTATTCTCTCTTAGTCTCTTGAATATTTCTCTTACTCTAACTTCCCTGTCACTCAGAACTTGTTTATAAAGTTTTTAGTGTGTTGTTCCATTTATTTAGGTCATTTTTAACTATCTTTTTTTTTTCAGACACAACTTTCTTCTGGGGTAACTAACAGCCTAAAATTTCCACTCAATTTTCTCATTACTCAACTAAAATTGTTAATAATAAGTTTTCCAGTCTTTTTTTTTTTTTGTTTTTACATCAATATATTTAATTTCTCTCATTTCAAAATTGTTTTCTTCATTTCTCTTTTTATTCTTTCAAACGCTTTAAATATGGCCACTGCCCCTAGCGGAAAAAATGTGCAGAGACTTAAACTACATGAACTAAAACCTTCAAAATTATCCAAATTTCACCTATATCAAATTTCAAACAAATCTTAACTGAAAGCATCATCACCAAAGAACGTATTTCAAAGACTCTATCTCCTTGCCCTCTGGATTTTGCTCCTTTCAGGCTGTGGTTTGCTCTATCAAAGGTAAAAAGCAAGTCAAAAAGAACAACATAACCAATCATAATGTCATTCCAAGTACAATGGGAAAAACTAAAATTACTCATCTACAAAAGACAAAAATTAGCCTGTTGCATCTAAGCATTACTCAGAAATCTCCCCATCCATCCCTGAAACCTCTAAAGACTTAACATATAGCAATCCCTCCACAGTTAATGTCACATACGGATCCTCTTATCAATACACCAGGGAAAACAAGCCTATCAACATTGCTCCTTGCCAAAGACTCTTCTTTGCCTGGACTACACACCCTTTCCATATCCCCTTCCCATTTCATATGTATTTCCTTCCCCTTCACCGTATAGTACTTGAAGTTCATTTTGCCATGTAATCATCTCTTTGTAAACCTTTTTTAACTGTTGTGTATTTTGTCTTTTTGATGTATAAAAACTTTCATCACTGAGAAAAGAAACTATTTGTTAGATATATTTACAATATTATAAGCAACATTGTAAGCATTTGCTGCCTAATTGACTAATAAATAATAGAGACTTATTTTATTTTATGGATGCATTACAAAATGTTTAATGATGGGATGAATTATATATATATTGTGCCAATGCCGAATTGGCACATGTATATAAAATAATTTTGTATAAAAATTATTATCAAAATCTTTTGGAAAAAAGAATTTGAAAGCTACAATTAATTACTTTAAAGAGGGGAGAGGGAGTTTTCCTATAAAAAACAAAAAAAACAAACTAAGAGTTTCATAAAAGTTAAAGAGTATTATTATTAGAAATTAAAAGTTTAAAAAAAATATAAAAATCTCTTTTCATTCCAGTTTATTATAATAGATTATATTAGTGCGTGCGAATGTAAACAAAAGTATGCATGTAAGATATATAAAAAAATAAATAAATAAAGAAATGAAATGTATTTCAAAAGAAACACAGTGGTGGACTGCTAATTAAAGATATGAAAACAACACATTTTAAAATAGCTACTACTAATCAAATATTCAATCGAAAAACACGTTGTCCTATAATTAATCTAAAGGAATTTCGACAACACGTATTGCCGGGGGATATTAAAACAAAAACACTTCGCAGGTATAAATAGACCTTTTTTCGTTTTATCATTCAGTCAGTTGGAGTTTGAAATTCAGTCTAGTTTTACTGTGTCAGTTTACAGAAATGCAGTGCTGAAAAGCTTTTGGAAATATACGCTTGTGCTCCAGCCTTTTTAGTCCAATAAGATCATCAAAACCTGCCTGAGAAATAATGTCTGGATAACAACACAGAAACCCTCCGTCAAAACGTGCAGCTGTCTCCAAGAAGAAACCAACGGATTACCATAAATTCTCTTCCATAAACAAAATCTAACCGGTTAGATACAATCCAGCAGAAGCAGCAGAAGTAGCCACCGACAAGAAAAAAAATCCTAGGTATCTGTTTTATTATTATTTACAAGTAGTAGTCACCACTGTAATCCGTAAATATTGAAGCTTAACATTATATGAACTCTATCATACATAAAAGGAACTATTGATGTGTGTGCGTGAGTTTCAAATGTTATTAATGCTTTATTATTATTTTTGCGAATGAGAGTTAATTTAAATGTCTAAGATTATGTTGCTTTGTTCATGAAATATTCTATCATATGTTAATTTAAAAAAAAGAAAAAAAATGTGCGTGTGTGAAATTTGGATTTATAAAATGTTTAGAATGCGTTTATGTTGGTTAGTAAATTATATTTAAACTTAATTGATGTTGATTGAAATAAATTATTTTTAAAATTAAACTTGATCTGTCGGTCAATTCTTTTTATCAATCTCTTATTAACAATAAATATCATTGATTAAAATTATACTGGGCTGGTTAAGGGAATTGTTTCGAGCGCTGGATTATGAGCCTACTACCCGAATATGTTAGTCTTCAGACTAGCTGGCGCCCCGGGGTTTACCCCGAAACAAATAAAGTATTTGGATGGTAGGGGTTTGAATCTAGCAGCCGAGATGGGCCATTGTTGATAGTTAAAGCTATTAATAAGATCTCCCATTTTGCTCGAACGTGCCGGTTCGTTCACCTAACCTTTATAATATTATAAATGTATTGTGAAGGAGTTTGAAACCGGCCAAAACTTATATATACGTATAAGTAGGTGGTTTCAGCGGTTCGACCCGGTACAATATATATATGTAAATAATACAGATACAACTAAAATTACATCAACTATTTGTTACATATATTTACAATATTATAAGCAATATTGTAAGCATTTGCTGCCTAATATGATTGGCAAGATTACAAATGAATAATTGTTGCTGATAACAACCAGATACTTGGAATAATGCTGTTTTTCATTCTAGTAATTGCCTTGTGAAAGATCAAATATTATTTCTCTCCTCCAGACATTAGTGTAGACTATATTCTGCTAGTTGAGGATGATGTGTTGTGTGTTACTATCACACTAATTCCAATCTGATAAATTATTATTTTGATCATGACTCAATAACATTATCAATTGTCTCTTTCAAGAGGCCTTTAAAACTGAGACTTTATGTTACATATAGCAGCCAATTTATCTTCCTTACTGTGAAAAACTGGATTTACTAATGTAGCTGTTTATTGGTTGATTATGCTTTTGGCTATTTGTTCATGTTACTTCTATTTTATTGGTCAGTACTATTGTATATTGAATCCAATTTATAAAGTTGTATAGTTGGACAATTCCATTACTGAGGGTAAAGTTAAATCCACATTAATTACAGATATTTTAAAAGAAGCAGGTGAAAAAAGTAGAAAAAAATTATTATTAAGTTCTGTACATAATGTCTAAACGAGAAAGATCTACAAAATGATAAATAAATGTAATACATAATATTTGAAATAATGGAACAGTGAAAAATAATAAAAATTAAAGACCTAAACCTTTTTAGTGTCTAGTCAAAATCTTTACTAAGATCATTATAAATCATATATTAAATGACTCTGTCATATGACTTTAGCTTATATATTGTTAATTTAGCAGCATATTTTTTACCATCTCTCTGCACTTACTATAAACTTTAATAAGTATTAATAGATGCCACATCATAATGTTTAATAAATTCATATCTGGTGCTGTCGTATCCAATATCCTTAGATTAGTTTCAGTCTTATGGCTTTCATCAATGAGGATTGGATCCTGGAGCAGTGCATGTGAATCTTCAGCATCTAATGGCATCCTTATTGATAGTTCTGTTCCTACATATTGTGATGTCATTAGCTTTTAACAACTGGAGGCACTCTTAGTTTCTATAAAAGATGTAAATGGTAGCAGCTCAAAGGAAGGCACATTAGATACTAATGGTCCAGATGTTCTGTTCCAAAATCCAAAGCTTTTCATTGATGAAAGCCATATGTTTGAAACTGGTCTGGTGAAATTAGATAGGTTAATACTGGATAGGTATTTATAAAAAACTATCATATGACAGCTGTTATTACTTTTTATACAATAGGTGGCATAGAGATTATGAAAAATTGTACTGCTATAAATCATTTACAGTGCCGATTAAACAAAAAAAAACTTGATTTAAAAGTGGTTATCATAATTAAATCACATCCAGTACTAATAAACATTATGGAATATTTGTCACAATGAAACAGTAATGATTAGAATATTAATATTGATAAGGGTGCATGATAATGTGATTTCATCGGCAAGTATATGAGAAATATTTTATTTAGAAAGGAAATGTAAGGGTATAAAAGTAAATGGAGATTATATAGTCCAAATATTTGCAGAGGATGTGGCCATTTTTGTAAGGAATATTTTAAAGAGCATCAGAAAATGCTTTTAGTATTATCAGATGAAAGCAGTGTACTAAAGATATATATTAATATAATATTCAGTAATTTTTTCAAGAAAAAGATCTTAAAGAATGGTAGTATTTGTAATTATACATTGGACTATTTTCATTACCTAAAATTACTAGATTTTTTTTAGAAAAATTCAAACTATTTATAGTTTTGCAACATTCATCTACTAGTAACATTATACCGATCAATATTTTGAGTAGTCTTATCATTCTCACTTTTTTAGGTTTTTCTGGTCTGATAAATGTCAGTTCTGAATGGGGAATTGACCCTAGTATCTTTAAATCTGTGAATACTGAATGTAGAATGATGGAAACAATGGATAAAATTATTCATGTAATTAAAATTATATTGTACATGTTTCATATTGTAACCTAGTGTTATTGACACTTGGTTTATTTGGCATTATTTCCACAGGAAAACAATGCAATTTTTTTTTTAGAAAATAAAAAGATAAAATAATAATAATATTAAGTGATTAATAAAGTATACTATTTACTCACTTTAATGTGTTTTAAGCAAATAACTAATAAATTTAGTAATGTGATGTCATTTTGAAGAAGAGCATGAATAATTTAATTAAAATATTAACAATAAGAGCAATTTAATATAGTATAAAAGCACATATTATAAACAGTAATTGATTTTGGATGGGAGAGGGAGAGTAGATGAATGTCTTATCATAAAGTACAATAACTTCTGGTAATTTTTAAATTAATTTAGATAATAATGTATACAGAAATATACACCACTAATAAGCATTGTTAGTTAAAGATATTTATTATTTTTCATTATTTGTCAAATTACTTTGTAATTTGTTTAAATCATACGGAAAAATATATGACTGTAATAAGTTTTTTTTTTCCTTTCTTTTGTTTATGTATAATTATATGATTATTTTTCTGTAAGAGGTTGCTAAAACAAGACCGCCAAAATTTGAAAAAAGTTTAGTCTGACTTTAGTTTTACAAGGAGGAAGCAGTACTGAAATTCGGTAACAAATTTTTTTTTATTATTTTTTATTGCAGAAATAAATATAAGTCAAGTAAATTTTTAATAATATTATGCGTTGCTAATCCTATTTGATAAGATATTCTGTTTTCTGTTGCCATCTACCTATTGAAAGCTTTTTATACGCAAAAATGTACTGTCGTATGCTAGAGTTCAAAATGACCGTATTGACTACAGCAATCACGGAAAGTGTCATTATGTTTAAAATAAGTAATATAAGTAATTTCCATGAAATAATCAATGATTTGTTAACTTTACCTTATTTAATTATCTTTTTGTGGTATAAAAGAAAAATTATAATTAAAAAGACATATTATAAAAGCCAAGGAAAGTTAACTAGAAAATTTCGCGCTCTTTCTAAAAGAAATTGTCTGCTTTTGAAAATAATGTAAGTTCCCCATGTTAAAATATGTTTTATTCACTGAAAATTATCTAGAAATAATATTAATGATCAATGATATTTACTTATGTACCTGTATATTTTTTTTAAAAAGAAAATATAAATTTTCTCAAGGTAAATATCGGAAAATTTGTATGTGTGCATTTTACGGAGAATTCCTTATTAAAGACAAATTACAGTTCCTAGAGTAGGAATAAAAACTACAAACAATAGTGACTTAATTATAACCATAATATAATATGTTATATTATACATCAACTGGAGTCGTTAAAACTTTATATCCACGTAAGTCAGCTGCAGTCGTTATAATAATAGTATTTTGGAAAATTCGCGCATTAGTTTTATTCCTAAGCCAGCTAGCTAAAAATGATACGTATCGCCAATAGTAAAAAGAAAAGAATAGTATATGTGATCGTCTATCGTCAAATATTCGTCATGTTAAAATATGTATTGTTTTCTGGGATCCCAAAATTATAGCAGTTAATTCAAGGAAGAATTAACATCCAACGCTGTTATGTTTTTTTTTTTCTTTGCCTAATTTATTAATTGCACCAGAATGGAGGCAACTTTTATAGAAATGAAATAATAAAATGTGTTTCTTATTTTAAATTTGCTTCGTGAACTACGAATGGATCAAATTCTTCATCTAGATAAATTGCCCAACGGAAAAACATTTTTCTAGTGAGATAATAAGCACTTGTTAAATAATGATTTTTTTTTTACTAATTTGTAAAATTATGTGTATTTTTTTTTATATCAACAGGTGAAAGGCTGTATAGTCAAGTAATATTTAAATGACCTTGTAATCATAAAGGTATGTTTTCATGTAATTATTCTAGGTTAAATTTATATTCGACATGAAAAAAAAAAAAATTTTTTTTATAAAATGTGTTTACTTATGATATGCATTATGGGTATAAATTTATATGTTAGATGTGTAAAAGAAGAAAAATTCAGATACTTAATAGGTAAAATATCTAGTTAAAATTATCAGAAGTAATTAAAGAGAAGTGCTATACAGGATATTACTTATTTAAAGTTTGAAACAAATTTATACTATGTTAATTGAGGAACTTATTCCCAATTATTCTTCATTAACGCATTCACTTAATTTGGTTCAAGATACTATACTACCAATTACTTGTTGAATGTTTCTTTGGCAAAGGTGAAAATTATTATGTTTTATTTTGTGTTATCCATTGATTTCAGACGTTGATCTAAGTATACCCCGGAACATAAATTTAGTGTAATTAGTGTATTTGCTTGTCTTGCCCCGATATAGCATTGGTATATGCTTAAGATTCGCATAAGTAATAACCGTAATGTCTTTATTTTGTGGGATGGAAATTGATCTCCCCAAAAGCTTTATTTTCCATGAGGGGAATAGATAAATCTAGTATTTGGGTATGTTTATAACCCAAGTGATCGCTTCTCAGAGTTAGGACGATCAGTAATTTATATCGTATTTAGTGTATTTCATTCATTAAAATCCCAGGAGAGGATTATAATTGGTGTGTGTTCCTATTATGCCCAAGTAAGAGGACCCACCAAACTATTTTAATATAGTAGTTAACTCTACAGACCTTCAGTGTTATTCCATATTCCTCATGAGAAAATAGAGATAATTCCACCACGGAAGGTGTTGAATATTGTGTTTTGTTTAGAAAGTTATGGCAAGATAACGGGTATATTGGAGGTTAATTCCTCACGATCCATTTAGTATAAATAGTGTGCTAGTATATATGATCAATGTCTGGATTGTGTGGCGGAATAGTGCTGGTAATCCACACGTAAGTCAATGGAGAGAGTAAGTTTAAAATTGCGTGATTTAAAAATTTTTATTTGCCAATGGAGGGTTCAAATACTAGGTTTAATTCGGGTTAATGATTAAGTAGCACTCACAATATAACTTATACTGAGGAATACAATGTGTATAACAACTTCAGTTGTTATTAAGGTAAATATTAAAATAATAAGTGTAACTTCTGATAAATAACCCATAAATTATAATAAGTTATCTAAATAAAAACTATCATTTAATTAAATGATATGATAATAAAAATTGTTTGTACGTATTGCCTAGAATCAAATTGTTTTTGTTTTAAAACAGATCTATAGTCAATAAAGTTAAGTAACCGTTCATATAAGATACACTAAACGGATGAGTTGATGTATCGATAATAATATTTATTTTGTTATATTCAATTTGCATAAATGTAAAAAGAAGATGAAGAAGTAGTCCGAATCCAGGTCTAAAAGTATAGACGAATTAATGTTAGTTATATTTTGTTTTATCCATATGGGATCGAATAAATTGTATATGTTTGTTTATTATGTTAATCATAAAGGATAGTTTTGTTAAATTGTAATAATAAATCATAATCTTGTTAAAATTTAACAATAAATTATAGTCTTGTTACAAGTTGTCTTGAGTCATTTTTCTTGTGTGCTAAATAAAAGTGTATTGGCATAATACTTGCAATACTTTTCTTGAGTCCGAAATCATTTATGAAATCTTAAATTCAATACACCAGATAGACAATTGTAAGCAGATCAGAATATTTCAGTATAGTTTAATTTAATAAGAATTATTTATGGAATTGAAAACTTCAGACCAAGATATTTTATTTTATATGTGTGTAAAACCACTTTATTCCCAAACTAGTAGGTTTTGGTTGCACATTATTTCGTACACATTTAAGTGAAGTGTCTAAGTAATAAATCTTAGTTAAATTATTGTGTTGTCATGGATAATGGAAGGACACAAAAGCACCCTTGTCTTTTCATCATTCCGACTGAGATTCTGGATTAAAAAGGGCTGTATTATTCAAAATTATGCGTTGTTATTGAATATGGTTATCATCTCGTTAAATATTATAATAGTTGATATGTGGATGAAGACACCTGGAATTTAAATAAGGTAAATGTTTCCTATAGCCGACCAGAATGTCAGTCATATGCGACAACACAATACTGCCTGAGCATTTTTCTTTAAAAATAACAGAGAACCCTGAGATTAGTGTCATTATTATAAGTGCTCTTAAATTAAGAATTGATTCATTATGATCAATATTACAAGCGTGGCATGGCTTAAGAGATTGAAACTTCTGATTGTATAATAATAAAATATTGAGATCATATTGGCAAATTAATGAATGTTTTATTTTAGTCAGTAATATTAACAATGACATGAAATCATCATCATCATTTTCGAACAGTGCAAGTACTTACAGCTCAGAGAATGTGTTTTGGATAGAGAAAGAATGTTAGTTTATTCTAAATTTTCTTTTTAAATTTATTTTATTAATGATAATTTTTTTTTATTCTATCTCTGTCTGAACTGCATATCGCTGTAGCTGAATTAATATAACTAACCAAACGTCGAGCTATATTAGATAAAAATATAGGGTTTGCTACCCGTCCTACACGGAAGCGTCCGAATTCTCTTTAATAGAATTAGGCTTCCGGAATTGATTTAATAGAAATGAAGTCGTCTTTTATTAGGTTAGAATATATATGGTTGCAAAAAGGAGTTTGTTATTAACTGAAAGAAGATATTTTGATTTTTTTTTGAGACCATGAAAGAACTGATCAGCGTAATGTTTACTCCATATTTTCATGTCTTTGCAACTGTTATTACTATGTGAATATTTATATAGTAAAAAAACATGGATGGACTGTTCACAAACATGTGTCGACAAGTGTGATGAGTTTATTGACTTGATACCTTTGAGTTTTATATCAAGAAATTCCATGACTTTTATTCTCAGTGGCCTGATGGTTCTTAACTAAAATATAGTTTTCATGAAAGCACAATTTATTGCATATGAGAATGATCTTTATTTTACATAGATAATTACAGTCATGATAGAGAGAATTAAATGATGACCCATTAAGAGACTATAAAGTTATCGGTCATGGCAGCATTTGGTGGTCAAAAGTGAATGAACTAAGAATCTTCTTATTATGGATCCAGGCTGTCTTCAATGGACACCTTTTGTTTAGCTATTTATAACTGCAGATCACTTTCAAGTGAGGGAAGATTGTATAAGTTGAAAAAAAAGGTCTCTTATCAAATGGGAAATTGTTGGACTTTGTGAAGTTAAAAGAAAAGATGAAAAGACAATTAATTTAAAAAATGAATATAAGGTCCAAATATTGGAAACATACATGGAATGGGATTCATTGTAAATAATAAGTGGAATAATCACATTGTGAAGATTGATAATATTTAAGACAGAGTGGCAAGATTTATTACCCAACTTAATGGAAGATATCAAATGCCCATAATTTGTATTGAAGTAGAAAATAATATACAAAATGCTTCTGATCAAACCAAACTGAACATATTAGAATTACCATGGTAGATTTTAATTCTAGAATTGATAAATGATAGAAAAATGAAATAATTGTGGATACATTTGGTTATAGTAGTAGAAATGAAAGAAGACATAGAATTACGGAGTTTACATAAAAATCTGTATATTATGAATTATTTCTTTGACAATAATTCTAAATGTAAATGGACATAGAAAAGAATTGGATTACTAACAGAAAATGTTAATTCAAGACTGTATTGTTCTTAATAGATCCAAAACTGGGACATCACATAATGGGATTTAGGATACATGTTAATGTAAAACTAAAGAGATCAAAACTATTAAG
This sequence comes from Epiperipatus broadwayi, assembly GCA_028023455.1. Taxonomy (NCBI): domain Eukaryota; kingdom Metazoa; phylum Onychophora; class Udeonychophora; order Euonychophora; family Peripatidae; genus Epiperipatus; species Epiperipatus broadwayi. The sequence continues at coordinate 1,607,517 of JAQFVV010006350.1, forward strand.
AAAGTCAATATTAGAATTGATATTACTATTGTTCAGAAACACTCCAATATATTTACATTAAAACTTGTAAATTGTTTTAAAATATTGACATACTTAAAATGTGGCTCAGATTTTATTAAAATCAATAAGAAGGTAAGAAATTTTCTGTTAAGCACATTAACAAAGATAGTTGGTATGAAAAAGTGACAAATTTTTACTGAAATAAAACTATGTATGAAAATTTTTAAAATGATCTATTGAGTAGAATTGAATATTTAGAGATTTGTAAAATGATATGAAAAAAGTTAATGATATAAGAAAATTTAATTGTTAGTTGGCTAGAAAAGCGACAGAAGAAAATAAAACATCTCCAAAGTATAAAATAATGTCTTGGTTCAGGAAGTTGAGTTATTTCTGCAATTAGAAGAAAAGACAAAAATAGAACTAGAAAGAAAGATGACATCATGAAATGTGCAGAAGAATTCTACAAGGAATTATATAGTAATAAAGAACAAGTAAATAAAGTATCTCTTGAAGTTAATATATTTTCTAAATTGTCCAACATTTTAAATGAAGAGGTGAGATATGCAGTTAAGTCTGTGAAAAAGGGAAAATTTTCAGAAAATGATGGAAATATAATTAATATCTTAAAAAAAGCAAATGAAGAAATACAAAAATTGTTGGCAATTTTATATTCTAAATGGCTAAATGATAAAGATATATCAGCTGATTGGAATTATTCAGTAAGGTGATAAAGAAGATATTAGAAATTATGGGCTCAATTTTATACAAAATCTTTCCCAAAATAAGTATGACTCACCTACAGGTGCAAACTTTGGATTCTAATCAACCAAAAGAACAAGTTCCATTGAAAAATAGTTTTAGCATACTTCATCATGATCATTTCAAAGTATTGAGAGAAGTTGTAGAAAGGACCAATGAATATGAATTGCCATTATGCTTTGGATTTGTAGATTATGAAAAGACCTTTGATTCTATAAGCATTTCTATAATGATTAAACTATTGGATCACAAGATATGGACTCAAGTTAATATCATATTATGACGAGTATTTTTTTAAAATACAACAGTTAACAATTAGATTACACAATGATACTAAGTTTTAAATTGCGCTTTATGCAAAAATGTGTTCGAACCCACTATGGCAAGGGCACTGTGCACTGAACATAATAATATGAAATGAAAGATTAAGCAGACATGCTTTATTGCAAATGACAATTATGCAATAGACCGAAAAGAATTGTGCTTTACAATCTCCAGAAAATGGTCTTTATGAAAGAAAACTTTGCATAAATTTTGCATAAATTACCACTAAACTTTGCTTAAAGTAGGCTATGAATATGGAGACTTAAGTTCTCTGAAAGTGCTCAGCTGTATAATTCTTTTCTAATAATAATAAGCTTCACTTTTTTTTTTTTTTATGTAAAGTGCAATTTAAAACTTACCACTCAAAGGTGAAGTAAAAAAACAAGGATTTTATTTCAATGATACTAAAAAGATTAACATTGAGAAGGATTTTTTTTTCTATCTCCAAAACTTTTGATTCAGCTAAGGGATTAAAAATAAATGGAGATTATTTAAGTCATTTAGATTTTGCAGATGATTTGCTTGTTTATGTAAATAATCCTTCAGAGCTTCAGAAAAGGTCACAAAAGTTATAAGATGAAAATAAAAAAAACAGGACTAGAGACACATGCAAAAACATTAACATAATGTTTGATGGACTTTCTCATAAGAAGAAAATAATGATTGATTATCATGATTTAGAAGACATTTACCATTACATATATCTTGTTACATTATTAATACAGTTGGAAATATAATGGATGAAATTAATCATAGAACTAAGTTTCAATAGAGTGTTTTTAGTAGAAATAATTTAATACCGAAAGAAAATATGTTGTGTATTAGAAAAAGGTTTTTAATAGATATACCAGTTTTTATTTTCCATTTGAAACTTGGACATGAGCAGAAAAGCAATCCAGAAACTTCAGGTCACTCAACTAAGTATGGGGAGATATATTAGGAAAAATAAGAAGAGATTGAAAGTGAAATACATGGGTGAGAGAAAATACCTATTACTGTCATCATTGAAAGAATTAAGAAAATGTAATAGAGCTGGGCAGGACATATTGCTTTAAGAAATGATAACAGATAGGCAGTTGAAGTTTTCAATTGATTCCAAGAGATTGTAAAAGCATTGAAAAGAGACCATATGAGACACATGAATGAAATAAGGCAGTTTTCTGGTGTGTTGTGAAAAAGAGAGAATAAAGATTAGAGAAACTGGATTAAACTTGTGAAATATATGGGTGGCATAAGGAGTTTGACACAATGTTGTGAGAAGTAACATACAGAGGATCGCTGATCCGGTATTGTTTTCATAATCGATGAAAATTATAAAAATGTTAAAACACATTATTTATTTTATAATAGTTTAAAGCAGGGGTGTCCAACAAGTTGATCGTGATCCACCGGTCGATCGCAAAGCCATTTTGGTCGATCACGAGGCCAATCTGGCAAGAGCTGTTGGGTAACGAGTGAAACAAATTTAGACAATATTTTCAAGTGTTTTTATTATTTTTGTTTTTGTTCTAATTTTTTTTTCAATTCTAGATAGGTGAAGTCCACTAAGCCGTATCATTATTGAAAATAAATCTTGTTAATAATTACTCATGTTGCTTTAATTCCACCGGACATGAGTTTTTTGGCTCGTTAAATAATTGCTATTTTTTTACTAGGTAGATATATAAAAATAGTATGTATTTCACATCTCCCTTCACTTAGACTACGCCTATGACAACAAGTCGATCGCAACACATTTTTAAAATAAAAAGTAGATCTTATGAACACAAAAGTTGGCCACCCTTGGTTTAAAGTTTTAAATGACTCTAAGACAAAATGTATGTGTATGTAGTAATAAAAATGATATTTTTATATAAAACTATTTTTTCTATATACTTGCGGCAGGAGAAACGTAATATTTTCGCAAATAAGCTAAATTATTTTTTTAAAAATATATAATATTGTAATCCCCCCCCCCCCCGTGCGTATTTAAAATGCAAAATCTCGCAAAGTCGTCCAAATGTTTGTTATTATTGTTGTGATAATGTTTATATAAATTCTATTTTACCAGACATTTGGAATAAAGTATTAGTTTATAAATACAACTGAGATTTTTGCTCCCCCCGCCCCCAATACCATTTCAAATCTTTAAATCATTTTTTTTAAAAGTAAATTTCTCTTTAGTTCAAAAACGCGGAATCTTTGTGAAATAATGTTGTGATATTTACTCTCTTTCCCATTTAGAAATAATAGAAAACTTATTTTTGTTTCTGATTGATTTTTTTTTTATCATTTAAATTTTTTTGTAACTGTATGTTTAATATATATATGTATTTGCATTAGAATTGACGGCAGTATGGAAAACACACAACCATCTCAAATAGATGAATACTACCCCCCCTCCCTCTAATATTTGCTTCAATTGCTCACCGTTTGAAAAAAAAATTATAAATTTGATTTCATAAATTCGTACTCTCATCCATCGGTATATGAGTGCTTAGACGAGTCATTTCTTAGCCTTTCTCATTTTGTGTATTTAGTTAGTTATGTGATTATTTCTATCTTTATTTACTTATTCCATTCTTTTCAAGAATGCATTATTCTATTTTCTTTTACTAATTATTGTTGCCGTTTTAAAGTGTATAGTATTAAAATCAAATTTTGTCATAGATCGGTGTATATATTTATGTTAAACATGTATTTGAAGGATCAACAGGAGTTATTGGTAAGGGGGAACAGCTGTGAATGCCAAATTGATTTAGTTATATATTTCAGCAATAAGATATTTTTGGTCATAATCAAATCTTTTTAAATCAGTTGCTACTGGTTGGCAATTTGGTAGTGGAATTTGAACATGTTCTAATTGAGAAATTACATTTTTGGTTTTTGATACTTTTTCTGTATCACAATGTCTCGAATTTCGTATTTATATAATCCTCTCTGTAAATATTGGGAATTATATGAGATAACAAATAATATGTTGAATTTTTTTTAAAAAAAACTCAAACATTTGTACATGGCAGCTATCATTAAGTCAAAGATCATACTCACTTGCAGTAGATTTATAGTGAATGATAAAAAAATATAAAATGGTTCCATGTTTTTTCTTATCTGTTGCATATACAGTAGATAGCATGTAGATTCATTTAATGTACAGATTTTATAAAGATGTGTTAACTATTCTTAATACATTGTTGTAAAGGAAATGGTTAGGAGGTAGATTGACTAGTGAATTTGTTAAAACTTTACTTCTTCCAGGAAAAAAGAAGTGTTACATTTAGAATAAAAGAAAAGTATTATAAGATCAGATTAGTTCATCTTCTGACTTCATGTATTGGACACACTGGTTCTTGATCCTATAAAGATTATATACGTAGTTCTGTATGACTATATTTTTCGAAATTGATATATTAATTGGTTTGCATATTATTTTTTGTGCATAAATCTTTATCAATAGTCAAACAATAGTAATATAATGTTTTCCTGAAGGTTTGTGAAGATGGTCTTTTAGTTGTATTTATATATTGGATTACTTCCATCATCTGATATTGAGTATTTTAATATCTTTAGAAAAATTTGACTTTATTTCAATTTTTCCAAATACATTCAACTGTTAGTAATAGCACACAGGTTGGTGTATGCACAACATTCTGAGGGGTATTATTCATTTTTCAGATGTTGTTGGCCTGACCAGTGACAGTAGTAGCATGGGAATCAAACCTGGACCCTTGGATTTTTGAATATTGAATTTTAAGGCAATGCTCTAGCTAACTGAACCATCATGCCAAAGGAAACAATCAATAGAAATTCCATATACTTATCTATGATGTTACCTCTGAATTCTCCATTTTTTCCTAAAAAAACAAAGTTGATTAGTGGTTTCCTTACATTATGTATAGTGACACTAGTTTGATATATAGGTTTATAATGTGAGCAGCTTCTTTGAATTTTCTTTTTTGTATCTTTATCTCTCTATTCAATATTTTTTGTATTTTTCCAATTGAACATATATTCATTGGTACATACATATTCTGCTATCTTAGACACATCTGTTTTCTCTCTTCTAATTATCAGTTTATGCTCTTGCAATTTTTTTTCATTGGTGTGACTGGTGAAGAATGTATATTGGTGATACTAATCACTCCATTGAAAAGCAATTGCAAGAGCACAAAATTGATAATTTGAAGAGAGAAAACAGATGTGTCTAAGATAGCAGACCATGTATGTACCAATGAATATATGTTCAATTGGGAAATTATAAAAATATTGGATAGAGAGGAAAAGATACAAAAAAGAAAATTCAAAAAAGCTGCTCAGATAACAAAGGGAACAACTTTATAAGTCAATTTAGTGTGACTATACATAATGTATGAAAATCACTAATGGAACTTTGCTCTTAGGAAAAAGTGGAGAAATCAAGAGGAACCTCATAGGAATTATATGAATTTCTACTGACTGTTGCATTTGGAAAGAGAGTGTTATCTTAAAATTCAGTATTGGAGAATCTAAAGGCCCAGGTTTGATTTCCATGCTAATAATGTCTCTGGTCAAGTCAGCAACACTTGAAGAAGAGGAGGAATAATGTCTCTTGAAACATTGTTTATATACTGTGTCTTATTACTAACACTTTAATGTAATTGGAAAATATAATTAAAGTCAAATTTTTCTGAAGACATTCAGTACTTAAATTAGATATTGGAAATAATCCAATTTATAAGTACACTTAGTATTGTAAGTTTAATACATTTGATCATATTATAATGGAACCCACTACCCCAAAATTGATGGTGCCAGATATACCAGAACCGCAGGGTACACCATATGACGATGCGAATATGAGTAAGTAGTTGGATGATTTGGATGAAATGTGTCAACCAACCTACAACAAGTCATATCCAAAATGCATGATTTAATGACACATTTGGATGTGTCAGATGTTACTGAATCAGAAATGGCATATAACAAAGGGAGCACATCTCACTACTGTTAGACCTAGGCCTTCAAATAGGATGCTAAAGATGTCACAATGAAATGCCCAGTTCCAAATCACATCTACTTTCAATATACTAACTTATAATTTACTAACAATATTTCAATGTAACTTAGACCAGTGCATATTCATTACATCTCCTTTTTTAGGTCCCATTATACCACAGAATTCAAACTCAGGGAGTTCTTGCAGTCAGCTCTCTTCAGGGATGGACCTACTCCTTTATAAACCAAATATGCCTATATATAAGCATAGATATAGAAAAATATTGATGATGATCAATTATTTATAAGAGCAATGCCTAATATGATGATGATCAAACATCTAGTGGCTGATGATCAAACAGATCAAGTGGCTTCAATGACTAAATTTATTAACATATATAATAAATATTTACAAACAAAAGATAATAAAATAAATAAATATTCGGTTATCAAGAATGGTTTTTTTATCATCTTGATGGCTTCATACAACAGAAACAAAATAATTTGAAGTATATTATATACAAAATTATACTATGTAATTCATTAAATATATACATAAAATAAAAAAAAAGAAAAGCAAAATGATAATTCACTAATTCTAAAGCTACCCCATTAATGTAATTATTAAAATGACATTTTTAAGCTAGGTTAAATACATTTATAACTATTTTTTTATATTAAAAACAAATATATATATATAGCCCCACTCCCATCTATGTGTGTGTACAAGTCCTAGTAAAATTAATGATAGATACAATAGAAAGACCTTTTACTCAGTGGGTTAATTGTGCATTCAGAAATAAAACAAAATTACAAGTAAATATTATTAAAACTTATTAGTAGATTATCTAGTCTTGTTGTCCTAAAGTTTTGCCCTCAATGTTAAATATATAAAAACCTTACTTGAGGTGAGGTCACCTTGATGGATCAATGTTGAATTCTAGAGGAATCTGAAAATTTACTTTTATTAAAAAAATAATACATATTAATTGAAGAGGATTCATTTTTTAATTTACATCAACGTGACATTTATCCATCCACTGCTTCCACTTTTAAGTTGCAGGTGATCGAATTTGAAGAATGAATCTTAAACACACAATAAATAGATAAACTTTCAAATAAAAATGACAAAATCAAGAAAAAAATAATCATGTGAATCAAAATATCATATATTTATCTTGAGGAAAGCAAATGTCAATCTCCATGCATACTGTTCTTGTTCACCAACTCTATTGCTATTTATGAATCTCATGCTTCTTGATTTAAACAAACACATATGAAATATCTCTCCTGAATGTATATAAATCCATGGAAGATTGCGGTACACCAACATTTTATAAGACAGACATCTTGCTGGAAAATTTTATAATTCCATAATTTCCTAATGACATTGAAGTTAGCTTAGGAATGTCCCACAGCATTGGCTTTTTACTCCAAATACATCATAATGTTTCCTTTATTATAAACTATTATTTATAACATGGCTTAAATATATATAAAAATAGCTTTTAAAGACAGCAGTTAATTTTTAGTAGTTTCACATTTTTCTTTCATCATTTCCATAATAATAAATTCAATCTTGCAGAAATTAAAGTTTAACTTTCCAGTTTTCTTCTATTCAAAATAAAGATTTTATATCATCTAGAAACTAAAAATATTAAAATTTTACTGTTTTTAGATGCCAAATAGTTTTTTTTTTTTTTTAAATAAAAACTTAACTTTTCTGCTGTCAGTTCAATTCCAGATTTTTTTTTTTAATCAAGAATGCTACTCTGCTGTCAGTTCAATTGTAGATTTTTCCAGTCAAGAACATTGCTAGATTGTCAAGTGCTAGCTAAAAAGCCTATTGTTACAACTTGATAAAAAAATCAAATTATAAAATAATAATAATATTATTTTTATTTAATTTTTATTATGCCAAACTCGATCATTTAACAACAATTTTGACCTCATATAAATTTTAATCTTTAATTATGCCCATTCTATAAATCAATCAATTAGTATTTTTAGTTATTGAAATTAAATGAATAAAAGAAAAACAATTAATTTCTACCAATAGACGAACATATTAGTTTATATGCCTATATATTTCATGTATGTAGCAAATTTTTTTGCTTTTTCACAATAGATAAAAAAAAGAATTAATTTCTCAAACACATTAGTTTATCTATATGTTTATGTACTACATTTGTATAAGCAAGTATATAAGATATTTTATTTGCCTACCATTGTAAAAGAAAATGGGACAGATGTGAAGGATAGTTGTAAGCCATCTCTTACAATATACTTTGATTCTTTGATAAAATGTAAGATTATATCTTGATAATGTACTTTTGTAATTTTATATGAATCATTTGGTTTAAGTTCATATATAGATATATTATGACTATTGAGAATGGAATCACAACACTTTTGATGAAAATAATAGCTAAAGTAGGGTAAGATTAGTTCAGGTCAGCAGAATTAAAAGAAAAATAAGTGATAGAATTAGTGTTAATTTATCATGTACTGGCTAATAAAGGGTTACCAATAAAATAATATTCTGTAATTACAGAGGGAGCCAGAGAGCTAATTTTTGTGAATTAAAGGGGGCTTGTTATAAAGTAGGGGTGTTCAATCTGTGATACATGGGCAAAGTGCAGCCTAGCATAACTATGAATTTAGACAACCCAAAACTGTAGACTCTACTTAGAGCATTATGAGATTTTTTGTGTTTACATGTCACAATTTGATTCAAATAAAGTATGTACAATCTTAAATATAATGTGGAAATATCCCATTAGTTTTATCTTGCTGTTTTTTCTTATATAGTATAAAAAGCAATACTGTTGACAAATTTTAATACTTAGATATGTACATTTTCTATATTAATGATTACAAATTTGGAACCTGCTTGACAATTTTTGAAGATTCTCTAAATGAGCCACTACATAATTAGCATTATTTTATGAGAATGTATTGCCTACATTTAATGGCAAATATCACAAACATTATGCATAGATTTTTTTTTTTGTTATCAGCTTTTGGTAATGTTTGTGTATTTAATGTGTAGTCCAAGACATGCCCTATTTTTCCAATGTGGTCCAGAGATGCCAAAAGATTGGACATTACCATTACAGAGCACAAAGTTTATTTGAATAATGAAATATTGCTAAGCATATACAGTAAATTAAAGGGTTAGATTTTGTATTTAAAAATGATAAACTATGCCCTGAATTATTGAGAAGAAAATAAATAAATATTGATATTAAAAAAGTCACTGCTTAAATAAACCTTGAAAATTTATATCTTGTAAAACCTGAAAGAAAAATCATTTGTAAGAAAAGTGAAAAAAAAAACCCCAATTAATTCATTAGTTATCAGGATCAAAAAATGGGCAGATGGATAAGTTGGCATTTGAGATTTTGAAAACATATTTTTAATCAATAAGTAAATCCTCTATAAAAGAAGATATGAAAGTAGTTTTCAGTTATATGATTTGAATTAAAATTTTGTTGTAGTTCAGTTAGTTGATTGATTGAATTGAAAGTTAGACGAGAAGAGAGTAATGGCTAAGGTTGGTTTAATTTTAATATTGGACACCAAATACCATGATGGAAACACAATTTTTCACCATCTCCATTCCCTTTACTTTTAGCAAATAATAATAATAGATGCCAGATGATATGCCCTTTAAATACCTATTCTGTCCTATCCAATATTTTCAGACTAGTTTCAAGCTTATGGCTTTCATCAATGAGAAACTTTGTATCTTAGACCTGTGCACCTGGACTTTTAGGGTCTAATGCACCATTCTTCCAGAATCTATCATTTACCTCTTCACTATACTGTCAAGCTATTGTACAAACTAAAAAAACATTTAAATTGGTTCAATTTAAGCCTACTTTCTTGCATAAGTCATATAGATTCCGAAACCAGTTCACTTTCTATATATTATGGTGTCTTTAGTTTTTAATAATTATAGAACCTTTGATCTATGACCAGTATTTGATATAAACCAATAAATTGTAATCTGACTCCACATGATTTCAGTTCATATTGCTGTTATAGCAGCATAATTTTTCACCATCTTTACACCACTTAGTGTAAATTTTAGTGAGTAATAAGTTCCTTATTGATGAAAACCATACACTTGAAATTAGTCTGGAGATATTGGATAGGACAGCACAGGATTGGAATTTTTAAAGCATTACCTTCTAGCATCATTATTACCCACTAAAGCTTATAGTAAGTGACAGAGAGATGGCAACAATTTATACTGCTCTAACAGCAATATGTAAGCTGAAATCATGTATTGGAGTTAGATGATATTTGATTGGTGTATATCATAATGAGAAGTAATCCAGGATTACAAAAAGCAATATTTAAAATATTTTTTAACATTAGCCACAAGAGTCTATGTTGATGCCGTTATGATTTTGCAAATGTGTGGGTAACAGCCAGTAGAAGTATATTAATCATTATTTCAAATCCATATAATTCTTTGGATATTAAAAGATACCATATTACAAAAAGAAGTTCTAGAATGTTAGACAGCTATCTATTTGATTACTTGAACTGTTAATCTGAACTACAAGCCTAATCTGATAAATTACCTGACTAATAATCTAAATTTAAAAAACCTATAATATTATCTGATTTATACAGTAATCTTATTCGAGGAATAAACTAAATAAGGATTATAGATGTCAAGGATTTAAACCATGCTTGACTGATTTGAATATTTCAATCCAAGACCCTTCAAATATATTGCACAACAGCTTTCATGATATGGCTATAAAAGATATCTATCTATAATTGTATTCATAAAGCCACATATTTATTTACTAGTAAAACTTATTTTTTATTAAACTAAGTTTGACCTAAATTAATATATAATTTATCATTTTTACTTCTAATTCTGTAACAGTTAGGTACACTGAAATATATATTTCTGTACAGAGGTTAATACAAAGTTTTTTCCCTTTTTGAGAAACTTTAGGGAAATTTTACATTTATTTCCTTTTATCATACAAAGAGAGCAGAAAAGATATTTGCATGAAGTTGTTATTTTACTATTTTTCTTTTTTTTCTCTCCCAGCAAATTAATATTATTTGAATTTTGCCATACTATATATGTGATAGAAATAAATAAATACAGATTTTAATATTTTTAAATTAATGAAGTAATAATTGAAGATGAATTGATAAATATTCAAGAACATGTTTTTAATTTTATTTTAAAAACGAGTTTATTCCACTATATATCAATTCAAGTTATATGTCATAAACTAAATATTAGCATTTGTCATAAATTACATATTAGTATTTATGTTACCGCAAATAAAACATTATATATAACTTGTTCCTTGGTCATTATTTTTTTGTGTCTCATAAATATTTTATTTTATAAGAAGACAGTTCTCTTAGGAAATGTATGTTGATGAACTCAACATTTCACTTAGGTCATAAACTATTCCATGCGATAAAGTTACATTTTAATTCTTATTTTTTTTGACATATGTTTTAAGTCTATAAAATTGTTCATCCCAGTTTTCCTGGAACTGTTGAATGGAATAATGCTATTTGTTTTGAAAAATTGCTTTGCATCCTTTTAGCTATATGAACCATGGAAGAGTTAATTCAGCTCTTACTGGGTTTTTGAAGAGTATTAGGTGTGATCTTACATTAATGAAGAAAGGGCAAAAATCACTAATGGTATGAAAGTTTTTTCTTCTAGCACACATAATTTACACATTGTGTCAAAAGACCACTTATGAAATTTGTTGAGAAAAATTATAGCTAGGAAACCATCATAAAGAAATTTAATGACAGTAAATGTACATCTAACAACATATCTAATATTTTTCAAGATATACGGATTTCCAATTGGGGAAAATAATTGGATTTTGGTCTGCACTATCATTCATAGGATTTTGTATATTATTTGAGTTATTTGATGACTGTTCATTTGACCTCTTGTACCAAGGTATTCTTGTCCACATCTTATCATGTATGATATTTCCCACAATTTTATAAAATATGATGTCTGACAATACAAATTCTACTGAATGACTTGGCTTTAATTAAATGATTAAATAACTTAACATCAATGAGTCCCAGACCATTGTTTTTATGTTGTGTGACAGAGTTTAAGATCCTGTAACCCATAAATAATTATTTATATGTCTGTTAATGTTTTCTACTGATATATTGCTTATCCAAGTCCATGATGGAGTTAACTATTTTTATCTTTCATCTCAGTTGGTATTATTTAATAGAACTGAAATATGATAATTTAATTGAGAACTTATTGGTGATTAATTTGTTCATTATTAAATTGGCTTTTGTCATTGAGTCACATATTGGAATACCCAGAAATTTGGTTGGAATTGTTGTACACTTTGATGAGATTTTTTTCTCCAATAATATCTGCCATGTTGAAAATTTGTTCTCTGAGATTATTGATCCAGTTGCTTGTGAATATTTTTTAGGCACTCCTAAATAATGAGAATATTAGAGGCTCCTCTGGTAATTACTGCTACATTACCAACATAAGCCAGTATCTTTATTTGTCTTGGGACAAATATTCCTAGAATATTACAAGTGTCCTCTCTCAAAAGAGAATCAATGTAGATAAGAAAATAAAATGGGATAGAAATGATCATTATGGCAAAAAATATTGGAGAAAGCTTTATATAAATTTTTGTTGCTGCTTTTTTATTTCTTATATAATTTACTAGGCTATATAAAAGGATTGGGTTTTCTGGTAAGATATTGGATATCTATTTCGCTAAACAATGCAGGTTTACATGATCAAAGACACTTTTGAAATTATTCTTTATTGTAACCCATTAGACAGACAATTTTGTTTCACATATGATACTACTCCCTGGTTTGCTAATATTGCATGCTGAATGTTTTTCAGATATATGATAATGGATAGATAGAAGTTTAGTTGCCAGGGTGGACTTCAGATATCTAATAATATTTTAGAAAATATTTTAATATGTATATCTTCAACTGTTTTAGGTTTTAATTGATTGGTAAATAAATTTATAATATTTGGAGTCTTCAGTATCATAATAATATTTGCTTGTTAATTTCTGGCTTATCTATCTAGTCCATAGTTAATAAATTAAAGAAACTTGTCATGTGATAAGGTATGAGATATTTCATGGACTTGCTTAAGTTTGTTGTTATACTTGTGAACTTTGTTGCAGTTTTTATCTTTAATCACATTGTCTACAGAAATTAATGTTGGTTGTAGTAGATCTGCCAGTCTCATAATGTTAGGTTATTGTCAGTGAATTGATGTTAGAAATATTTCCAGATTGCATGATCTATCTGGCTTTCCACTAAAATGGTACTATCTTGTTTTTTTAATATGTGAATTCCTCTCTGGTAATATGTTCTTGTTTTGGCATAATTAATAATGGTTTCAACCAATTTGTTAGATTCCTGATTATATTTTTGATTTTATGTGACCTGTGTCATATAATTTACAATATTGATCTTTTAATATATTGGATTTTTTAACAATTGTTAACTGATATTGCGATCTTTTTTAATGTGTCTAAGATTTCTTCCATAAAATATCTTATATTGTTTGATTGAATATGATTGGCTGATCTTAAATAAGTGATTTGATTGATAGAATGTACAAGCCTTAAAACTTATTTATTGAATGTATATTTTATAACCATAATTTTTGGTAGATCATTAGTGTTAAGTTGTAGATTGTATGGAATTTTTTTCATCATATGTGTGTTAAAGTTTATATTTTTTATGATTCCGTGATATTACAGTCATTTTCAACCATATTATGATTTGAAAGATACTAATATGATTGTGATTTTAATGTTTATCTAACAACTAAGAGAAAAAAATGATATGATTTATTAGAGATTTTGAAATGCTATTTGAAATGTTCTTTCTGATAAATATCTTACTGAGGTGTACATATTATAGGATAGTAGATATTCATTTAATTCTTTAGGAAAGTATTGTGTTTGGCAGTAAAATCACTCATTACACTACATGGGACATGATATACTGATTTAAAATATTGTATTTGATTTATTATTTTATTAATTTTTTAGAATGCACAAATAAACATTTTTATGTTTGAAATATTTAGAAATTGTATTATATGAGTTTCTGATATTTCTAATATTGTTATTGATCAACTTATTTTATCTGTATTGATTAAAATCATGGCAGGGTGAGTATTCAAGAAAAGAATGGTATACCAATAGGTATATAGTATTTTAGTATTTGATAATATTTGTATTTTATGCTAATTTTGATTTGGTAATTGCTAATATATACCTGAAAAATTCATGGACTTCAGTCCAGTCAATTAATCTCCTAATATTAAGGGTTTCAAATTTTATTTCATTATTGGTTATTATGTGGGTTGTGAATATTTTTTAATTTTGTGAAAGCTTTATTGAGTCACTAGGTTTGCTAATGTTTTTATGCATTGCCTCCTCTTCTAAGTTGTAGCATTATGATTTATTTGTATATTTTATCCTCTTTTTTAGTAGAATTCATTTGTCTTTCTTTGGGGAATGATTTCTCTTCATCTTCAGAGGATAGTTCAGATAATGAAATATTTGAGATAGTAGGGAAATTTGGTGATTTTTAAAATTTAGCCGAATTATTGTTGTAAGTGAATTAATATTGTTTTTGCTTGTATCAATTTTTTAACTTGGTGTAAGTTTCTTTTCATTTTTATTAAGGTGAAAGAATTGTTAGTCAGAAATGACATTATCACATTGCTTCAGTTTTTCTATATTATTGACTCCCTCTAACATCAAATCACCACAATTCTCAATATGTGATTCAATAATGTTATTTTTTTAAACCATGATCTTGAGAACCAAATGTTTTATGGAAGATGATTTATGCCAGGTCAGTAGTTCTTAAGGTGGGGATCTGATCACTAGGGTTACAAAAAGATTCTGGGGGTCATTAAAAAAATTTGGAAAATTGCCTCTTTTTAACTTTTTTTATTATATAAATTTTCTTCTATGAATAAAAATTCATATTCATGTAAGTCAAAAATCATTCAACACATACTTTGAACAAATTGTTCAACTACCCAGTCACACCATACAGATGCCTCCCTACTTTGGACATACTAATAGACTGCCATGAAGTCAAATTATTTTTTGCAATACTTCTGTGATTCTGAAATATTGAGTTGCACTCATTCTCCTGCCTTGTGGCAACCCTGCAGAGTAGTGCCTTCAAAGTCTATATGCCAATGGTTCCAGAAGCATCTAAATGCAGTTCTGGGCATGTAGCAAAGCACCTGCATCTCTCTAAAAATGGAATTTTCAAACTGAAAAAAATTACAACTTGTAATTTATACAACAAAGTTTAGAAAAGGATGATAACTATAAGAGATATATGTGCAAACACTTATAACACTAGTATTTGGAAACAAAATAACAGTTGCCATTTTTTGTAGTAATATTCATGTTTATTTAATATAAGAAATAAATTATGTGAGTGATGAAATTTTTATACATATTTTTATTTTATATAGTAAAATAAAACAGTTGATGGACAATAAAATGAAAACAAAAATTAATACAGAAGCCAAAAGCTATATAATTTAAGAACAATGAAAGTTACACATGCAAATGTTCTGAAACATTGTTATAAGTAGTTGAAAAATGCAAATTTAGTATTAGATACTAATTCTAAAATAAAAGTCCTATACCACCCATCAACATAAATATACAGTTACAATCTTTATTTTTTATTTAAAATAAGCCTAAGAATGGGAAAAGGTTATTAAAAATCCAACTGAAGATGGAAATTAAATAATAATTGGTTTGTTTGTTACTAAATCATCCATTTGTAAATACAAATCCATCTTATGATCATAGTTATTTGATTTTATTTAAAGTAGCAAATATTAAAATGAATACCTACATATTTCAATAAAAAATATTTCTTATATTAAATAGACACAAATATTCATGCATGTTATATTGTTTTCCTAATATAAATTTTTAACAGGCCATATATTTAACTATAATACCTCTAATAGTTAATATAACTTTGTAATTAGTATAAATTAGAAGTCGATTTGTCAGCTTTTTAAATTGAATATTCCATTTAGACACATGTGCTTAGGTACCCGAGAAATGCGTTAAACAGACTATTGCTATAAAACCTTTTGAAGGCAAAAGGGAAACGGTTGATTTTATTACTTAGGCCAGTGTCTCAACATAATCTGAATATAATGAACAGACAAATAGAAATTCTTTTGATTCTATATCAGTAGAATGGAAAATGGAAAATACTAATGCTTTGGTCATCCTCACTTTATTAAATGCTTTATGACAATAATTGTTTAATTTTTTGAATATGTTTATATTAATTTGAGGTTAATTTTTTGTTTGTTCATTTGGATGTATTGATTTTTTGTATGTGTTAAATCTTTTTATTATTATTTGATTGGTTTTTTCAAAATTGGTTGCAGTTTTTATTATCAGCTATCATATCTTCATTGATCTCATTATCATTTTGGTATGTGTTTCTATAACATTTTCTTCTTTTGTGGCATTAGGACCATCATTTTTGAAATTAATATATCAATAGATTAACAAACTTTTCATTATAATATAGTATCAAAAATGTGTTTAGTTATATATATTTATGTTATATATGGTATATTCGGTAAATTCTAATCATATTGGTGTATGTGTGATTTTGTTATTTATATACATATGCACTTTTACTGCTTCTATTATAAATTATTTCTCTGATATTTATTATTATATATTTTCTGATATTTTGACTTATTTATGCATAGGTTATTTTCAGGATATTTTTTTTTTACATATATGTAAATAGATTATATATAGAGCTTGCAAATAAGCTCTTAACAAGCTTTGTAGAATATCCCCAATCCCCGACTGGTTTCTGCTACTAGTTTCCTCAGTGAGGTGCTAAGTTATTTAATCATTAGATTACAAATCCCAGAACAAGCCCGGCACTTTATCTAATGGATAACTATTAAGTAGAAAATCTGAAATTTTCAATCATTCATATGTCTTACAATCCAGCTATCTAACTTAAATAGCCATATGGGACTAAACCAAATTCAGATATACCATATATTAATAACTAGCAATTGGTGATATTCTGCAAATCTTGTAAGGAACTTATTTGCAAGCTCTATATATAATATTTGTAATGCAAGCTTGTTAAATTAGATCATGTGACATATGACTTGATTTCTTTGTCATTTTACTTTTTGCTATTAAGGCTTTGGCAATTTTATATTGCTAAAGTTATTAATATATCATGAATCTGAACTTGGGTCAGTCCCATATGGCTATTTAAGTTAGATAGCTGGATTGGAAGACATATGAATATTTGAAAATTTCAATGTCCTGGTATTTTTAATATAATACTTGAATATCCCAGTACCTCACTAAGGAAACCAATAGCAGAAACCAGTCTGGGGTTGAAGATATTCTGCAAAGCTTGTTAAGAGCTTATTTGCAAGCTCTATATGTATATAATATTTGTAATACAAGCTTGCTAAATTAGATCATGTGACATGCGAATTGATTTCTTTGTAATGTAAATAGTTCAAAATATTGGAAATAATTAAAAAATAAATTTCTGTTAATACTCTAATAATTACAAAAGTGCCTTTACCAAATTATTATAACATTAATAATACTGAAATAGAAATAAACCCATAAATAATTTGCTGCTGATAAACAAGGATAAAAATTATTGATAAAATATATGTAAAAATTCAGTAATTAAAATATGCATAATATTAAACTAGAAATTAAAATTACTAAAAATTTTAAATCATCCAATCAATTCTACTACATTT
Organism: Epiperipatus broadwayi; assembly: GCA_028023455.1. NCBI lineage: Eukaryota > Metazoa > Onychophora > Udeonychophora > Euonychophora > Peripatidae > Epiperipatus > Epiperipatus broadwayi. The sequence goes on from JAQFVV010006350.1 coordinate 1,625,410, forward strand.
CAACAAATATTTGAATTATCACGTGATAAAAATTGACCAATTACTTTGTAGGGCAATTTTTTGTATGTTTGTTCACGTTTCATCAGCGGACACTGAGATTAGCTAATCATTGTCACTTTAATAAAACTTTTAAATGGGGAATTTTTCAAACGTTGCTTTTTTTTAAAAAAAAAGCATTTGAAAAGCAATATTTCAGTGATTATGCATTTTAAAATTAAATTTAAAAAATCATTTAAAATATATAAAAGTGGATATTATCTAATTTTTGTATTGACAACGTAATGAATCTTTATATTATAATTTTTTTTAAAAAAGATCATAATTATTACATTTATTAATATAATAATTAATTAATTATTACATTTATTAATATAATATTTAATTACTGATAAATAACTATAATTATGGTTTTCAAACGTTTGTTTATTTGCATATTTTTTGTCAAATTATGTAAAGGTAAAAAACAATGAAATGAATTAAAATGTTAATAATAGAAAAGTACTTTCCATTAAAAATTTAAAATCATGCATTCCCATTCTTTTTAATATATCTCTTGTTAGGGAAGCGTAATTAAAATTTAAAGTTTCATAAAACAAATATAGAAATTATAGATAAAATGTGTGTTAATAGTGACAAACATTAACAGAGCAGATCTTGTGTAGAAATAATTTTAATAATTTCTTATTGTCTGCAGGTTAGCAGCAAAGATTAATATATATGTTGTTTTATGAATAATTTTTTTAGTATTTTATACAAGCATAAATAAACATATATATTTGCCAAAATTGTATTTATATATTGGACTATTTCCATCATCTAATATTAAATATTGAATGCCTGTAGAAAAATTTAACTTTATTTAAATTTTCCAAATACTTTCAACTGTTAATAATAACACCCAAGTTAGTATATGCATAATATTTTGAGAGGTATTATTCTCCTCTTTTCTTCAGGTATTTCTGGACTGACCAGTAACAGCACTAGTATGGAAATCATACCCGGACTCTTAGATTCCTGAATATTGAAGTTTAAGGTAAAGTTTGAACCAACTGAATCATCCCACCAAAGGCAACATTCAGTAGAAATTTCATATCTTTATGAGGTTCCATTTGATTTCTCCCCTTTTTCTTAATAGCAAAGTTGACTAGTGGTATGTTTAGTAACACTAGATTATTTATGGTTTTTTTTTGCCATTGTCATGTTAGCAGCTTCTTTAAATTTTCTTTTTTTGTACATTTTCCTCTCCAATATTTTTTTTGTTTTCTCACTTGAACATATGTTCATTGGTACATCAATTTAGAGATATATTTATGCAAATATACAAACACAAATAATAATTGAATTGATGTGAGATCAGATATATTTGTTTTTATATTAACAAAGCAATAAACAATTATTTTTTTTTACACTTTTATTTATTCAAAAATATTCAGTAAGGTAAAGGAAGTAGAATATACATTTATATACAGTTAGTTTCATAGTATTATTATAGATTTATATTATACATTATTTTTTGTTTTTTTAGTAAGAAAATTTCACTTGTGAAATTTTTTTAAAAAAAAAAACTGTTTCAAGACTATTTCTTTTCTTTTTTGCCCAATTTACAATTACAATAATTCAAAAAAATAAATAAATAAAAATAATGATGCTATTAATAAACATCATTTGATATAAAAATTATTTATGAACATGTTTGCTATGAAACAAAATAGGTTATAATCAATCAATAAATAAAAAAATTAATACAACAAATTGAAAATGAAATGTACATAAAACAAAATGAAATTCCAAAACAAAAACTTTAATGTCATCTGCTTTTATGAAAATTTATGCATTCTTTATATTTGATATGAGAAATATGGAAGAAAGTCTTTCTACAATCCAACATTTGGATATCCGAAACTGAAGAATACGGTGTCACATATGGCATTGTCAGTAGGAAAAAAAGTAATTACCATAGTAACAATATTAAAATACTTTTCATAACACACATTTAATTTTTTTACAAACATAACAAATTAGGACCCAAGTATATAATTTTATCTATGATATAGGAGGGATTCAATATCATTTCTGAAAACATCATCAAATCAAGAGGATTTTTAAGATAGATTGACTTTTCATCGTATTATCCTTTGATTAGTATTAAAACTTCTATTTTTAATGCTTATTTGAATAATATTTCACTTTGTTTAGCATTTTATCAAAACATTCATTAATACATTGCCTGATGATGATTACCAAGAATAGTCAAAACATTTTGAAGTATTATCAAAATAAGCTAAGCCTATTTAATTTTACATTGACTTATGATTTTTAATAACAGTCAAATTTTTTAATATCAGTTATTTTCACTTTATATGTCCTGATGCTTTTGGTATTAACATATCAATATATTAACAAAATAAATGTAGGGCAAAGTAGTATGAATGCTTTTATTACACCATTTAAATGCTTGTCTTAAATGAAATGATTTAAAAGTCCATTGTGGACATCTTTGCTCCTAAACCTCTATGGATACATAAATTTCAAACAATAGAGTAATAAAATATTAAATTTGTTTATTAAAAATCCAAGCCACACTTAGTTATAAATACTTGTACTATTGTATATGATAAAATGTGCTGTGCATTTTTAACTTGCATGAATATCTAAATATTCATTCATAAGAATTTGTCAAATTTTGATGAAATGTGCTTTTACAAATATTTTACCTAATACCACCATGAAAAAAGATGTTTAAGAAATTATATCTTGGAATCGTGGAAATAACATATGGGAAAGAGAAATGTGAATAACTCCATATGTGTGTATTTTTTAAAAAGTCTTGATAAGTTAATCTTTAACTATATCTGGAATAGAGATAATCTCTAATTTAATATATGATTAGTGATAATCATTACTGTTTTTATCTAGAGTGGGCGGTGTTAGTTTGAGAAATGTAAATCCAAATGAAGCAAATGTGGAAATTAGAAGAGTCTTGAAAGCACTGTCACAATTACATGTGATATACACATTGTTCATCTAAATAAAATCATATTAATATTTTACGTCTTTTGCACAATAAGGAATAAAATAACTTAGTTTTGCAATTTAATTAGCATCCATCTTTTAAGTTATTTCTCTTATGTTAAATTTTTTTAAGGTGACCCATAGATCCAACAGTCTATAATGAAGATTGAATGTAATTGTGGTGACAACTTTACAACAAAAAGATTATACACATTTTTAATATATATATATAATAACATTATTAATATTTTACCTTACACCCTCTATAGAAATTTTCCATATTCTTTTAGGCAGTAATATTTGATGAGAAAATCAATTAATAATCTGTTGCATAATTATTTCTCTCACAACTACCATTAGCAGCAGTTTGTAAACCTATTGACATATTGCATCGGGAAACTTAGTCTCTGTTCAGTTTAATATTAAAAATTTGAACATAAATTTAGCCATAATTTAAATAAATGCAAAATAGAAAAATCATGTATTGCTTCGTTTTAAGAAATTAAGAATTAAAAAATATATGCCCTGATGAGGAAGATGATAAAGTGATTTTGTTTCAGAGAATTTAAATAATATGATAATCATTTTAATAATGACAAAAGTCACAAATATATATGGGACTTTGGCAACACTCTCCCTCCTCTTCACATGCATAGCACAAACCCAGCCAAATGAAACTATGAAATTCGTATCAGGACCTGGTTCACCACTGCATCTTTCTATGATGTGTACTATACTTATTTATGCTGACTTAGTTATAGATTTTATTTCATCAAGCTTAATTTGTTTATTTATAGATTTTCTTTTGTCGAAGATATTTTGCTATTATTAACGTAGACTTTAAAATTCTAAAAGTAAATATTTATAAATAAAGTATTGTTAAAATTTACATTTATGCAGAACGCATATTTGCACGCAAATGTCTATGTGCATGTAAATGTACAAATAGATGCATCCATATTTATATTTACTTATAATTAATGACATTTTTGTAGGACTACACCAGTAGAAATATGTATATAATTCTAACATTAACAAGCTTACCAACAAATTCTAAATATATGTTTATATTTTTTTAGTCTATGAGAGCAGAAGCTTTAAAATGTATAATTTAAGTGATTATTTGTAGAAATATAGTCTATAAAACTTGAAATATATATTACCTATATGGAGTAAATGTATTTGTTTTATATTTCCACAAGAAAATAAATATACGTAGATGTTTTAATCATTCAGTAATTACAATATTCAATATCGCTATTATCATTACATTGAAAAATCCTTGTTAGAAATATTAAAGAAAACAGTTTAAAAAAAAATAGGAATTTTAGTGTACATTGTATGCAAATATAATAGTGAATATGAATCTTATCTCAATTATAATTTACAACATGATAAATATATATGGAAGAAATATATTAAAAACTATAGAAACTGATCGAAATAAAAATGACAATATTTGAGATGTGAAATATATATATAGGTACATAAATTTTTGTGCTTTGATAGAACTAACAATCATTTTTAATATCATTATTTGACACTTGTAGATATTAAATTTGAAGTGATTCCTCCAATTGATACATATTTGACTGTAGATTTATATTTTTTATGTACAGTATATGATTATTTCTATACAGTATATGATTGCTTGTAGACACGATCATATATGATCATATTCATAAACCAATTGAGTTAATTATAAGAAAATGGGCATTCCTTACAAGTTTGTTAAAATATTTGTTTTAGAGATCTGACTTGTGAATTATAGTAACATATTTGGATTTAATTGGTTTGAGAATAAATTTATATAGTCTCAATCTTATGTATTTAATAGTCATGATTCATCTATGGACTTACTAAAATTATTAAAATTTCATATGATTATCTATATATCTTTATTATTTTTGTGGTCATGAGATAAGAAATATACAGACACAGCTGATTTACGATCTTGCATCATTGATTCGAATTTCATTTATTTCTTCATTATAAAATGACTGTCTTTTTTGCAGCAAAACATAGAGTCAATTAATAATAAAGCATCACATAATTTTGCAATAAGGAACTTTTTTATCTCATTGTACGTAAGTGTGAATACGGGAACATGTGTATGTGCGTGTATATATATATATATATATTCACAAATATATTTCAACACAATTGTAACAGGCAAAACTCTCCATATAATAGTGCCACTCAGTGCAAGCCAGAGTAATCAATGGATGCCAGAAGGCTTGCATGGAAAGCTTTGCCTGTTTTAATAACAGTTATGAGCAAGCATAAGAAATGGTGATCATGTGGTGTAAATATATTTTCAACAATCCATGCATTTGTGTATATCCCAAGATGAACAAAGTATCATCTACTTAACAAAATGTGCACTAATATTCCAAATAAATCTTAACTTTGTCTAAAGTAGGAGTTTAGTGATACTAATTTTGAATATTATAGGTATATATTTAGAGGTAAACACAAATAGCTTTCCCCATAAGATTATTATATGTTTTGTTTTAGTGGATGTGTCTGAGTAAGATATAATGAATTTGAAGAGTTCTGTCAATGGAAAGTCAGTTTTCAGAAGCAGCTGCAAGCTTTAAACACATCCCACCCAATCAATGAACATAGAGCACAGAGTAGTATAGCGTAATCACTATTCAGTGAATTATATAACAGACATTAAATGATAGGACCATTTGTATTTTTTGTCATAGTAGAAGTTTCAGAAAGCATTTTCTCTGTTTTTGTATTATATTGGACTATTTCTATCACTTACAATTAAACCATTTACAACTTTCTTAAACACTTTATCAATACTCTTTATTTATATCAAAACTAACAGTTTTGACTGTTTTTCAGTCATCATCAGAGCTACAATATTCAAATATATAATTATATAATTAATACACTTATACACATATTCATATACATAATTAAATACACAAAATAAAACAAAAATAAAATATACATTTTAACCTGACCATTATAAATAATCACTTCCCATTTTTAAAATGGGAAATGATTATTTATAATGGTCAGGTTGGGAAATGATTATTATAATAGGTTAAAATGTATATTTTATCTTTGTTTTATTTTGTGTATTTAATTATGTATATAAGTGTATTAATTATATAATTGTAATTTGAATATTATAGCTCTGATGATGACTGCAAGACAGTCGAAACTGTTAGTTTTGATATAAATAAAGAGTATTGATAAAGTGTTTAAGAAAGTTGTAAATGTTATGATATGTTAAAATAGAAATCAATACATAGGAAAAGGAAGAAGAAAAAGAAAATTATATTACAATTAATTGTTAAATCTCTTTAAAAAATTCAAACTTTAAAGTTTTCAAATATATTCAGCTGTTTGTAATAGCACACAGGGGATTAGGTTATAACATAATGTTTAAGTGGAATTGTTTTATTTTCTTCTGATATTGATGGCTGACCACTGACAATACTAGTAATAAAATCAAACTTGGAGCCATTCGATTTATAAATATTTGAGATTATAAATTTGTCAAAGTTGGTGAATTACCTTAAATTCAGTACTTACACATCAAAGGTCCAGTCTTAATTCCTATGTTAGAACTGCTATTGCTCAGACTAGCATTAACTAAAGCAGAGAGAATAATAATACCCTTGAAGCACTGTATTACTTTACTAACCTGTGTCTATTACTAATAATTGAATATATTTGATAAGTGTAAATAAAGTTTGAGTTTTTCTAAAAACATTATACAATTAATTCTAGATGATGGAAATAATCCAATAAGCAAAAAAAAAAAAAAACTGATTTCGTTTACATTTTTGTATTTTTTGCCCCTACTATGGTTGGTGGTATGGAGTATCCGTTATTATTATTTTTTTTTTAAGTGTCATAGCATCGTCCGGGACGCGAACCCGCAACCCGGGCAACCGCAAGGCATTCGCGCTGACCTCTCCACCACCAATGCAAGACGTACATGATATTCATATACGAAATTAATTTGTTTTGGTAATTGATAGTATATAAAATTTGTAACAATTCTTACGTTTCTGATATATTTTTATTATATTTACTGCTTTTGAAATAAGTAATTAAATAACAATATTTATATAAAAATATTTTGTAATTAAAATATCGGTTTTCTATCGTTGCATTTTCTTTAAACATTTTTTATAGATATATCATATATATATATACTTATAATAAATCATAAATATCAAGTGTTAAACTGTTTATTATATATAAATTACAGCAGACAGCCCTCATACATAAACAAACCAATAGAATATTAACAATCTGGTGTAATGATACCTTGACACTGTTTGCAAATATTTTATTGATTTGTTTGTATATGAGGTCTGTGCTGATGTAATTTTCATATATATATATACACTTTTGTAATATATAAACTAAGTTAGTAATTAATCAAATCCATGTCTAGTAATTTGAATAGCATATCCAGATGAAAATATTACATTTCTAGTTCTCGTTTTTTTTTTTTAATGCATCTGTTGGAAGATGTGAAAATATTTATTCCATTTCTTTTTTTAAATAAATGTGTATTATTGTTGAATTTTTTGATATGGCATGTAAAAGGAAAATACACTTGTTAATGCTTTTAAATTAAAAACTTTCAAAATAAATTGAAAACCATGGTAATTAATTTATTTTTTACAAATTTTCAGATCAATATCTTTTAAGGTCTTAAATCATATACTAAAGATAATGAAGACGATTTCTGTTTTATTTTGAAATATAATTTTTCAAACAATATACCTGATTAAAGAAAGGGATTATTGTGACATAGTGATAGCACATCTAAAAATCTATACCCATAGCCTTTCTGTAAATGTTTATCTATCTATTATGAAGATGAATACTACATCCAAACATCACTATGGTTATTGTCTGTTGAAGTTTACCATTATTAAAAGTCTCAAATAATAATGATAAAGATTAAGCTAATTGTATCAAAATTGGTATTTAGATCATGGCACTGAGCTTTATTGATATTTTAATAGTAATTTAAATTCTTACTTTAAAATATGCATTTTTTTATTACTTGTATTCAAACTATAAATAGATAATTTAGGTGTCCTTTATTGTTATTTCTATTAGTCTCATATTTGTCAACTGCTTGATCTATCATTTTGGCAATGGATGACTGTGGATGAATTGCTTTCAGATCATTCTTTCGTCTGCTTTTTTCATTATTCTAATATTGTTACTTCCTCCCACCATCTATTTATTATGTGATGTTATTCATCCATAATTCATCATCTTTTTTTTCTTGATCCATTCACAATTTCAATCATGATGCCTCTTTTCTGGTATGTCCACCTGTTATCACATGCCCAAAATAATAGATTTCTATCTGTCTTTATCAAAATCCATTCATTTGTTCTTTTAGCTATCTGAAATGTCCTAAATGTTCTTTGATAATATTTAATTCAAAAGCATTAATCCTTGCCTTATTTTTCTCAATGCCCATACTTCACATCCATATTTTTACCTTTTTTTATGGGCATTAATTTTATTAATGCTTTCAGTGCTGAACATCACACATATTCATCTCTACATGATATTCCATTAGTTTTTTATTAATCAAATATGATTTTATTTAATCCATAGTACTTTGTTTTGTTCTGAGTACTCCAAAATCTGGATTATATCAATAGACAATGTGATTTCATGTTTTCAGAATACAATTAGTTTGGGATACTATAGTATACGAGTATGTATGTTCATGGTTCATTGCCATTAGATTACTACTATTTTACTGAGGTGCTTTATAAAACAGATCATATTATTCCTATATTATAAAATAAAACTGGTGATATTGTATGTAAGATGTAACTATGATATCAACCATATCATGTTTGAAAATAAAACAAATATTTCAATTACTTAAAATTGGTAGCTCAATGCAATGTCTTATTCAACCATCACAAACCATTCAGACATATTAGCTCATGAATTATTGAAAGAGACACTTTTATTATCTTAGATAAGTTTACATGGTGAAAAAAATATTGACTAGATAAAAATGGATTTCACAGTTGTATATAATTAATAGAGCACATCGTATATTTACACCAGTTGTTTCTACTTTTTTTAATATATCATGTAAGATAATATTCACTGATAGATTAATTATTAATGGAAAGGATGCTCTTAATAAAATCTCCACAATTAATGTTATATATAAAGTCGTGTATAAGTGTACATCAAATTATATTGGTGAATTGAAATATGCATTAAAAATGAGAATTTGTGAACATTAATTATTGTGTAAAACTCATTCTGCGGGTAGACTTAAAGCTATATTGATGGAACATTAAATTATTTGTAATAGATGTTATTTTGATAAAAAAATTTATTTTGCATATGGAAAACGATTTGAGGAAGAGACAAATCAAAGAACTATATTCTTATGAATATGACAGATAATTTATTAAATGGACAATTTAATGATGTACATATAAATAAATTATGGAAGGTTGGCTCTTCACATTAGAACTTTAATATTGGGTGATTTTAATGAGAATTTGTTTTTGATATTAATTTTAAATGAAATGTGACTCATGTTGTAAAAATACTGAGAATTTTAGAAGTAATTCCAGTGTTTATTTTTTTAAAATATATAATTAAACATATTTCTAAAATGATTTAAAATCCTTGTCTGATCATCTTAGATATTTATGAGACTTTATTTGCAGGACCCGTAAATGATTATATACGTTTAACTACTCCCACATCCCAATTAAAAGCAAAGAAAAGTTCTAATTTTTGTAATAACGTTATAAATCAATTTATGAATTATAAATATATCAACTTGTATTATATTATGATCTTGAATTGGTTCATCTGACATTTATGATGTTTTTAACATTTTTTCCAACAATTTTTTTAAGTCTTCAACATGTCTAATTGTAGCTCATGTATTTGTTCATTTACATTCTTCTAATGAAAATCACCAATGAATATTACACTATCTTTGAAATGATTTTTATTTGTAAACAATATATAATGAAATGACTTTATTGCTTAAGAGTTATAAAAAAGTTCTGAACATCAAAAGTGCCAACACTGGATTCAATCTCTTCACAAGAATCTTACAATCTACCACTTGACCAAATCTTGTAGAGAACAGATTCAATACCATCAAAATAAGTGTTGAATGTGCAAGACTAACAGCAATATCAAGTGACTTTTTCACATACTTACTCATTTATTTCCAAGAAAAGTTTTAATCCTACTGTAATATGATACACTGTAATCTTGATTAATCAACAGGTAAACTTTTGCTTTAATCATTGAGATCTAAAATTTAAAACTGGATCCAATTCACATATGCATCCAGAAGACATTTAAAAACTTTTTTAGCTTAATTCTTTTTTAAATGTAAGATTTAATTCCAACTCAATTTGCTTACATAATTGTATAGGACTGTGGTTTGTTTCTAGTACTATTATTTAATGTCCATTAATTATTTGAGCTTATACAGGATGATTCTAGTGTAGATAGAAATGAACTTCTAGGTTTAGAATATTATTAAGTGAAATTTATCTAGTGCTTTTATTTTATATTTCCAAAAAAGGAAAGACAATGTATGTCTCACTTTTTTTACAATAAATTTTGCGAAAAACAACCTTATATAGAAGTAATTTTAATCACATATACTCACACATATACATTTAAATAAAGGTTGTTTTTTTAGACTTAAAAAAACAATTCAGGGCTATTATACTAAATCCAGGAGATAATTGATGAATTTATTTAATGCTCCTTTTAATAGAAATTATAATAGAATTAAAAATAATACTAATACAAAATGGCAATAGAATGGGGGCTTGAGTGCAGTTGATTTATTTTGCTAATTCATATAGCAATATGTGAAAGATTTAGAAAAAAAATATCATGTATACCTTTGTAAAGTTACTGTGCAGAGACTTTCAAGATCACAATACTGTCAAATGGAAGATATTTATTATTGTTCAGATTCATATAATTTCCTTTCAGAGGCTTTCCTAACCACACACACACATATTTCATTGCTATTTTCAAACAATTTATTGCAAGATGAAGATTTGTGAAAGTTTAATTCAGTTTCTTTAATCCATTCCTTCTTTTTTCCACACTATTCAGCAAACCTTCTTATCATTGACCATTTTATTCATGGTCTCTTTCTAGATCTTTCTCAATCTCTTTGGATTCAGTGCATGACTTCAATATGTGTATATGTATCTTCCAAATACTTATTGTTTATAATGTGGTCTTTCTTCACATAACCAAAAATAAAATAATCATACAATTACAATCATTATTATCATTGGTACATTAGCAGACTCTAGAGTTCAACATATATTAGTTTGCAATCCAGCTTTATAATTTCTGGCTTATGAATCATAAAACAATAGTTATTCGATTATTATTAACAATCACTTTTATATTACTTTGAATTTTGTTTTCCTATCTTTGAAAGAGCTATTTCTGTTTCAAGCTTTATTGCCTTATACATAGCAGATTGTATATTTTACACTATTTTTAAGATGTTTGCAGAATGCACATATATATAGATTAGTGACAAAACCTTTGCTAGAGATGTTAATTTCAGAAAACAACAAAAAATTTTATTTTTTAAAAAAAAATTGATGCAAAATATTTAACAATTATAAAGTCATTTGCAATAGCATTTATTACATTATTTAATTTTTTCTAAATAATTGTAAAAAAAAACAATCATAATTTAAGATTTCCGTATAAATAAAAATGCTGTAATTGATAATTTGTCTTAGTGTTTAATTTTTATAATTGTAAGTTCATTATTATGTGTCAAAAATTACACAAATATGGATAACATACTTTTGATAATATAAGTGCACTTAACTAATTGGTTATCAGAAAACCACACACTACAGCCAATGCTTAAACTTAACCAATAGGATATCGCAAACTGTTGTCATGGCAATGATCTGTTTGTATGAGTGACGCCATGACATTATTCTAGTGATTGGTTTTTAAAATTGACTGTTATATGTATATACAAGTGTTTTAACAGTTCTCTTATTCAAGACTTCATAATAAGTTTGAGCATCAGAAGTGTTATCACTGGTTATGATCTTTCAATTTTTTGCTATATGAATGGACATTTGCATTATCTTTTCTAATGAATATAATTGAAAAGTTATGAAAATATTGGCAAGAAATTTTGACAATAGTGATTGATTTATCAACAACATCTACTGTTCACTAATTCTTCAAGCTTACAATAGATGGCTCTCCTAATCCAAGCGTTTGATATAAGATCATTATTCAATTATGAATAACCTTATAATATAAATATAAATAACAGAAATATTTTCTTCCAAAACTGATTATTATGTATAATTTAAATTCCACTTACATTTAATATGTAAATTATTAATTAAAAGTATATAAATGCATTTTTTTTTTGTTATCATAGCAACTTAACTTTGCATTAGTTCATTGAATCCCATAATGCAATCTATAATTATTATAACTTTATGGTGCATAAAATATATTGTCATAAAAGTTAAAAATAATCATGGAATTAATGCCCTTAGGAGTAAAGTACTTCTTGGACCATTGATGAATGCTCAATCATATTACAACTATATACTTTAGTTTTCTAAGAACTATTATCCTGATTTTACTCTAGAACCATTTATTGTAAGTTTTAGTAATCAAGGGGTATCAGATGACATAATGCTATAAAATTCCTATTTTCAGGTTGGACAGTTTCTGAAATTTTGCCTTTGTCTATGAGGACTAAGAGTCAAAGCTGGACCTAATGCGCTTATGCATCTAGAAGTCACCTTTTACTCTTTTATACAATTCAAGCCAATAATCTGCAATTAAAAAAACCCATGTCTTCAAACCCAGGTTAATTTACTTGCAAAGCTAGAATAGCATAAAGATAAATGTTATTGAAGGCATGTGAAAAATTATATCATATTGTTTTTGTATCTTAATCAACTCAAACTAATATGGAACTTTTACTCTCTAGCTAATGATATTTAGATCCCCATTTATTAACTACTATTGGATAACTAATTAGATTGTCTATGAGCCAGTTATCTAAAAGAAAAATTCTAAACTTCCTTATGCCCTGAAAAAAATTTCAAGATTTGTCTTGCCTGATTTGAATTCAATGCAATGGGCATGGTAAATGGATGGGTTTACCACTACACATGAAGTTATTTACGCGTTTTTTAAAAAATAATTTATCTATTACTTATGTCAGGTTTTTTTGTATTAGATATTTTACTGTATATTACAATTGGTAATGTAAAGGAAATGAATAATTTTATGAGATCGTTTATTAAAGAAGAGATTTTTTTTTTTTAAATCTTAGCATTAACATTTGCAAGTATTATAAGAATTAGAATAATTGTTCGTAAATCATTGTTTAATTTTGTTGTCTGAAATTTTTGTTTACATGGAATAGATATTTTCACATTTCTCTTAATATTGGTTTGAAAACCAGTTGCTTGATTATTAAGTCTCCAACACATAGGGAGTTTTACATAAATAAGACAATCTTACAAGATGTTTAACGTCATCTCGTATCAAGTAAGAATGTATCCGTTTTTTAAAAAGTACAAAATAATAATAAACAAAGGCATATACAAAAAATAAATTAAGAAATAAAAATTAACAGAAATTACAAAAGCTTATTTGAACATAAGATTAACATCAAAAATTAAGAGTCTGTATAAGGCACTGTTTTATGTTATTTTCTGTATTGTCACATGACATTTTCAGATCTCTGTACTAGGCAGCTTATGATTTTCAACAGAGATGTGGAAAAACAAAAAGAGAGAAGTTAGTATTTTTTGTGGTTTTACATAAAATAATTCTGATTGGAATTTACATCTTTAAGAAAAAAATAATGTGGATGAAATGAGAAAATAAAATTGTTATAATGTACAAGAATTATACTTGTGTATTTCAGTTTGATTATCTTAATGTAGATGAAAATTTGTATTAATTAATGTAGACACACCTATATATATATGCAGCAATAGATTAAAATGAATATCATCAATAAATGATTTAGTCTATTAGTTGGGGCACTTACAAATAAATAATCAAAGATGATTATACTTTGAGTAAGTAAAATTTACTATCCAAAATGGTCAACTTTAAGACAGATCTATTTCATGATTTGGGATTCAAATTGTCAGTAGAAACATATATTGCCAGATATATAACCAGAATCCAATTAATTTTGCAGATGTCTGATTTTGTGTTGGCTGTCTTGCTAACTGAGATTGTACTATTTTAAAAGATATAACCATGTTCTGCTTTTTATTTAATTTCAATTTTAAGAATATATACCAGTGACAAAGTGTGACTTTTTAGGAATGGAAGCACAGTTTTTTTATAATGTTTTTATTTTACTTGCCACAACAATTTTTACATAATAGCACCTAATATATATATATATTACACACATCTAGAAAAATGTGAAACTCTCTTATCTGTAAATCAGAGAATATATTATCAATATATTTTTATCTTCCAAATCCTTTTAACATTCTTAAAAGTTTTAACTGTAAATTAGAACTCCCTTCTTATAATCTATGGGGATGCATTAGTCAAGTTCATTCTTTCCATATACAAAAACAATTCAACTGTTGGTAAAAAAAATTGAAAGTGAATTTTTTTAAAATTAAATTTTAATTAAAGCTTTTGAAACTTTTAGGGAATTTTTCCATGGAAGCACTCATGCTTCATGCCTGATATATACTCACACGTGTGTACACACATATGTAACATATTCACTCACATGTATATATAAACTATTTGTAGGGACTTATATGTAACAAAACGCCATCTATTGGAGTTAATAAACAATACTATATGCTTTAAACATTTGTCCTGTGCCCATGTTGGTTTAGCAGTGTAGTGGAGCAGTTTTGTAGCTCAAAGTTTATGAATACCATTATTTCCAATGTTTGAACTTTTTAGGAACTCACAAACAATAAATCATTTGATTTTATTTATTTATTAATCCTACAGTAATTATAATATCTAATATATATATATAATAAAATAGTTTCACGTTCACAAATCAAATATTGGAAGTGACAGGATTGAGCTCCAATCCTAGGATCTTTAACTTCTAAGTCAATCACTTTTCCATTTTACTAAATTCTGCAGGGAATAGTATTTGAACATTAGACATATATATATAGATATATATATATGTGTGTGTGTCCAAGAATTATTGGAAGTTGTTATATATATATATTAAACTAAGCATTCTGAATGTCACTACAAAAATTAATAATAAAATAAGTAAAATTATAATATAATGGATTATTTAAACAACTATTCACAAAACAAGTCTAAAATATTACTATGATAAATCAAAAATGAGATTTCTTAAAAATTATTTAAATAAACTTGCAAATACTACCTTTCTTACATTCTTATCAGTCTATTTGTCAGCTAATAAATAATAAAGAAAAGACATATTTTTAAGTTAATTTAAATGATTCTTTTGGGAATCGGGTTTGGGAATTATCATAGTAAAGTTTTCAGTTTATGTTGTTCCATAAATAGGTTTGTATTATCAGTATTGCATATTTGATGAACTATATTTTTTTATAGGCTTTATAAATGCATTAATTATATAATTTTACATTTACCTGTTTAAATTTACACCATGGAGTTCTTTTGTGTAGAAATAAGCAAATGTTACAGATGCTTTTTCTCTGTCAGTGACTCTGGTGTCAAAATCTAATTGCCATAGTAACCTGAAATTTTATTCATATCTTTTTTATTATTTTCATATGTACATAGTCATGTGTATCAGTTTTATAAGATGGTTTGAATAGATGTAGGGAGTCTGAAAGTCTGAGTTCAAGACCCTTTTAATTTTTTATTATTGGTGTATTTTTGTAATTTATCATTTGTAATAATTATTTTGTCTTTTGCATTAATATTTCATGTCATTTCACATGATAATACACAAACACTAAACTGGAAATATATCTCCCTATTTACTTATCAGTTTTTGCAGTTTGCATATTAATATACAATTTGTAGATTAGAATTAAAATAAATGTATTTATTTGCATGTGAATATGTAATTCAGATTCATCTTCATTTAAATTTGTGTGTTGTTAAAATTAGCATTATACTGATATTTTGACTTGATTGCATCAGTCATTGACTAGGCAGTAGTGGTCATTCAAGAATATTAAATATTTTCTAAAGCTGCTTTAGGATGTGTCTTCAACATCCTTGAGTGACCATTACTACCCAATCAATGGCTGGTGTGATCCAATCAGGAAGCAAGCATAATGCTAATTTTAGCAACAAGCAAATGCATACATATGTGAGTCTGAGTTATATATTCAAATTTTGTATTTGTGGATATCTTCACTTTGATACATATGTAATCTTAACGATGTAAGGCCTCACTTATATATTCAAATTTTGTATTTGTGGATATCTTCACTTTGATACATATGTAATCTTAACGATGTAAGGCCTCACTAAAGTTCTTGACATATCTCTAAAATTGAGAAGCTAGATTAAATTGCATTTAGGGTTGTAAGCAATAACAAACTACCAAAGGTATTGACAAATTTTATCACATGGTTGTAATAATCTATTGCTTAATTATTCTACCTGCCGTTGAGCACAAAAGTTAACATACCTAAATCGCTATATGTAATTATCAAACATATATGTATAAGATAAATATAAATATACAAATATCTGAAGTAACATTTATAAATCATCTCACACAAAGCATGGAAATAAATTAATTGCTATTACGTATCCATCTCAATACATTGATTTGGGTTATGAACTACTAATTCATTTATATGTCATTGCACATTTTGATTAACCAACTTTATTTTATACATCGGCATATGTAAATATATTTATGAATATGTGGAAATAAGTAACCACACATTAAAATTCTATTAATCAATAGAGTGTATTTTTTAATCCTACATTTTTAAAAAATATATGTGAGTATATATAGTCATTTTCAACTTTTTTTGATCCACTATCATTAATCCAGTGCTGGATTTAGATCTGCACAAATTTAAACTATTTTCTCTGATTTGTAATCTTTCTTCTCCACATTAAACCAGATAGCTTCCTTATTTCATCCATCCATCTTACGTATGATCTCCTATTAGGTCTTTTACAATACCTCAGAATCCACTTTAAAACTTTAAATGTCTATCCATTCTTATATTGATGAGAAGATAAGATGATAATAAGAGCACTATTGTAATTTTTTAAATACATTTTTACTATTTTCAAACAATAATGTAGTTATAGTTATTTTAATTATTTCACTATTAATACATTTTATAATTATCTATGGTTAATTTCTTGGGGGGGGGGGGGTCATACTCAAATAAAGCTGAGCACAATGTTTTTTTTATTAACCAAATAGATTTTACATTACTTCCATTAGCTGAAAATTAATAAAAAATCTTTAGTTCTAATGTCCAATCCTCATAACACTATATTAATAGTAATAGAGAAAGTATTATTCACCAGGCTTTCCAATTACTACAAAATAAAAGTGTGTATATAAAAAAGCTCAAGTCTATTTGGATTCTGAAAAAACTTCAAGGTTTATAGTGATATTGTTATATAGATACATGTATTTAGTATCCTAGAATGTGGAATATAATAGTGTATTCGAATACAAATGCTTTATTAGAAAACAGAAGAAAAAAAATACAATAATAGAAAAATGTGAAAAAATAAAATTATATATTCTCCATTCCTTGTCTTTTAATTGTTTTGCTCTCTGCATACACTTAAAATTTTTATTCTATTCATGCATATTTAAACTCATAAATTA
Organism: Epiperipatus broadwayi; assembly: GCA_028023455.1. Taxonomy (NCBI): domain Eukaryota; kingdom Metazoa; phylum Onychophora; class Udeonychophora; order Euonychophora; family Peripatidae; genus Epiperipatus; species Epiperipatus broadwayi. Next base: position 1,643,285 of record JAQFVV010006350.1, read on the forward strand.
AAATATCCAGTATTAAATGACCCACAAAATTATTTATGGTTAATCCACCATTCTTCAGTTAGAACAGGTCACAATGTCTAAAAGGTCTTTGTCATCTTTACTAAGTATCTCTCTACATCGAATTATTATAATTTAAATCTGAAAGTATCAAAATATTCTTTCACTTACATTTAACAATCATTTATTAGGTTAGAAATTTTCACATCAATTAATCAACGTTCAATTATGTTTAAAGCTTGTTTCTTGAGTAAAAATTATATGATAATCCCTAGCTGAATAAATAATTAGTAATAATTATTAATTAATTTATGTAAAGAGAATGTTGTTAAACATGTGACTATAAACATTTTAACCCTATAAGTAACATAGAGAAGCATGGAAAAAATGTTGGCAATAGCAAAAAAGAAATGAGAAAGATGAATAAATTTGAGATAAAATTAAGATTCCGAACATTGCCAAAAACTTGGTGGAGCTTTGCTCACTTATTACTCTAACACAGCACCTACATTTTTTTACTTTATAATGTCTTTAGTTTGTGAGAATATTGCAAAAAATCTTTATGGCTAGGTAGTCCACAAATTATTAGGTTATGGCAACATCCAAAGCAACCGGTGAAACTTCTAATAAAGAGAACTGCTACTGTCCATGACCAGTATCTACAGGAGTTACTTGATGTTATGAATTTACTTTATCTAAATGACAAATTATGTGATGTTACTATCCATGCTGGTAATGAAGAATTTTGTGCACACAAAATAGTTTTAACATAAGCTAGCCCATATTTTAAGGTTATATTTACTAGTGGATTGAAAGAGTGTGAAATGAATGAGATTAATATTCAAATTGTTGATCTAAATATTTTAGGATTACTAATATCATTTATATATACTGCTGAAATCCATGTAAATGAAATGAATGTATGTCAGCTGCTTCCAGCAGCTTACATGCTTCAGATGAGTTATGTTATTGTGTGGAAATGAATGTATGTCAACTGCTTCCAGCAGCTTACATGCTTCAGATGAGTTATGTTATTGAGTGTTGCTATACTTTTTTTAGAGCAACAGCTTGATCCTTCTAATGCTATAGGTATTGTTGCCTTTGCACAAGAATATGGCTGTATAGAATTGGTTAAAAAGGCATGCTCATGTATTATTCAAAATTTTGCTTCAGTTGTACAGTATGAAGAATTTCTTCAACTCAGTCCTTGCTAACTGCTCAATCTAATTAAGCGTGATGAACTGAATGTGAAATGTCAATCTGAGATTTTTAATACAGTGATGACATGGGTGAAACATGATGAATGAAATAGAAGACCCACATTAGAACATTATTTGTTGTGTGCATTGCCATTTTTTCAAACCAAGTTTTTTAAAAAGACAACTAATAAACTGTGAAATTTTGGTCAATATGCCACAGGGTAAAGAATATTTATCAAGAATTTTTAAGGATCTGATTCTTCATAAAAAATGTGAAGTAAGAAGAACTCTTAATATTCCATTTGTAATTTATACTGCAGGTGGATATTTACATCAGTCATTAAATAATATGGAATGTTATCATCCGGACACAAACACTTGGCATAGGAAAGCTGATCTTCCAATGCCACACTATGGTCTAGGAGCAGCATTTGTTCGTCTCTTTTATGCTATTGGAGGAAGGAACAACTCACCTGAAGATAATACTGATTCTGATGTAGTAGATTGCTATGATCCTTTTTCAAATTCTTGGCAAACTTGTATACCATACCCATGTCTATTGCAAGAAATAGAGTTGGGGTTGCTAAATTAGATGGAATGTTATATAACATTGGTGATCACATGGTACAATTCACCATAATTCTGTAGAGAGGTATGATCTGACAGGAAAAGTGGACTACTGTAGCTCCTATGAATGTAAAGTGTATAGGAGTTGGTGTAGATGTTGTTAATTGTCTGCTGTATACAGTTGGAGGTTTTGATGGTACTTTCCGGTTGAGCAGTGTAGAATGCTATTATTCTGAAAAGAGTGAATGGCATATGGTTGCTTCAATGAAAATCATGAGAAATGGAGCAGGTGTAACTGCTTTAGATCACAAAGTGTACATTGTTGGAGGGTATGATGGAAATTCCTAGTTAAAGTCAGTAGAGTGTTATGATCCAAAGAAAAATTAATGGAAAACTGCAGCACCCATGAATCATCCAAGAAGTGCATTGGGTGTTGCTGTCTTAGATAGAAAACTCTATGCTTTGGGTGGTTATGAGGGTATAGATTTTTTAAGTAGTGTGGAATTCTACAATCCAGAAAAAAATGAATGGAAGCAATTGGTTCATATGAGCTGTGGCCATAGTGGACATGGAGTATCTATATGGATTGACCATGGCTTCAAAAGCTAAAGATCACTTTTTGTTTTACTACATTCATAAATTATCATGCCTCAATTTGTGTCACTGTGACATTTGTACCCTGTTCACCATATTTGTTTTTCAGGTTTTATATAATAGAAAAACTTCTTTGCCTTTTACAAAGGCAGATCTGTGATATCTGAACTTAATCAGATAACAGAAAGATATCAGGAAGTTTATCAAATCTTATCATCCCTAAGTAGTGTACATCTGCATCTTTTATTACTTGTTAATTTGAAATAAAAAATATGGGAATATTTGTTTTAAATAAAAAAAATGCTCATTTTTTTTTATTAAAAAATTAAGATTCCTATTGTTTTATTTAAGTCTAAAAATTAGTCTAAGACATATCACAATAAAAGATGATGATTTGTGCAAGAAAGTGCAAGAAACCAAAAAAAAAAAAAAATCTTCAAAAAGATTTATTTGAAGTTGTACTATTATAACAAATAAGTTGAGTATATTTTGACAGAAAATGTGATCTTTGTTTTGCTGCAGACATACCTAGGAATTCTTTGATCTTGAGCTCTGCCACTCTACCAGTGTATTGACTCATGGATATCTCATGATAATAATTTATAATCAGTTTTATATACACACTATTTATATGCACTTAAGTATATAAAACTATGAAATATTTACAAATAATTCACTATAGGGCAAAATCTTTTCCAACATCTTTCCCCAGAAGACATTGATTGCTCTTAATATTATAATTTTTTTTTATGATTTTTCATCTTAATTTTAAATTTTAGTAAACAATAAGTTATTCATTTACCAATATGAGTGGTTTGTAGGTCAATTATCTGAAAAATAGTTCTCAAGTTAATCCGAATTTGAATCGTATATTATGAGTATGATAAGTCATATGATATATACGTGTACATGGTTTACATATTCTGCATACATATGTTTATGTACAAGACACATTTGTAAACACTTATATACGTAGTGTCCATTTATATGTAAACTGCTAGCACATGATTTTATTTATTTATATAGTTAGTTGCACATGAAATCAAATAACTTCAATTGCTAATTAGAATTCCCCTCCCCATCCACACACCCATAGGAATTTTTTTTTTTGCTCAGCAGTAATCTATGCAATTTATTGGGCCGACTGTTTGAAAAGTTACGTTTTCATATTAATAGCGTTGCTATAGATTAAAAATTTATATATTAGAAGATGTCCAAATAGTGATTATAATAATAGTACTCGATCTTTTTTTTTTTTTGAAATTTCATTCCCTACAAATAAGCATTTTATTAATGTAGGATTATGTAATTTTGGATTAAGAATTGTAGACTATGCGTTTCAATCAGCGTCTTTTATTTTTCTATTACTACATAACCACATTTATTAAAGTAAACACAGCTGTTTCAACAATTCCTCTATTGCTAAGATTTATGATAATTTAATAAAGTTTATTTGTATAAATTTAAAAATATCCAACTGTATGAGTTTTCCAACCAGTAAGATATTTCAAATAAAACTCGTTAATTTCAGTGTGTGTGTGTGTATGATTGTACATATAAATTATATTATGGCTGTTGTGTTTGTAATTATTTCTGTGATATATATGTATTAAAACTAAACACTGGAATTAATTCTACAATTTTCATATGTATAATAGAAGAATGGATTGTTTTTTTTATTTAAGTTTTTTCTTGGTGATAAAAAAGAACTTTAGGTAACTTTTTTTTTCTTCTCATGTGTCATAGCATCAGCCGGGAAGCGAACCCGCTTTAGGTAACTTTTATATCGGTTAATTAAAAACAGCAGTTATTATAAAATGATAATCTTGAACATTGCAATATATATATATACATGTGCCTTTAGAAGCATTTACAGTTCAAATTTTAAAAATCAAAATTTCATAAAAATCATACATTATTAACGTTTCAACATGAACAGTCAGTTATCTTTCCAAAATTTGTGCAATTTCAATGAGATTTTGAATTCTTTTTGAATTTCAATTGTAAACGCTGCTAATAATGACATTCATGCTGTAAACTGGATATAATTGTTTGTTTTTTATACATTAGCATATTGAAGATTTATGAAGTTAATTCCAGTGTTTTTGTTGTATCTGATATATATTTGTGAAAAATATAAGGATGAAATAATCCTTAAATAGCAAACCACAAAGTAGATACCTCTTCAATAATCCCTCATAGAAGATCAATTTAAAAAAAATGCGATATTCATATTTTGCCAGTTCCAGGTGATAAGGAGTAGAATTTTCAGCCTATTTTTATTATTTAACCCCAAAATAAATAAAAATTCATTTATTAACCAATAGTGGATGTTAAGATGGACCTTAAACTGCTTATTTGTTAAGCTTCTTGAGAAAATTTTCAACTTTAATTGGTCATTATTTGAGTATTTATATGTATGCAGATATATGTTTATAAGTTGTGCATATATGTATTTAAATGCAAAAAAACAGGTTATAGTTCTTTGAATTAATTTCAATCTCTTTCAGTCAAGTGGCAATCTTTAGTGTCTATATAAATATATTAGACTATAGATAAAGGTGTGTATTCACCTTTATCATAATAAAGGTTGCCATGACAACAAGCAGATTGGATTCTTGGTATTGTTTGATATTATTTAGATGTGGACTGCTTTCATGAATTCATATATGAATTTATTTATAGGTGTGTCAGATATGTTTGTATAAATACATTGTGCATAAACATATTTATAAATGGATCATATACATATATGACTTTATTTGCCTTTGCATTTTTTAAAAAAACATATAAAAGTATATTTTATGTCTAAAAAGATGAGCACATACTTAAAAATATATTTCAATCCACACACATACACATATATTTTATGTCTGAAAAGATGAGCACATATTTAAAAATATATTTCATATCCACACATACATATATAATAAAATATTATCATGATGTCATAGTTGCTGCATCGTTTTGAAGTTTCAGTTAAACTGTTGCATCACATGTAATTGAAACACAAACAATTTTTGATACTAATAGCCATTATAATGAACATGCCCATTCATTTAAAGATCTTTCTCTACTTAAATTTTCTCCTATCAGTTCTTAAGTGTAGGAAAACGTGAAAATACAATTGAAATTTATATTTCAGCTTATAAATCTAAATAATAACTGCAAATATAAATAGTAGATAGTTAATTACCTGATTAAATTTTCAGATTCAATGGTAATTATGGGTTAATCAAGTCAAAGCTTAAAGGCCAACCTGACATTTACACATTAGTCAAGACTAATAAATGTGAATCAACAATATTAACACAGGTAACATACCAGGTAAACCAGTGGGCATTAAGTGGAGAAGTATTACATTTAATGTTAAAGGCATAATTTGAATGTTTGTAAATCAAGTTTTTTAACCTTATGTTTCCAATCATTTTTCTCCATACAAAGAATATAGCTACATAACTTTTCATATTTAGAGAACATTTTTTGTCTATGTTTCATCATTTTTTGTTCTATTATGCATGTTGTGGCAATCTTGTTTTTGTATTAGTCCTGTTAATAATTTGTGCATGATGTAAAAAGTTGGATATTTATGTTACTTCATTAATTTATGCTTGGAATTATGCATTTTATTCAGGAATGATAATTATCTAAAAATATAAAGATTCTAAGGAGATGGGAAACATGGTATTGAAATTTGCTATATTTCAATTTATTCAACATTATTCATTTTCAGGTATTTTTGATATACTGCAGAAAGCTCATAAGATGATAAAACTTGCTATTCAACCTTGCAATATTTCATTACATCTATGATCATCATTTCAAACATTATTGATCCACTGTAAGATGAAGTCTCTCTACATTTAATCCAGTTACTTCAATTTGTAGCCTCTCTTCATTGCATCACAAGAACAATCTTAATTATTTCATCTATCCATCTCTCATATATGGTCTTTTTCCAAATAATCTTTTGAGGTCCAATTTAAGACTTCAACTGTCCATCTATTAGTATCTCTTTTAACAATATATTCAGCCAACTTCATTTCAGTTTCTTAATTCTATCAATGATGTTAGTGACATCTGTTTATGTTTTCATCCAAGTATTTTGATTTCAATCACTTCTTGTTTTTCCCAATATTCATTCTATATTTCACTAAGTACTTTGAAGTTTCTGTAAAATTAGCATTTGCTTTGAATTCAATTGAACAAATAGTGTAGCAGAATTAGTATTAATCCACAGTGAAGTAGATTATAAAATAAGGCATCACATGACTTCTAGTTTATAATCAACATCTGTATTAGAAGGAGCATTCACCTTTTCAGAACCTTCTAATGAAAGTTTAATAATAAATGGACACTAGATGGCAATGTTACCTTCATTCTCAGGCTAGTTTACACTATTATCCTACATCAGTGAAGAAAACTCTGAATTGATTAGAGAGTGATAGAATGGCAGATTATGGAATTCAGGATCCATAGATCATATTTATGCCAGTTCCAAAGCTCAAACTTCTTTTGAGCTCCCAGGCAATTAGCCATTCAATTACTATTACTAGAAAAAACACTGAATTAGATTTACCTATCTAAAAAGATATATTCTTAATTTCTCAAGAGGTCATGTGACATTTAAGCATCTAAATCTTTATTTGATGACAACCTGTCCATTCAACAGTCGAGAATTGGTGCCAGATGTTTTAACTCCAAGTCTGTTGCTCTTCCACCACTCAACGAGTGAAGTGTTTATTTTCTTTGAAGTATACCAAAATTTTTAAATAATTTTTTATGCATTAAATTCCACTAATTTTAAAATGCTTCTATATGACTTGAAATCTGGAAGTTAAAAAATAAACAGATGTAAAATCAATTCATTTACATTCTAAAGAAGTTACAAAATATAAATTAAAAAAGTATATTAACTTTGTTTTAAAAATAACAAATTATATGAAAAAGTAATACTATTCTTGACTAGTTATGTAATAATAATTATTTTTTAATCTTTGTTTTAAATTAATATTGTGCTTTGCATAGATTAACAGACTGTACCCAGCAATTCATCATCATTAATTTTTATCATAACAATTGAAGAAGGATGATTCCCAAGTTTAATTTTAATAAAAATAACGTAATTTTTAAATATTTTTATCATAAGTATGTTTATACATTAAAAATATTGGGATACATATACATGTGTTAAAAAGATATTTTTTACAGTATTCTATTTTTTATTAATTATTTTGTTGATGTTTTAAAGTGTGTATGTAATTTTTAAATCATTATATATATATATATATAAATAAACTCTACTTATATGTTAAAATTGTTTATGTATATGCTGTAGGTAATATGTAATAAAATATATTCTACCAGAGATATGTAAACAACTATCAATTATTATAGTAATAAATCTTTGATACTAAACAGTATTTGTTACTTTACTGAGCCAGGCTTTTGATAAAGCATATTTTTATCAAAGCACAACTATGTGAGCATTAGCAAATACACGTAGAAACTAGTCGTTGATTACCATATATTAACATAGTTACATGTATATATATATATGTGTGTGTGTGTGAACGCTTAAATATTTATTTCATAAAGTTCAGTACTATCCATATTTCACATTCCATTAGCCACCTTAAAATTAAATGGTATGATTGCATGGGTTTCACTCTATACACATATAAACCATCATTTTACTGTCATTATCACTTCTTTTTAATGATAGTATTTTCTAACAGCTTTATTGTTATCCATGAATAAATGTGTCATGAATTGTTATTAAATGAATTTTCATACTATGTTCATGATTTTGGGTTCATGGGCTGAGGTTTTTAAGAAAGTTTAGACTTTTTTTTATGCATCAAACCTCTACATACTCTAGATTGCCATAAAGGTTTTAGTGGGAAAATGGTTATATAATTATTTTTAGCTCATAAAGGTAAAATAAAAGAAAGAAAACCATAAAAAATCTCCAACTAGCAGTTGGTTTACCAGTTAATGTCTTTCATTGCACTGTTTATCAATGGAAGCATGCTGGAGACACTCATGTCCTATAGTCATCATTGAAAGCAGTCAACACTTAAATCAAACCAATATTAATAACATTCAACAATATCAATCTGTTGCCAAGCAATATCCTATCTAACCTTGAGCACTTTTAGATTTATTATTTATTACAGTGATCATTTATGTTTATTCTAACTTTGTCTTATAGATATATATTTAAAACTTCTGCTCCACCACATTTTGAAACACATAAATAAAAGCTGAAAAAAACATGTTGCATTTTATGGTGAATCAGCACTCATCAGTTGGATTAATGCAATACATATAATTAGATAGTATTAGTTGCATGGAGGTTGTGTGATGTTATGAGCATTGGAACTGGCAGTTTTAACTTTGATCCAGGAGTATTAACCTATTAAAACATGTACTCTGCCATTATGATAAACTGCACAGGATAAAAAATAAAATTAAATAATTAATTGTACCAATATTGATATTGGCACATATAATTTTATCTAAAAAAATTATTAAAATAATCTTTCATAAAAGAAAAAATGTAAAATTAGATGTTGAAGAGTTTGTTACAGTTCGTTTTCGAAAAGAATAAATGTATGTGTAATAAATGTTATTATAAATAAATGAAAGTTAAAGAAGATTATCATTAAAAACACGGCAATGCCTATTAATTAAAAATATAAAGCAATACATCTGCATGGCTATTATTAATTAAACAATCTTCAAAAACACATTGTCAAAGGATTAATTGCTAAAGAATTTCGACAACAGATATTTTCCGGAGGATATCGAAAAGAAAACACTTCGTTGGTATAAATACTGAATATTTTATCGGACAATCAGTTGAGACAATGGTTCAGTTCACTTCACAAATCAATTGAGTCAGTTAATTTCAATCAGTTAAGTTAATTGTATCTAGAAACAAAAAAATGCAGTGTTGAGCAGCTTTTGGGAAATTCACGCCTCTCTACAGCCTGATGTCTGATGAAAACAGCAAGATCTACCTGTGAAATAATGTCAACATAACATCTTAGAAAATCTCCATCAATATCTAATTGTCTCCAATAGTAATGATTGTGAATAATAGGGAAACTCATCAAGGAAATGTCCCAGCCAGCTGGAAGAAGCAACAAACAAGAAGAAAACAAAGTTCTAAATCTACGTTCAAAATCCTAGGTAAAACATTTGCTTATTTCATTTATACTGTAATTAGCCATTGCATTGCATTAATTTGTGCAAATCCTCCAAGAGTCTAATTATATAAACTCTATATCATACATAAAATGAACTATTGATATGTGTGTTTAAGTTTCAAATGCTATTAATGCTTTATTATTATATTTGTGAATGCTATATGAGTTAATATGTGCGTGATCATTATATCAGTGTTAATAGTTAAATTAGATAAATACCAGTGTTCTATTATTAAAATCTACAAGAATATTTAAACTAGTTTAGAAATGTTAATTTAAAATGTGTGTGTATTATATTAAATTATAAAGATGTTTAAATTTAGTAAATTAATGTTAGTTAATAAATTGTCTTTAAAATTAAACTCTATTTGTTGGTCAATTCTTTTTATCAATCTCTTATAAATTCCTTTTACAATTCTTTTATCAATTCTTTTAATCACTAATTATGTATAATCTATTAGTGATTACAAACATCTGAGCTAGTCATGGATTTAGGAGTTGAGTTAGTGGCCATTGCTCAAAGTGCGTTGTTTATTCTTTTTGAATAGATAGCTGGTGCCTGTGTTTATACACAAACAAAAAAGTGCTTTGAATGTAGTGTTGAACTCAACAGTTGAGAAGAAGCTATGTCCTGGAAATGTAATGCTAGCTATATATTTTATAGCTATCGTTTGGGCATACATACTCTCCGAGTATGTTCTTCTCTGCCTAAGATGCCGGTGTTTCGAGGATGCATATTTGCACCTGGTACAATGGCGCCCAACATGGGGCTGGACCTAAGTAACATTAGTAATTAAATACTTTGTTTCTTGTTTGAAATTTTTTTTATACAAAAGCTAAATTACGTATGTAAAAGTGTTTTAATTTTAAAAAAAGAATTGACCGAAAACTTTTTCTTTAAATGAAAAGAGATTTTAACATTCACGTTAGTTAAAATAAATCATTATGTTAAATCAGAGACAATTGGGTATTATGGGCAGAGCTGAAGCATTAAGAACGGGTAGAGAAAAGGATAAAAAGGGGTGGAGTCAGCGTGGGTTTCTGTCTTAGTAAGAAAAATAATTAATAATAATTTTGATTTGTTAATGCAAAAGATAATTTTGAAAAATAAAAAGTAATAGTGTAACTATGAATAAAAAAATGGAGCCGGAAGAAAGCCCAATATATTTTAAAAATCCCCAGTTAGTGGAAAAAGAGAAAGAAGAAGTATATGAGATGCGAATAATGATGAAAATGATGATGAATATGATGCAAGAATTCAAACAAAGTCAACAAGAATTGTGTCAGAAATTTGAACAAGGTCGGCTAGAACTTAAAACAGAAATTAAAGAACTCAGAGCAGAAGTAAGGGAAATACGATGTGAAATCACAGGAAATATAGAGAAAAATCAAGAGATCATAGAAGTAGATTTAATTAAAGAAAGTCAGGAGTTGAAAATGAAGTTGAGGTGATAAAAGAGATAGGAATTGAATTAGAATCAGATAGTGTTGTGACCGATAAGGAAGAAACAAATGTAGACCAAGAAATAGAAGAGAGATATAAGTTCAAGGTAGAAAATGGCGTAAATGAGTTTTTACAAAGAATTAAAAATAAAAAGGTTAAAGTAAAAGTTCGTGTTCGTTTTAAACGGAGATTTAAAACTAAGAGAAAGAATAGGAAAAAATATTCACAGTTAAGAAAAATACGGAGGTCTGTGAAGCTTAAAAGTTTTCTAATGTACAAGGTTGAAAATAGAACGGAAAGAGAAAGAGATAAAATAAATTTTAATCGAAAGAGAGATGTGAGAATATGGAGTATAATTTATATTAGTGAGTTAGTAGAAAGAAAGAAAGAACCACCGGACATATTTAAAAGATAGTAAATGGGCGGAATAGTAAAGGAAATAAACAGAAAGGACCAGAAATGGACAATGAGCAGGAATATGATTATTCTGATGTCAATAATTTGAGAAGTTTAAATCTGAAACTTCTATTTAAAACTAAAATAATAAAATTAAAAATAACTGAATAATAAATTAAATGTTTGAAAGCAATAATAATAATAATGGAGGCTTCGTAGAATAAAAGATTTTTGTTTTTCTCCACGCACATATCAATTAAGGAAATGCTCGTAAATAAACAGTTCAAATAAATAAAAAATCAATAAAATCAAGTTAAATAAATGGGTCAAATTAATGATGTAAAAGTAAAGTTGTAGATTTAAATAAATGAAAAGATAATGGAATTTCTAGAATAAAATTAAGTTAGTCAAATAGATATTTGTATAATAATGAATTGTAATAAAGTAAACCAGTTTTTTTTTTCTCTCTGAGTACACGCACATTAAAATAAAATAGTTTTGAATATACATAAGTTAATAAAAGGAAATAAATATATGGTTTAAAGTAATTAAGTCCAATAAAATCTTTGTATAATAATGAAGAGCTGTAAAATAAAAGAGTTTTCTAAGTACATGTACATTAATATATAAGGTAAACAAATGTTTAAAAAATAATATTGTAATATAAATAATATTCGTAAGAGTTTAGAATAGTATTGTAAGATTAAATTAAATAAAAGTTTTTTTTAGAATATACGCATGTAAATAAAGAAGTTAAAGTAATTGTTTAAAAAAATAATAGTGTAATTAAATAAATATGTAAGATAATGCTCGTAATAGTTCAGAATAATATAAATAAATATGTTAAAGTAATGTTCATGTGTATTTAAAATAATATTGTAGGATTAGTGATAAATAATATAAAGTCAATCTAAGTTATATTAGGAGTGTATAAGGGTTTGAAACTAAAGGAAATGAGAGTAGTATTGAAATAAGTTTAGATAAGAATAAGTTTAAAGCTGTTGACTGGATAAAATTTAGTACCCATAATGGATTGGCTGGGATCATTCCTCTTTTAAAATGCACACTGGTGACAACCAGAGTAAGTCGTAAGTCTCTTTTCCAGGGGAGAATCCCCATATCTCATACCTCGTTTCAAAGCGTAAGCCGAAAATGGACAGTTGAAAACTCCTGCCATCCGCAGCAAACTCTTTTTAATCAAAGTCTGATCAAGAGAATCGGCAACCAAAGCTTTGTTTTTCCTAGTGTAAGTCGGTATAAGTCAGAAAATCTGCAACCGCCTCATTTCCAAAAGATCCCTGTGCCATAAAAATTAGTTTGTCCTCGTGGTCAATATCCAGGACTCAGAACATTGTAAGCAATGTATTCAGCATAGAAAGAAGTAAAGCATAATTGAAGATTGCTTTTGGTATGTAAAGGGAAAGATAATCAAAAAAGCAAACTTAGAAAGAATAATAAATTAAAATTTAATGTTGTCAGAGATAAAATTGTCAAAAGGATGCATTTTACTCTTAAAGGGAGAGCGGTGTAATGTACCAATATTGATATTGGCACATATAATTTTATCTAAAAAAATTATTAAAATAATCTTTCATAAAAGAAAAACGTAAAATTAGATGTTGAAGAGTTTGTTACAGTTTGTTTTCGAAAAGAATAAATGTATGCGTAATAAATGTTATTATAAATAGATGAAAGTTAAAGATTATCATTAAAAACATGGCAATGGCTATTAATTAAAAATATAAAGCAATATGTCTGCATGGCTATTATTAATTAAACAATCTTCAAAAACATGTTGTCAAAGGATTAATTGCTAAAGAATTTTGACAACAGATATTTGCCGGAGGATATCGAAAAGAAAACACTTCGTTGGTATAAATACTGAATATTATATTGGACAATCAGTTGAGACAATGGTTCAGTTCAGTTCACAATCAATTGAGTCAGTTAATTTCAATCAGTTAAGTTAATTGTATCTAGAAACAAAAAAATGCAGTGTTGAGCAGCTTTTGGGAAATTCACGCCTCTCTACAGCCTGATGTCCGATGAAAACAGCAAGATCTGCCCGTGAAATAATGTCAGCATAACATCTTAGAAAATCCCTGCCACTATCTAATTGTCTCCAATAGTAATGATCGTGAATAATAGGGAAACTCATCAAGGAAATGTCCCAGCTGGCTGGAAGAAGCAACAAACAAGAAGAAAACAAAGTTCTAAATCTACGTTCAAAATCCTAGGTAAAACATTTGCTTATTTCATTTATACTGTAATAGCCATTGCATTGCATTAATTCGTGTGAATCCTCCAAGTCTAATTATATAAACTCTATATCATACATAAAATGAACTATTGATATGTGTGTTTAAGTTTCAAATGCTATTAATGCTTTATTATTATATTTGTGAATGCTATATGAGTTAATATGTGCGTGATCATTATATCAGTGTTATTAGTTAAATTAGATAAATACCAGTGTTCTATTATTAAAATCTACAAGAATATTTAAACTAGTTTAGAAATGTTAATTTAAAATGTGTGTGTATTATATTAAATTATAAAGACTTTTAAATTCAGTAAATTAATGTTAGTTAATAAATTGTCTTTAAAATTAAACTCTATTTGTCGGTCAATTCTTTTTATCAATCTCTTTTATAAATTCCTTTTACAATTCTTTTATCAATTCTTTTAACCACTAATTATGTATAATCTATTAGTGATTACAAACATCTGAGCTAGTCATGGATTTAGGCGTTGAGTTAGTGGCCATTGCTCAAAATGCATTGTTTATTCTTTTTGAATAGATAGCTGGTGCCCGTGTTTATACACAAACAAAAAAGTGCTTTGAATGTAGTGTTGAACTCAACAGCTGAGAAGAAGCTATGTCCTGGAAATGTAATGCTAGTTATATATTTTATAGCTATCGTTTGGGCATACATACTCTCCGAGTATGTTCTTCTCTGCCTAAGAGGCCGGTGTTTCGAGGATGCATATTCGAACCTGGTACATAATTGTGTTGGGTGATCATGGTATATTTGTGAATTAGAAGTGACAGGTTGAGATTCAATATTTAGTTTTTGGATTCTAACATATTAGTATAACAATGAAGTTTAAAATTTTAGGATGGACAAATGATATAAACTGGTGGCAAATAATTTTCAACTCTTAATTATTTAAGTTTTAAAACCTTGTAGATTTTATTTTTAAACTTCAATTCAGATCCATCAGTGGTGATGCTAATTGAACTGATTTCAAACTCCTTGACAATATTAATGAGATGCTGAACAGTAATTTAATAAATTGTGTTGCAATTTTTTAAATTTACTCCCAAATTTCTAACATTAGATTGGATATTTGTGGTGACCAAGCAGAAATTCCTCTTCTAGTGATACATTTTTAAAAAGACTTTACAGCAACTAATGCTTAAAAGCAGCAGAAACTAATCTCTCAAATGTGTAATTATAAGATGAGACATAAATGTTATTAAAATTTAAACCTGCCTAATAATTTATAACTCATCTTCATATATATTACTTAAATAGAGGATCTCATTGTATAGCACTTAGAATATCCACCTGCCACATGCTCAAAAAAATTTTAGATAATAAAATTTTCATTAGGATCATTTTTATAAGATAACCCATTTATATAGAAAATTCAGATCCTTATTCAGTTATTAGTCGGGAAATGGGTATCTAATCAATCATTGCTTGTAACTGTCACAAGGAAAAAAAGCTGTTAAACTCTTACCAGCTATAAGCTGACGAATCAAAATATTATTTATGTGGAAAGATGATAAAATAATTTTGCCATCCAATAATCGAAGTTGGTTTGACTTCCCATTACATGTTACCTTCATGTGTGTGTATTTATTAAACCATAGTTATCATATATGCATCATATCTTGTACATAAACAATCAATAAAATATTACAAATATTAAGTAATAAATTATCATCTAACTGTAACTTGTTTTTGCTTGCGGTAGATTATTAAAGCATTAGTAAAAACCCCTAGTCAAGACAATACTACAGTTAGATAGCAATTCATTACCTAATTATAGTGCTTCCTTGGCAGGAGATTACTACTATTCTATTGGATTATTTAAACATAAAGACTATGAGATAGTGATTTATATATATATGAATTTTCTACTTCACTACATAGAATCTTTTTCAACCATGTATCAATCCATTTTGTACAGATCAAGAAATTTTTACAAAGGTCTTCCAATATTGCATTTTAAATTCATTTTTTAATCATGAAAATATTTTCTATTTTACATGTATTTATAATTTTTATATTTCTACTAATTATCCACATACCAGGGATTACAACAACTATAGAAGACCATGTTACAGGGCTATTGAGTCTTATTATTTTTTTTTTTAAATACGTAATTTCTTGCACCACATAACGCTCTCACACATATATAATCTATGCGCTATTTATCTGTCAAATTTATTCATAGTACTGTTAATAGTAGTAATTTTCACTTAATGAGGCATCCACAATAACTATTACATTTTAAATTTTTTATTTTTAATTCAATTTTCCCACGTATTTTCTTTGAACTGAGGAAATATAAAAATGAAGAAAGATGCCAATTTACTACTCTCAGCCTTGAAGTGAAATTGTTTTACGCTTATGATAAGATTCTTGCTTTTATCTTTTTCTCTCTAAACTTTGTTTGATTTATTATGAAGTAATAATTTATTTTGACAGAGGGAGAAAACTTTAAAACACTTAAAACACCTGAGCCATCTAGATCACCGAAAAGGCAAAATAATTTTTTAAAAACTCCACCCATACCCTCAGATATTTATTATGTATTTTGACACAATGAGTCAGTTTTTTGTAATGTAAAGCTAATCTTAAGATGTTATAAATTGTTTCGAAAATATTCAGAAATAGTTATCTGCTATCAATATATAAAAAATAATGGGTAAAGATAAATTATGTATGCAGAACTCAAGAGATGTGTGGCAATATCGTCTACAATTGTAAAAATTGTATCACAAGAAATACTCCATACATACTCATTAATCTGAACGACCCCATTTGTTTGAGATTGTTATATTCCACATAAGCATTGCTAGATACCAATTACTGCAATTAAAGTAGCATAGATATTGGAATTGGCTTACAGTAGATAATTAAATGTGTGGAAATTGTAATTAATTAAAAAAAATTAATTAAATATTCTTTGTTTTATCTGAAGATTATTCTCAAATCTTTTTATAGGAGCTCAAGTTTCAAATATTAGTCTAATGTGCTAAATGTAAATGAAGATTATGAGGCAATAATTACACTTGGTTGTTATCTGTAGTTCTTTATCATAGCTCTTTAACATATTCTTTTAGCTTCTAATATAGTCTTGTTTCCTACATTTAATCAATTATTTATCGCATACAATAATAAAAAGAAAATTAAGAAGAATAACTAATCAATTCTAACCATAGATCATCAATTCAGCCAAATTGGCTATAATAGCCATACCTAAATAAATTACTTGAACATTAACTATTGGTCAGTAAAAGAATATTCAACTATTATTAGTCAGAGTTTAAGATTCAAAGTTAATCTGTGTTAGTCATATAAGAGTTAACAATTAAGTTTACAAACTTGCCACCACTCATGTTGGCAATACTGTACAAACAACTCAGTAAGGTGTCATAACTTTGTTAGATCAGTGTTTCAGGACTGTGTTCCTGTTGACTTGTGGTGGTTTCTTGCTGGAGTGACATTTATTATTGTTGTGTGTTTTTGTGTACTATTGCAAGAAATGTCAGAGCTTGATTTAGAGCAATTGGAATTTTTAGCCAGTAAGCAAATAACTGTATTGGAACACCCTTCCTACACAGCCAATTTGGTCCTTAGAGACTTTCTTTACCTAAATATAAAAGAAATATGGAAAGAAAAACATTTTGATGATTTTTGGAGATAAAAAGTAATACAATGATAGCTCTGGTAGCTGTCCCAGAAAAAGGAATTTCAAAATTGTTTTGAAAGGTGGACTCAGCACTGGCTCTTATGCCTAGTTTCTCACGATGAAAATATTTCAAATCTCATCATAATGATATTCAGTAGTGAGATATGTAGCATTTTTTTAAAGATGAGTTTACAGATTTAATTATCATATCTCATATGAATTAAGACAGACTTATTTATTGCTCTGTGAATTTTAGCACTATGACACTGAAAAGTTAAAGATTTTTGGAAATAAGCTTAATAAATTAGTTTGATGTTCAAATGTCACATTACCTACTAAGCAACCAACTATTTAATTATTTTCGTTTTTTCCTTTTTTTCGCCTATTATCATTGAAAGAGTGGAATATGACATTTAATTTAATGATTTTAATTAGCTTTTATTATTAGTTATTGAAAGACAAACATCTCCTTAAATTAGCTTATGTATTTCACACTTTCAGTAATAAGATATAGTCCTGCATGGTTTAGTGCAGAGGTAGAATGGAAAAATGGAGCTCAAGTTTTATGGTTTATGACCTAACACTTTGTTTCCAATGAACAATAAACCGATTGATTATTTCATATCTTGTTGCAGTACAGTGATAAACTGGAAGACTGAAGTTCAAAGATCATGATCTACCTCTCATGCATCTGGTTTTCAAACTTCCTATGAGCTTCTATCAATAAATTATTCGGTTATATTTATGCCCTATATAATTGGATGCATTGGTAGAATGGCAGATTTTGGAGCTTGGAATCCATGGATCTTACTTGCTCAGTCACTTCCGGTGCTAAAATTTTTTATATTTATTCTGGACCAATAAAATATTTTGATTCGTTTTTTTTTTATATTAGTTATTTATCTTTTTTAAAATAGTATTTATTTATTGACTTGTAAGGATCCATAATATGGCAATTGACAATTTTATCTGGGAGTTCAAATTTGCACTAAGTGAAGAAAAAAATTTAAATCTTAGCCACCAGCTATTTATTCAGCCATCCAGTTTTGGTCAGTAAATAGATATCTAACTATTATTAGCTAAAAATAATTGTCACCGTTTAAATCTGCCTATATTGTTATGTGTGGAAACAAAATGCGGCATTGATATATATGGTTATTGATTTAATAGATATTGTAATGACAATATATAAAAGATAGTGGCGGTAAAACATAAAGGATAGATAATGCAATTTTATATGACATCGCGACGTTTGCAAAACAAAAAAGAAGTGTAATAAATTAATGGCAAAAACTAAGACAAATGATAGTTTATTACAACAAAAGAAAAAAGTAAGTGAATAAAATCTACAGCTAAGAACAAAAACCTGGAGATGCAATCGCTGTCTTTATTAACTACTCATAATTCAGTCAAAACAACTTCAAATTAATTTTATTTCTTTCATAATGAGATTTTAACGATCCCTTAACTTTCATATAAATATGTAATCTTGTCAAATCTGTTTTCAGTGGGAAAATGATAATAAAATTAATGGTTTTAATTTTTAATCTTTCTTTTGATTATGGAAATGTTTTTCTTTGAAAATTAATGAATAAGAAAAGCATTTTTGTGTTAGATCAAATGCCATTACGCTGCTAAATATATGTGTGTGTATCACCGCACGCGCTGTATCTCGAATCAAGACAAGTCGTTAAATTATAAACGTTTTTGCTTTATAATTAATTGGTTTTTCATAACATCGAACTTTTTTTTTTTAATTTTCAAAATTAAATGTAAATGCTTCGAGCAGAATTTCCTACAGAATTGTTAGTCTTGTTTTAAAATGACCGACGTAAATGTAAGGCACTATCTGGATATTATTGTGGATCTCAAATTATTGTAGAATTTGAATACCCGCAGCAGACTTGGAATTTCGTGTGTGTAAAAGTACAGCATTCTTCCGTAAAATTTCTGGCTTTGCATGATGTTCTTCCGCCCTTATTTTCTGAACGTTTTATGATAAACATATTATAAATTGTTATATTCAAATATAAGTATATTGAAATATACTGAACCTTAGATGCAATTAAAGGGGATTTGAACAGTGAATTTCAAGCTCCCTTCAGCTATCCACTCCATTTTAAATAACCGATATACATGACCACATACCTGTGAAAAAGATGATTTCCAATATACATATTTCGTGCTGAACCAGCAATGATCAATTGGTCCAGATCATCATCTACCACACACATATATAATCAATGATCAGTTTATATTAAGATAGAAAATCTTCAAACTTTAATGGACAGGCTTCACTTTTCTTCACCCTCCAATTTTTCAGCCATCCACATTAAAAATCTGATGATGGACTGTTCAAAGCCCTTGTTGATGCCAATATTGTTGTCATACCTATGTTGACTTTAATTCAGTCTGATTTCTTATATGACAACAATATTGGCATCAACAAGGGTTTTAAGCATTCTATCAGATTTTCAATAATATGGATGGTTGAAAAGTTAGAGGGTGGAGAAGAGTGAATCTTGTCCATTAAAGTTTGAAGATTTGCTGTCTTAATATATACTAAATGCTGCTTATATATGTGTATGGGAGATGAGAATCAGGATCAATTGATGAGTGCTAGTTTAGCACAAAATATGTATATTGGGGATCATTTATTTTTTTCACATGTATGTGGTCATGTGTATCAGTTATTTAAGATGGAGTGGATTGCTCAGGAGAGTTTGTAGTCTTGTTTAAACCTTCTTCAATTGCATATAAATTGTTATAAAAAATATGAAGCTTGTTAATAATGTTTTAGAAAGTACTATACACTATATAGCTGCGAAAAAATGGTAAGACTTGAGAATTAAAGATTTGTGGTTCAGTTCTTATTTGGTGAAACTAAAAAGAATGTTCAGTTTGGTCAGTTGAATTTGGAAGAAGAAAAGAGACTAGTTTATTATTCCAGAAATTTCTTAGAAGTTAAGGACTAAAAATAACAACTGGGTTGTGAACTTTGTGCCAAACTACACATTGCATCATTTGTACTCAACATGCCATTAGAAATCACTTGATTTACCAACAATGAACCATGTGACTTTTTTAATGCCAAGTTAAGTATTCAAGTAGTGAATTAAACGTGTTCATTACAACAGCAGAAGAAAAAAAAAGGAAAATAGAAAAACAAGGAATACAAATTTACAATACAAAGAAAGATAAAAGAGGAAGTTAGGAGTCTTTACATGCCATTAAAAGATGGAAATGTGGTTCAACAAATATATGATTTTATTATATCAGTACCTATAGATGGATGACCAATGGCATGAGAAACTCACATAATACAGCCTAATATTAATTTAAGTAACTGAAAGCCTTGAGTTAAAAGGAAATAGAGAAAAAATAAAATGATAATTAACATAATCATCTTTAAATTTCAAGGAAAATGATATATATGTATGTAATATTCATAATACTTTTGTGCATTTGCAATAAATACTGCATCTAAAATGAATTTTGATATAATCTTTAAAATACAGATATGTAAATTGTTCAAAGTAAAATATTGCTTCAATAATTCATTAAATACAGCATTGAAATATATATATATATATTCTTGATCCTTATTCAAAAATATTATTCATTTACAGCCTGAGGAGAAATTAGTTTATTCTATTAATTACATGTACATTGAGCTATGTTAATTTAATGTTTACATTTATTAACTTCTGTTTGACCATTAATACAAAGTTATTTAAAGTAAGATTCAGTCTCTATCCTTTATATAATGGATTATTAGTTTAAAAATTATTAATACCATATTTTCATCTGGCTGATTAATGTTAGTATATAGATAGGTTAATCTAAAGGAAGAATTGTTTATTCCATGCTAATTTAAATTATTAGATATATTTATATACAGTATATATAATAAATAAAGCAGTGTTATTAAATATATGTAAATAAATATGGAGAGATCAGCTTCAGTCATCATGCATAATATGTCAAATGTGGTCAACATAGAATATGAAAAAACTGATAAATCATCTTGCCACATATATGCATTTCATAAATAACTTCCTTCATCTACTGGACTTTATATTCAACCATTTATTATATATAAATACCAGTCAATGATTAATTTGCTAAAGCTGCAGAGTGACTTGCCATGTTTTTTGGAATATCTGAAGAAGATTGCTAAGTCAGTCAAAACTGCCATGTATTAGAAAAAGTATTGTGAAAAATGTATTTGACAAATAACTTTTTTATAACGATTTTGTAGAAGCAAAACAATAAGAATGGAAGAAAGTTTGAATATCTTCCTTCTTTAGATGCAAAATTCGTTCACTTCATAATTTGGTGCAGTGGTAAAGCAGTGAACTGTGGAACTAGAGGTTCATGCAGATCCATATCTAACATTATTTAGATTTCAAAGAAACCCCCAAGCTATAAGCTATTTGAATAGTATGATTTTTTTTTTTTTTACTAATTCAGACTATCCTAAGCAGTTTCTGAATGTTTGACATTTTTCTGGTAGAAGAAAATCATCGGCTTTACATTTTATTATTATAATCCCATTAATTAATTAATTTATTATCTCACCAATTAAGTGAACAGCTTCAAAAGTTTAAATGCCCTAAGAATTTAAACTCAAGCATATCTGCTAAGTTCATAATTAAGCTTTATGCAAATGAGTAATAACAATATATATATATGCACCCACTCCCAATTTATGATATGTCTATAACTTGTAATAGTCAAAATTCAACTAAGCATTTACTGTTTTTTTTTAAAAAATGGTCTTTATGGAAGCTTTTCTCTATATGGTTTTTATATATTTATGATTATATTAGTCTGAGTTAAAGCTATACTTTTATAAATAAATGCTAACCATAGGAACTTTTGATCATTTGGCAAAAATGTGGATTTAATTACAGTTTATGTTATCACCATATTGTGAGGTGAATGAGTTTGAAAGGCAGTGGTTATTTAGGTGGGGGGGGGCAACCAAAGTTTTGTTCTAAATAAAAATTAAATGATTAGTATAGATTATCATCCAAAATCAGACTGATCCATCATAAGCATTAGGGTTCTAAATCCAAATTAGTGATATTTTACTCATCATTAGTATTAGTTTGTCTTCTCTCCTTACTTGTTTGTATTTGTTTGCTCATGTCATATTTAGAAATACCTTATTGATAAGGAATTATTTCTTTTTATTAAGATGCTAATAATAACTACCATATATCCAGATCACATAATATATGATGAAACAAGACCCACAGTCTACTATAATGCCATCTATAATTAATCAAGCTTTTTATAGATAGCTTAGAGTAGAGAGCTGCTTGGTTTTTTATTATTAAGATGTTTATAATTATTTATTAATTTTACAATATTAACATCAAAAAAACTTCAGATATAAAGTCTCTGTAAGCATATTTTAATGTAGAATATAATAAAAAACAAAAAAAAAATGTAGTTTTTTTTTTTCTCATTAAATAGATAAAAGAATGAGATGCATCAACGCAATAATGTCGATGACTCTAAACGATGTGGAACAATGAAAAACTTGCCGATTTTCATGTTTCATAGCTAACTAATAAATTGGCAAATGTACAAAAAGTTGTCAATTTTTGAAGTAATTTTTAAAGCTGATATGCTCTATTTTAACTTGAACTATATATTATTTAATGCATTTATTTATATATATGAAAACTTTTGTTTAACACTATCCATCTTCAAACGAAAGAATAAAGACATGAGAGATAGCGAAATGATCTCTAAGTTATGTTTTTGCTGAACCAGCATCATCAGTTGATTTTGTTTATTCTATCTTTCAAATATCTCTTGTTATTCATTAGTTATCAATTAACAATCAATTTAAAACAAAATTGAAATTGACAACTCATTATAAATAAAAAAAAAAATTTAATATATCAATCCAGCTTTCATTCCTTAATGGAATCTTTTCAAGATGTTTCTTTTTACACAATCACATGATCAATTACCTACAGCAACCCCACCCCCAATGGACATTATTTACATTACATTAGAATAAATATAATTATTAAAATACATTAAATATAATTAGTAAAATACATATATATTATGAGAGAAAAAAAGAATTGTAATAAATTTAATCATTTTTATATACATATATGTATTTTACTAATTACATTTAATGTATGTATTTTAATAATTATATTTATTGTAATGTAAATAATGTCCATGGGGGGGGGGTTACTATAGGGTAATTGGTCATGTGATTGTGTAAAAAGAATATCTTGAAAAGATTCCATTAAGGAATGTAAGTTGATTGATGTATTAAATAATTTTTTTACTTACAGTGAATTGTCTATTACAATTTTGTTTTACATTGATTATGTTTAATTTTAATATCTTTTTTTAATAAACTGCATACAACAGATATTATTTTAAATCCCACTATTCATGCGTTATATTAAATATAAGTTTGAAACTTCTGTTTAATGTTATTTACTGCAAGCAAATGACTAAATACATCAGAAAAAGCAAATGAACCTTAACATGCATTTCTGTTGATTAGCAATATTAACATAATATGATGCTTATGAAAAGAAATCATCATCATCATCATCAACCATTATCAATCCACTACAGGATGAAGGTCTCTCCAAGTTCAATTCATCTTTTTCTATCTTTAGCTTCTCTTCTCCACAACACCCCTGCACACTTTCTTATGTCATCCATCCATCTCAGATGTGATCTCTTTCTGGGTCTTTTACAATCTCTTGGAATCCAGTTTAAAATTTCAATTGTCCATCTATTATCATCTCTTCTAGCAATACGAAAAGAAATATATTGACATTTAATTAAAATTGAAATCTATGTTTGAGTTATAATAATTTAACAATCCGAAATGCAGTAAAATTGATTCATTTATCTAAAATGATGGTAATCATCATTAAATTTGCATAAAAACTGAATGTTTATAGATTTAATTAAATTTGTCTTATATATGTAATTAGAGGATTGAACTCAGGATTTTTCAGTCTACTCATCCTCAACTACATCTCAAACAACCGATACACATGATCACAATATGTGATAAAGATACATGATCAATATACATATTCTGTGCAGGACCAGCATCCATCTATTGGGTGAGATCCTGCTCTCCCACACATATGTACAATCAGTACTCAGTTTGAGCACCAATTATATATATGTGTGGGAGATTTGGACCAATTGATGACTGCCAGATCTGCATGAAATACATATATTGGAGACCATGTATCTTTTTACATGTATTAGGCATGTGTAACAGTTGTTCAAGATGGAGTGGAGGATGAATAGGCAGAAAAATACTGAGTTCAAGTCCCTCTAATTACATATATAGGAAATATTCAATATAAGCAAATTACATACGGCTTTAAATATATATATATATATACTCAAATCATGCTCTCAAACATATTTTAGCAATCCCCTTTGCAAAAAAAGAGTGAAAAAGAAAACATTTACCATTAGATTTTTTACCAGTATTGAAAGTAAAGTTTTGGTTGGAATTCCATTTTTATTTTATGTATTATCTAAAAATACCAGTTTACTCATTAATATTGGGTGATTAGCTATGTTGACTTATGGGCTGACTATCAGAAATGACGTTTAAATAGAAGCTAATTTTTTTATGATTATCTGTATCTGGATTCAAACATAGATTGTAGACATAGCATGATGGTGTTATGTGATTATTTTAACTTAAAACTATTAACACATTAAAAAAACATCATATTTGTTTAAGTAAATTTATAAGTATCAAATTCTCTGCACTCAGAATTTTGGCACCAACTAGCCCAGATATAAACTTTAAAGTCAGTTGAAAATTATAACAGCTGCTTTTAAATTGTACATTAACTCACAGCAAAAGAGAGATAAAGTTATTTCATGTTTCTACATATAATTAAAAACAGACACCTTAACCTTTTACTGATATTTAAAGTTTATATCTAGGCTAAGAATAATCTATAGTTTAATAAATTATTACTAAATAATTATTAAAGTATTTGTTTAAAGTAGATGATGAAAATATTATGAGCGCAGGAACTTTGACACTTGTAAATCAAATAGTAATAATTCAGTATAAATAAATATTGAGCTGATGATTATGTAATAAATTGTGATTTGGGTTCACAAATGATTCTGGTTAAGCATGAAATACAGCTTGGAAATAATTTTTTCTTTTTCAGATGTTATGTTTCAAGAATGTATGGTATGGTGGAAGTTTTAATTATAAATCTATAATGATGATTATGTAAGATATTGTCATCTTAATTCCTGGGCTTCTTCTGGTTAAGCATGAAATGTGCATCATGGAAATATCTTTTTCAGATGTTGAAATGTGCCTCATGGACATATCTTTTTCAGATGTTTTTATTTATATACTTCAAGAATGTGTGGAGTGTGGAAGTTTTAATTATAAATCTATAATTTTTTAGAGTGTAATTAAAAGCAGGAACTACCTTTATCCTGTGAAAAATAATTATTAAAAATTCTATAAAAAGTTGAAATGCCCCATTAGTTGAAATGCCTCATTTGATAGAATGAAAATTTGAAATCAAAATGCAATAATATTTTTCATGGAAGACAAATAGAAATATAAATTAATTACGAAAAGTGTAATAATTAATCTAAAGCAGGATTAAATAGTATTGTAGCTGCAAATTATATATATTTAGAAATATTTGAAATGGGGTTCAAGTAATTGCAAAATTGAATTATTTATATTATTGTTTTGAAATATTTCCACCATCCAATATGAGTATTGAATGTCTTTAGAAAAATTTAACTTTATTTAAATATTCCAAATACATTCAACTGTTAATAATAGCACACAGTTGGTATATACACAATGTTTCAAAAGGTATTATTCTTTCCTCTTCTTCAGCTCTAGCTACCTTGACCAGTGACAGTACTAGCATGAGAATTGAACATGGATCTTTAGTTTCTTGAGTATTGAATTTTGAAGTAACACTCTAACCAATAGAGCCATCCAGCCAAAGGCAACAGCCAGTAAAAATTTCATATACATATCTATGAGGAGAAATCAGAAGGAACCTCATAGATAAGTATATGAAATTTCTATCTACTGATGCCTTTGGTAGGATGGCTCAGTTGGTTAGAGTGTTACCTTAAACTTCAAGAATCTAAGAGTCAAGGTTCGATCCCCATGCTAGTACTGTCACTGGTCAGTCCAGAAATACTTGAAGAAGAGGGGAAAACAATACCTCTCAAAACATCATGCATATATTAACCTTGTCTTATTACAAACAGATGAATGTATTTGGAATTTAAATTAAATTTTTCCAAAGACATTCAATACTCATATTAGATGATGGAAATAGTCCAATATTTAAATACAATTTATACTATTGTCTCTTAAGATTTAAAACCTAAATATATATGTAAAAAATATTTTTATTTAGGTATGTATTTGGTCTGTCTAAGTTTATCTTCACTTCAGACAAGATAGATAAATTGTGCATCTATCTGTTTCTACACAATTAATTTATGATATTATTCATCAACTTTAATATATCAAGTTTGATTAAATATATTATTGATATTAAATATTATTACTAAGTTTTGATTTGTTTTTTAGGATGTGGTTATTTGAAAGTATAAAATACTAATGAGGCTTTCTGCTTACTTCTAATGATAGCATTGGTCCAAAACTTAGAAAGATAGTTACTAATAATAATTTGCAATTGTGTAGCAAGGCCATGTGGTAGGTTGAATGTGTTAATCCTATTTAAATGATCAAACTAACATTACTTTTTTCTGTAACTTTATTCATCTGAGAATTAATCCTAGGGTTGTTTTAGTTCAAGTCTGCATTCAACTGCTGTAGTAAAACTGTACAGAGTAAGATAGAAATTAGTGATTTTTAAAAGAAGTAAGCATTGTTTCATATTTTCAGTATTTTTAGATCTCTTTCCAGAAGATCAAATTTCCAGATATTCCTTGTAAGAATATTGCTCTGCCAACTAGTCTCCATCTACTTTATGGTTGGGTTAATGGTGTTTTTTTTGCAATAGTAAATTTTATGAAATTAAATTAATATTTCTCTTATTGATTCAAAACTTTTTCTTATTAATATTTTACTACTTATTACTTGTGTATAAAAGGTATAGCAAATAGATATGTGAGTGATTATTTTCTAAGAGAGATGGAAACCTTACATGGTAAACAGAAGTTGTTATTGGATCCATCTTGTGGCTACTTTATTCATGTCTTGATTGCAAAATTAATTATTTCTAAAGACAAAGGGCAGCACTATCTAAAAAAGTCAAACAAGTGACATCATTTAATATCTGACTTAGCATATCTACTGTTTTATTTTTATTAGATACATACATTATCAGTTCAGACATCTTTTAAAAATAAAGCTGGTCTGACCTTATAATTTTTTTAGTCTACTCATTAAATTGTCATATTTTTTAATATTAATATACTTTTTTCATTATTTAATGTGCATGGAGTCCAGAATCTTATAATGCTAGTCACCTTGTATGAGTTTAATAATAAAATCATGTAATTTTATGCAAATCAATACAAAGTTTTACCATACATACAGAATATGTTGTTAGTGCATGTATTAAGTGCATATGCATCTATACCTGAATTGACTGAAGAGTTCTGATTCATCATGAAATGCATCTTGGGGCCACTTATTTTTTCATACCTATATTCAAATGTTTCAAGAAAGTTATTGAAGGGGAAGTATTAAAGATCACATATGGAAAAGGAGAGCTAATGTTGAATTATTCCATGTGTGCATGTTTAAGTAAAATACAGATATATTAATCTTTAGCTGAACACAAAGTCTATGTCTAAGTTAAAAATATCATAAACTCTAACCTAATAATTCATTAATAATAATTAATTTATATATATGAAATGGATGATATTAACACTGTGAGAAATGAATGATGTGACAATTGTAATTTAAATTGTAGAAACATATATAATACTTTATAGGAGAGGTTTGCTTACTTGTGAAAGTATTTAAGAAATTTGCAATATGCCTAGTTTTTACACATATAATATATTAATGTCTGATATATCTTTCTTATTTAAAGCTAAACTATAATCTAAAAGCAATTCAACCTTGGTTTATAGATGGACTAGAAAGATAAAAATACTTTACTAGATGACATGATTTTAATTTGTGGTTCTATTTTTTATTGATCATTTGCCTGGTTACATCATAGCCCGAAAATTATCTAGAATAATATACTGAAAATCCTATTAAAACTTTCATTATTTATATGTCTGTGAGATTCGCCTAATTATTATTTATATATATACACACATATATATTTATATATTAAATTATTTAATCTTTTTTTTTTTTGTATATGAAATCATTCTGAAACATATTTTAACACACTTTGCTATGGCTAGAGAGCACTTTAATTATTTATTGTACCAGTTTTATGTATTAATCATGATGCCTTTTATATACAGAGTAGCCAGTAAAAAGAGTGATTTCTTCTCTTAAAATTGCCTGAAGAGTTATTTCTGAATTAATGCATGAGTCATATAGAAATATAGTTTATCTATTCCCCACAAAACTTTTAAGCTGCTAGCATATAATGCGTTGGTGTGTTCACACCTTTGGAGAAGACCAATGATGGAACAATGCGTTAATAATATTTGCCTTAAATTGAACAAAACTGATACTGAAACATTTAAAATGATTTAAACTGTGTATGGCCATGAAGCTATGAGAGACAAGAATGTTTCAAGTGGTTTCCAAAATGTCATGATAATAGAGAGAGCATTGAAGGTAATTCATGGCTAGACGCATTAAAAGCAAGTGGAAATGAAAAAAATGTACTAAAAGCTGCCAAATTATTTAAACTTATTGCTATGTGTGTTCAGGATTAAGAATAGGATAGTCAATTGCATCTGGGAATCATTTGTTTTTTATATACCTCTTTATATATTTTAAGAATGGGGTAAATTTAGAAGTTATATTGCATATTGAATATACTACTTTATTATTCCTTTTTAAAAAAAATTGGAAAGGCCTTTGCCTTATAATGATATTACTTACATTTTTACTATATATATATAATTCAAATAAATAAATCTACTTAACACGGTATCCAAATTTTAATAAATATATTCTTTACTGAAAGTACTTTCGATTGTAACACTGACAATATTTATCAACCATCAATTAGTACAAATTTACACAAAATAAATTTTTTTATATTACTCATCATTCAATTCATTCAAATTTCTCACAATAAATGAATAGACAATTGGCTAATATAAAAACAACAGAATTATGGGAAATTTGAATGGATTGAATGATGGGTAATATAAAAAAATATTTTGTGCAAATTTGTACTAATTGATGTTTGATAAAGATTGTCAGTGTTACAATCGAAAGTACTTCAAGTAAAGAATATATTTATTAAAATTTGGATACTGTGTTAAGTAGATTTATTTATTTGAATTATTATATTGTTTAAAATACATACATTTATTAGTTATAGTTATTTATATACTGTATATAATATTTGAAATGCCCCACAGCTATATTATTTCAGCCATATTCCCCCTTTAAATAAAGCTTGAATTTTAGCACTATATTGAAATAATATAGATTATAGCTAGTAGCATACATAGTTTCTATATATGTATGAATAGAAGATGGTTTTATTATTAGCACAAATGATTTGAAAGTTGAAATGCAATATAACTGTTCAAGTAAGTATCAAAAAAGTGAAACAAAATGATCCAAGATTTAGCTATTGGCTGCAGAATTCATTTTTATTAATCATGTATTTTATTGATAATAACATGTAATATTACATTCAGTTTAAATAGTAAACCACTCCTATAATTATTTTCTCAAATCATCATCATCACTATTATTAATATATAATAATAATATAATAATTCTTCTTCACAGTTGCCAATGTTTAATATATTAGTTGATCAAATTATGTACATATAATAAAGTTGTTATATATATATATATATATATATTACATTAATTACACATAAAACCTAATTGCAGGGAAACAAGCTCAAATACAGTTATTAAGATAATTCACAGGAAGCTACCCAAAGAATTATTTGAATGAACTTATATACAATGCCCATCTTTTGATCATAACAGTACCATTCTATTTTGTCAGATTCTTACCTGCAATTTGTGTCATAGTAGTAAATTAAATAGTGACATTCGAAAAGGCTAAAACTTTTTATTAGCAGTGGTTTTTATTTTTATATTAATCAAGCCGGCTTACAGTTTTAAATATTAATTTAAATAAAATTCTAATGATTTTACTGAGTATGTAAATAATTTTACAACTTATCAAATACATAATACTCATTAAAAACCAGTCAACACATAGACAATCTGATTATCACTAACAATCAACAATTTCAAACTGTTGTCAAGACAATCTCCTCCATATTCATATTTACATATCAAATAAATTCAAATGTATTATTAAGATAATTTACAAATGAGATATCCAAAAATTCATTTAATATGAACTGGCAAATAAATCATCAAATCACTACTTGATTTCTTACTATATAATAAACTGAAAGACAGATGAAAATGATAAACTTTTATCTGATAAAATAAATTTGTATTGATATAACAAAAGATGGTATTTACAAATTCATTTAAATGATTTTTTTGAGAATCTATCTTGTGAATCATCATAATAACATGTTTGAACTTGTTTTTTCCAGGAATAGGTTTATATTTTGTTATATATTTAGAAAGATGTAAAATTATTTACATTCTCATTAAAATCATTAGAATTACGTATGTATATGGTTAAATGCTTTATGTATATTTCCAACTTAAATATGTTTTTTAATATTCTTTCTATTAGTTATTATTTTTCAAATTTAATCTAAATTTAATTTATTATACATATAAATCTAACAGCAATATAATATAGATGATATATATATATATTTATGTAGGCATTCTGGGGCTTCAAGCCTTTAGCTTATTCAACTAATGATAATTTATCATAATGACATATTAATCAATAATTCAAAATTTATCACATGGTTCTGGGAAGGGTGTTACAAATCTAAGAGATTTGATTGGTTACAGATATTTATTAGTTGCATTAATCAATTTATTACACATTTATATTTATTTATTTATTATATTTTTTTAAAATATTTTATTTATTGCATAACATCTCCATATTTTAACTAAATTATAATGTTATATAAATATCATGAAATTTATATTGAAACTTTAATATCAAATTGTAATTGAAATTATATAAAAATTGCATTGTTATGTCTGGGGTTGTCTCAATTAGTTTCTAGACTAAAGATGGTGTGAATTATTAACTGAAATACATGTTTAAGCAGAGATTAAGTAATCTTTTTCATCAAACATTGTTATTCAAAAAAGATTGGGAAATTACTATAAAAGATGTAAATTAAAATTAATGTTAGTAATAATATATATTGTTATATTCATAATTTCTTGTAAAATATTAAAAATTACTTCTTTCTCAAGTTCTCTTTAAACTAATGGCATTTTCATTCAATTTTTATAAATGTTAGAGCTATCTATATTTCATCTTAAATTAAATATTCAGGAAAATAAAACTTTTAAATCTAGTATGTTTACTAAAATTCTCATTTGACTACATCTGATGTAATAATTATACTCCTTCAAATAATCTGTAAAAGTTAGCAGTTAATTTTGATACCCAGGGTAATTTGATTCTACATGTATATTAAAACTATTAAATTTTTATGTACACATATACATTATATGTTATAATAATAGTGAATCTGCCTGTTGCACAAATGATCCGAGGTTAAATTCAGGTTTAGTAAAGTTAGTTTTTGTCAATAGGCATGCATTTTATTTAAATGATTGATTCTTAGTTAATTAAGCTAATCATTCAATTGTTGGTCACTAAATAGGCAGCTTGGACAGAAAACTGCTCAAATCCTCATTATCAACAATTATTGCCTTCTTCCCTTTTCTTCTGGGAAACTGTTAGAGATGCTTTTGCTCTGCAGTGTATTATTAAAAGACTATCTTATGTTTTATTTTTATAAAAAATGGTTAATTTTTTAATGTTTTAATAGCTTCAGTAAAGTATGCTTTTTAGCATTCTAGAAGTTTGAATGTTATCTGCATTGTTTCCATTTTGCTATAAGAATCACCAGAATATGCTATATTTATAATTAAATTCTTACATTATATAATAATTGTAAGATCTTATGCTTGGGGTATAATGTGATGTTTAAGTTCTAAAGTGGAGAGTTGAGTACAGCAGTTTCATTCATTGGATTTGAGATTTTTATTTATTTCACTTATCTGAATGTCAATCTAGTAATGTTTGGATCTTGAGTCTGGAAATCATCATTATTCTAAATGATACAGAATAATGGATTACATTAAAGATATCTGAGATCAAATAAACAGTTTTGAGTGAGACATTTTGACTAGAAGTTAGGCTGCCTAAGATTGTGGCTGAGTTCAGGTAGAACTTCAACAGTTTCTTCAAATTCATTTAAGTGTAGGATTTTTCTTTCAGAGCAGATGACCTTTGATAACCCTTATAACTATCTAATTGTTGGTAATAAATGGATAGCTAAATATTTTTATCTAGAGGAAACAACAAGAAAGGAAATTTACTAAATTCATTGTCAATTAGAAGTTGCACAGCTCTATGAAGACTGCTTTCTCTTTCATAGTTTCTCTATGCAGATCTGTTTGAGATGATAGCAGATTATCACAAACAGTTTATGAAGTAAAACAGACTGTATAACTGAATACATGTCATTTTTAATATTCTAAATGCTTTTTTAATTTTTTATATTACGTTAATCAGATAATCAATGGTCTATTTAATTTAATGGCTGATTTAACCACTTTTACTATACACTTACACACACATATATATTAGTGATTTTAATCAATATGCAAGTGATTTTACAAATGATCAAATGTAGTGTAATATAAAACTATTTCACAGTATAAAATATCCAAATATGTTTGAGAGTACATTACAGCAGATTCTAATGAACGATTTTTTCTAAAATAAACTGTAAATATGCCTATCCTTTTGAAGTATCAATGTCAATATATTTTGTCAAACAAAATAATATCTTTTTACTCACCTTTAGTTTGTTGTAGTATACATAAATTAAGCATTGATACCTGAAAAAGCTGAAATTTCAAATTAGTGGTGATCTTTGTTTTTTTATATTAATCAAACGACCTTACCACTTCAAATAGTAATTTAGAGATAATACTAATGATTTTAATGAACATATAAATGATCTTATGGCTGATCAACTGTAATGTTAGAAATATAAATATATTTCACAGAACCAACACATTCAAGTATGTTACTAGAATAAATTGCAGCAGAATTTGAGGAGTCATTTTTTTCTAAAATAAACTGAAATATGCCTACACTTTCATAATATCAATACCAAATTATTTTGTCAAACAAAATGATGTGTGTGTGTGAATAGAAAATAGTGTGTGTTTGCATGAATAGAAGATAGTTTTATTATTAATGCACCTGATTTTAAAATTGACATTCAATACATTTTCTAAGGTCTCTAACAATCTCAGTAACTTAATGATGATCACAAAGTGACCATAAGATTTAGCTAGAGAGTACAGCTAGGAAAGAAAATAAGACCAGTATCATGGAAAGCTGGCAAGCCTTATGCATAATGCTTTAAATTTTTCAGTTTCTTTTTAAATATCTGTTGGAAAGATCTTTTTTTGCAGTTTTATCTGGAAGATAATACCATCACTACCTGAACAACTATATTAAGATAACATCCCATGTAACAGATAGAATATACAAGTTCCACTTACCTGACCCAAGTAAAATTTTCATCCACTTTTCTTAATTAGGTATTAATCATGGAACCATTTCCCCCCAAGACCTGGAAACTTTTCATTAAGCCTATTACTTGATGAATACATTTATAAATGTGAAAATTTTAAAGCAAGTTCATCAGTCTGTAAATAACAGATTTTTGATCAGTTGCCCAGATCATATAATATCCAAGCACTAAAGCAGTAAGTTGATCACAATAAATAATTTCAATTAGCCAAACTAAGATATTGTTTTTCGTCAGCTAAAAATAAATTTAGGAGCCTTTTGCTTATGAATGTGCTATTTTTATTACTGAGATACACTGTGCAAGTCTATACATTCTCCGATACTTGATATATAATTAATCAATAGAGTATTATGTTTAAAAATCATCAATGGTAATTTACCACTTCCTTGATATAGTTTACTTTTTCAATTTCAATTCCCTATATATTTTGATTGTTTTAATATAATCTTAATGTGAAAAATAAATATATAAGCTTGCACATTTTTTAATAGTAAATATTACTGATTTCATATTAATTTGATTTTTTTTTGTTATAACTTAATTATTATATTTAAATTTGCATATGTCAAGCATTGGTCGTTGAGAGGTCAGTAACAGCTGCTTTACAAGCAGTTGTCCCAGGTTAACAGGTTCGCTTCCTGGCTGATGCTATGACACATGCGAAAAAAATGCATTTTTAACATCTCACAATTTTTTAAACTTTAGTTTGGCTTGACATTTATACATCCTTAGTTATATATTTTATTTTCCATTTTATTATATCTTATTTTATTTCTGTATAACCTTAATGAAGATTTAGCAAACATCCGATTTAAACTTTAAAACCCAGTTAATATCTATTGTTATGAACTTCGTTTTCACGTGTCTTTGTTTTAATTTCTTCTGACTTTTTTACGCATGAACATCATTGATCTGTGTTTGAAAAATTTATTGTTCAGCAATAGTCTCCTTTCTAATGTATTTATTCATTTGTTTGAAGAATGGTAATATTGGGTAATAAATTTATAAATGTACACATATTTCTTCAACACCCAATTCTGTCACTAAAACAAAAGCATCTCTCCCTTTATTGTCATCTTAAATAAGTCAGATGAATCAATGATTACAAGATGCATATGCAATTTATATTCTGTCAGTAATTAGCAGATGCATATATATAATTTCTACACTAAGGTTAAAAATTATATATGCATCTGGTAAGCTGTGATTTCTCTAGCTTACACTAAATGGCAGTTAAGTGGAGAGCTATTTTTGTTTTTATATATTTGTTTTCCATGTACATGTGATTTACATGATTAAAATGGTTATAATATATATTTTTATTAAACACAAATGAGTATATGTAAATATTACTCAAGACTTTAACCTTTGGCACTGTGCTCTTTTGAATATATTTTAACACTAAGGGGACCTTGCCAAATCTAAGACAGCCGTTCTTATCTTTATAAAGTCACAATCTTGCATCTAGATTTGGTGAAGCCCCCTTAGCATTAAAATATATTCAGAAGAGCACAGTGCCAAAGGTTAAAGCCTTTCATAAATAAAATTGTTATAGTAAATTTAATCGTTCAACACTCTTAAATTATTTTAACTTCCCTCAAACTTTGATATTGTAAGTATAAAATTGTTTAATGGATAATCATTGCATTCGTATTGATCTGATTGCAACATATTATTTTGATAACATTGCCCTTCAGCTAAGAATAAATATCCATATACAGGCCATATTAGAAGAGCTATCATCTGGCTACTTCAAAAAATTCTATGATTTATTGTAAAACTCACTATCTGATAAACTAAAATGCTTTATTCAGGTTTGAACTCAGGATCAGGAGTGTAGTAGGTAAATGTAGTAATCGTTATACCATGAGAGACCCATCACTATTATTGAAGTATATTGAAATTGCATTGCTATGTCTTTATTTTTAAAATTTTTGAAAACACTACTAAAAGAATAAAGATAATTACTCCAAAGATTGTGGAATGTTTGAGCATGTGCAAATAACAAAAGGTTTAATTTAGTAACCTTTAGTTCTCAAACCCATTATTTTACTACCCTGCTGAACCAGTCAGGATTGAGATGCTAATAATTTGAATTACCCAAAAATATGTTGTGAAGAAAAAAAATCACAATGGTAGACATTGTTTTTTATCAGTTCACAGGTGTGTGCCATTATAACATGAATCATATGGTCAGTCGGTTTTTGACATC
This sequence comes from Epiperipatus broadwayi, assembly GCA_028023455.1. Lineage (NCBI taxonomy): Eukaryota > Metazoa > Onychophora > Udeonychophora > Euonychophora > Peripatidae > Epiperipatus > Epiperipatus broadwayi. Next base: position 1,679,747 of record JAQFVV010006350.1, read on the forward strand.
ACGTGATTTTCAGATATCAAAGCAACAGACTGAACATAGTTGACCAAAAAATTTTTTTAATCTTTTTTCCGATGCTGGAAATTGATCAAGAATTTTCAGCTCATAAGTTTGCTACTTACTATTAAACTAAATCACATAAAGCTTTGACAAGTAATTACGCTCAAAATGGTGTGTTATGTACTAACTTATGTGCTATTACTAACTGGCAGGTATATTTTAAAAGTTTAAATAAAATATGAATGTTTCTAAAGTCATTTTACAATTAATATTTATCAGATGGAATTAGTCCAACACATGATTATTATCATCATCACGAACTTTTAAGCAAAAATAGCAGCGTATTGTTTTTAAATTGTTTTGATGTAACAGACAGATTAATTATACAAGTTTAGTCAGTTTGTGGTTTTTTGAGAAATCAGCTACTGAGGTTAAAAAGCTACTTGTCGGAATTGAAAAGATGTATACTAATATTAAGCTAAAAACATGAAATTCCGTATTATTGCCTGTATTTCAAAGAAAATAAGTGGCTCGATAATTTCATCTTGAATCATTCATTGATGGATTTATCTTGCAACTAAATAATCAGCATGTTATCTCAAGCAGTTTGGAATAGCCCCAAAAGAATGTCTGAAACAAAAACTGTTATCTAAAAAAAGAATATATTATACAAAGGATTATAAAGAACAAATAAAAAAGAAATTTTGAAGGAATATAACCTATATCATTAGAAAGTTATGTAAGAATCCAATGAATTATCAACCAGTAACGTTTCAGGATAGAATAAAATAGATCCAATTAGACATTTCATACCAAGCAAGCAACTTAAGTACACACTTATATACACTTCAAATATACGTTCACATATATAGCTATGTGTTCTAATTTTAAGTGCATGTAAATGATATTTACTTATGATCAAATATGTAATGTTTAGGAATATAAATACTTTACAGAACATTTCCACAATATCTTCTTTTATCAGATAAAATGGATGGGCATTGATATATGAAAGATAAATGTAAACTACTAAACATCACATGATCTCCTTGTCATATGCTTGCTCAAGCTGTTAAAACAGGCAAAATTCTCCATAACAATATGTCACTCAGTGCAAGCCAGAGTAATCAATGCATGAAACAAGGTTTGTGCATAAAATCTCTATCTAGTGTCTGCTCATCCAATATCCCCAGACTAGTTTCCAGCTTGTGACTTTCATCATTGAGAAGCCTTGGATCTGAGAGCACTAGGTAGGCACTAAATAGGAATTTTATACCCAAACCTTGCATCCATTGATTACTCTGATTTCACTGAGTGGCACTACTGTTATAGGGAGTTTTGCCTGTTTTAAAAATAAATATATTTGCAAGTTTATTTAAACATGGTTCTTTAGAATCTGCTTACAATTTGTTCTAACATATTCTGGCATGATTGTTCCATAAAGTATTTATAGCTATACGTATATACACACATTTTTATAAACTGATCAATATTCTAAATGTAGATAAATTTATAAAAGCTTTATTTTAATACTTGATGATGTCAAATTCATTATCTAGAATAACTTATAGTCAAAAGAAATGCTATTAAAACAATTGTATCGAATAACTTATGACCCAAAGAGGTATATCAATATATGTTATTCATATTTAATATTTATCTATATTTTATTTTATTAATTTGTATAACACCCTTGATAAAATATGCAGTTAACAAGCTTATTTAAAAATCCCATTATAAATTGATAATAGATTTTATTATAAAGAAGGATCAAACAATATACCCAGAAGCAAAACTCCTTACAGTAGCACCAAAAAGAATGGGGATCATGTGATGTTTACTGAAGAAACAATACACTTGGAAGTTTAGAGATGACTTATTAACATATTTGACCATTAAATTCTTATTGTTGCCCTATGTAATTTGGTGTACTGATAGAGAGACAAAATCCTTGGGTCACAACCCAGATGTGTCATTTCCAGTGTTCAAGTTATGAACTTGTGATTCCATTTGATTTTTTTTTTTAAATGCTTTTATTTCAATTAGAATATCTTTTTTGTTTGTTGATATGTTTGTTTGTAAACTTTTATTATTAATATTGGTGATAATCTATTTTTATGCCAACCTATGTTTTTTCTCCTTTAATATATTTTTTCTATATATATATGTGTGTGTGTGCACAATCATTTTTTGAAATCATATTCCAATTAATGCTCTGGAAAGCACTTAGAGGAGTAACTGTAGAGGTTAATTTTATATGGAAGTAAAATTAATTAAATTTGGAGCTTTAGGTAGTGTTACCTCTTTTTCATTCAACATTGTTGAAAGGCTGTTATAAATGTTCAATATAATTACTAAGAAATCTAAGTTATAATATTCCACATGTTAGTTAAACAATTTTTTGCTTCTGCATTCAAAGTTTTCAGTTTGACAAATAAAGGTGAAATTGTATTTGAGATTTGGGGATAAGACCACCCACTCACCAATAGAAGATATCTCATATTTTAGATAATTTGAAATTGATACATCAATATATATTTCTAAATGAGAAGCCTGTCAATCACTAGTATTCTCTTTTTCAAATTTTTCATCTGACATCATATGTTCCTTTACTATATATTATAACGATCCAAAAGAAAGTGGAGGCAGCAATCTACGATATCTGCACTATGGGGGCGCCATCTAGGCATTTGAGCCTAGAAAAATTTATAAAGTAGGCAGATACGCACTGTTAAGATTCCACTTTATTTAAATATTTAGACCATTAGCCCATTGTCACTAGCTCAGGGAGTAGCAGAGATAATAAAATATAACTTTATATCTTAAATATAAAAAAATAAAAGCCACTGCCAGAAATTAACACATAAAAATATTTATTTACACACATATAAAATCATTTTAAATTTTGAGGAATAACATTTATTATTGAGATTTTAATATTAATTTTTAATTTAGTGTGTCAAGTATGAACAGACTACATAGATTGTATTTGAAAAGAAAATATTCTATCCCTGATTTAACCTTAGGCCAAAAGTTCGCAGTCAAACCGGTGTCAATCCATCTGATGTATTGATGTATTCAATGTAACACGAATGCAGCAACACAAAAATCATACTGTCAGGAATGTACCTCTGAACAACAGGGTTAAGAGAAGAAATTGTTTCTCACCCAAAAGAGGAATGTGATGTCTGTTGGGCAAGAAGAACAATAAAAAGGAAAACTCCATAGGAAGGGATAGTGGCCCTTTTTGCTGGCTTACGATCCCATCCATAGGCAAAATGGAAGTGTGTGGCATATACAGCAATTCTACCCGTAGCAAATCTCGTATTACATCTACTAATTACACCAATATGTCCAATCTATTGACCTAATTTAACTACGAAACAAATAACCCAAGATTACCCTCCCCTAATTAATTAATACAATTTTACAAATCTATATAGCCATTCATGCCCGACTTAAATTTAACATTTAGATACGTTCGCACAGATAGATTTTATAAAATTTGTTTTATAATGTTGAGTATAGATCGGCTGCATAGATTCCACAGTTAAAAACATTCCAAAATAAACATAACCGATCAAAATATAAAGTCATTGATAACGTCAATTGCAGAGGGAATACAAGAAACCCAATGGTATTCCTCATAAGATACCGCATCGACATCGATGACCTATATATTCTAATCGAATATGAAAACCACAACATAATTAACTGCTAATGAATCTATGCAACGTCTGTTCCCAACTTAAATTTCATGCATTTAAATAATTTATACAATAAGAAAAAAAATGGAAATGATTTTTATCAAATGCAAAACATATAAAATTAAACATTATTAATTGATCTAAAAACTTAAAAAAGTCAGATAAAAGTCCATTCAAAATTTAGGTTAGCTTGTTTATTAAACTTGTCAACTCTTGATGAAAGTTCTTAATTAATTTTATGATTTTAACAATTGTTCAGTTCATATAGCTTACGGTAGAAGAGCTCCCGGTTCCTGGTGTTTAATTTCCACGGAGTCTTTATTTGAAACCCAGTCTATCTGAAGGCAGCCTTAGCTGGAACAATTCTGGTATTACAGTCATTTCATTTGAGATAAGTGAGAGAGAGAGCGATATGTGTGTCCTATTACCCTTTTCACAAAAGCAAGCTGGAAACTGTCAGAACTGTATTTTTCTTTTTATAGTATCCACACAGATTCAACCAACAAAACGTCACTAATCCATCATTTTCATTAGGGTCCGGGCTGAGGCTTGGTGCTTCCATTGGTCAAGCTAATTTCTCTTTATTCTCTTATCCAATTTTCATCTGACTTTTTAATTACACAAGAGCCTCAAGGCTAGCTTGCTTTTCAATTAATAAACAATCATTTCCATTTACAGATTACAGGAATTAATTAATACCTGTTTTTATCTTTACTTACGTTATTTCTTTATTAAAATATTTTTATATTTAAATCTTGTATTTTTTTATAAAAAAATACCTTCAAATACTTTTTTTATTTATAAAAAAAAATATTTTTAAAGTTTTGCATCTGTGCGAATATATATACATTTAAAAAACATTTTAATTTTAGCGTTTAGTTTTTTTAATACATTTATTTTTATTTGCGAACTTAAAAGTTTTTATTTCAAATTAATGTAACGGCATATTTATATATCGTTACAATATATATATATCAGTTTCATTTGCAGGTGTCAAACTTTTTGCACTCATAACTATAACACCAACCACTTTACATCAACACGTTAATGATTATGAGTAGTCATTTATTAAACTGGAATTTATCTCTAAACCGGATAAACACTTTATATCTCAGTAGTAAATAATATGCCTGCATTTTTGCAGAAATGTCAACACCTGAATCTCCATACCCATAGTGACACCTGGAAGAGTGAGCAATTATTGCATTGTAGATATAATTTTTAAAGTTTTCTGTTTTTTTTTTAATCAAGGCATCCTTGATGTCAACTCTACCATATCTCCAACATCCTCCATCAAGTCAAAGCATTTGCTTTTAGTATACATGTATTTTGGAGTCACTTCACTTTTCAGATGAGTTAAATGTAAATATATGGAATAATTTAATTCCATGTATATATTTATATTTAAACTTAAATTTACTTATACACACACATATATTTAAAACTTACTTTCCATCATACTACTCTGAAACATATGAATACAGATATTGTAATTTTTACATGTTTTTGTTCATATGTTTCAGTAATGTATAGTGAAATGAAAGTTTTAGATATATGTATATAATAAATACTGGATAATCATGCATTCATTGGCATTTGTAGAATGAAATAAAAACTGACATTGACATCACAAACTACCATGTGTCTGAAACATTTATTGAAAGACTTTACATGATATAAACTTCACTGAAAAATCTTAGATACTTAACAGACACACACACACATCTCTTGACATATATATAATATGAAGACTATTTTTTTATGAGTGTGAAAATATTTACAACTGACTGTTATACATATAGATATTAGTGTATATTATGTTAATAAACACACATGCAGACACACCTATAAGTTTTAATGTAAATATTTGTTGTGAAATTTCTGAGAGTTCAGTAAAGAATAAAATTAGCAATAGATTTTATACTAATTTAAACAAACAATAAGATACTCTTTTGTGATTATTCAATACAAGTACAATACTTTATTAATCCACACTTTTAAAAATAGTTAATAGTTTCAACTGAGCAACCATCTTTTTCAGTGTTTCACCCACTTTTTAAAATAGAAATAGATCGAGCTTAGGGGAACTCCATCGAGCAGTCAAAGCTGTCAGTTATTTACGTTGTGTAGTCCATAGGCAACTGTGTTACTGTTATTTATGTTAGTACTAATAGAGTCAATGCTGAAAAATTAGCTAATGTAAAAGAGAATATTTAATATTTACATGGAATAGATTTCATACATGAAAATTTGCATAACTTCTGACCAACTAAATTTCTACAGGAAAAAAAGACTCTGTACATGTTATGCACTGTTCTTCCCACAATATAAGGATTTTATAAATCCCACTACTTAAATAATTAGAATTGATTCATTGAGAATCATTTTGGATATATTGGTTGTTATATGTAAATCATATTAACCAAATTAATGCTTAAAATTAATCAATAGAATATCTGCAAGTTAACAGTCAGATTTCTACTTATTGTTTGAGTGTTGCCATAACAACAGATTGCTGATTGTTTATTGGTTAGTTTTAAACATTGTTTGGGGTGATATATATATCTGAGGTTAATCTGGAATTTTGCAAATACGGCTGGAAGTAAGTTTTTATTTTTAAAAAGGCATTATGTTAATATTTTATATATGTTCTTTTCCATTTATGATTCAACAAATATTTACTGAATTCAAATTTATTGAAATTAACTAATAAAATGAAGTTTTAAAAAAGCATCCAATCAAATTGCTGTTAATAAAGATATCATTTTTAGAATTACAATAAAAATAGTCAGTTCCTCCAGGACAATTGCTTTATGAATTACAACATTGCTTATTGCTGGATTCCAGCATAATGTACAAACCTTTTTAACTATAAATACTAAACTTTATTGAATTAAGTAAATACAAAAAAATAAAAGCTCTACACTATTTTTTGTTGTCTTTAATTATGGGCAATCACAATTTTGCATTTTTTTAAAAAAGAGAAATTTGCTTTTGAAATAAGTTTCTATCTTAAAATAAAAGTTTTTTGCTATGTAACATGATTGATTATTTTTTATATACTTTTGTTGCATGCTTTTCATATTTAAATTATGTTTAGCAATTTTAATAAAATAAAAGGTTAGGGATAATGATTAGATAGTTCATAATTAATATAAGTTAATCATTGCATTTTATTACAAAAAACAACAACAACAAAACATCATATGGGGTATAAGGCCAAAAAGTAATTTTTCTTTTAAATTGAAATATGAAGACAATTTTATTATAAATAAATAAAAAGGTATATGTTTTCATATAGTTAAAATTGCTATATCAATATTTGAAAGGGATTCACCATTGAAATATAAATATATATACTTATAAAAAAAAAAAAAAATACTATTATTTTGTGTATTTTCTTTTTTTTAATTAAATTTATATTTTATTATTATTTTGCATAAATCTAGCTCATAATTTATTTAAATGTTTTAAATATCTTCAGGTGATTATTTAGTTATAAATAACATGAAATCCGTATAGCTTAATGTATATGTAATTAATGAGGGAAAATTATTCTCTCTTAAGCTATGAATGAATATCATTCAGATAAGTAAGGTCAAGAATAGAGTGCATCAAATATTCTTTATGTTTTTGATGTTTAAAAGAGTAGGGGGTCCGCTCTATTCTTGATTCTTGCTAAATGTACAGAATATTATTTACTTATAATATGAGGGAGAGTCATTTGCTGTCCTTAATTATATATACATTAAGTTATGCTAATTTCATATTTACAGTTATTAACTTCTGTTTTATTATTTAGATTACTAAAAGTTAGATTCTGACTGCAGTCTTGGATAATTGGTTAGTAGTTTAATGATAATTAATTTTTAAATTTTCATGTGGCTAATATAGTGAGTTCATTAAATGGGCAAGAGTAAGCTTATAAATATCAAAAGTTCAGAGAATAGCGTGTGGTTGTTCTATTCTTAATCTTTGCTAAAGACAGTGTTATTTATTTATAGCCTGAAGGAGATTGACTTTCTTTTCATATGTCATAGCATCTACCGGGAGGCGAATCCATAACAACCGTCTGCAACCAACTGCTTGCTTGCAAGAGGCTGCGCTGACCTCTCGGCTAATAACGCTTGACATTCTCCCCTTAATTCTACATATATTACAACTATAATAAAATACTTAAGGCAATGGTTTCCAAACTTTTTGTATCTGCACTCTCCTTTTTTTTCTAGAAAAAATGTTGCACTCTCATTAATTTTTAGATCATTGTAATTTTATAAATACAGTCGTATTTACAATTTCATTTCAATAGATTATAAAACAATACATCCTTCTTAATATAGATATAGATCTGATATAAATCAGTTTATTTTTATGACGTAATAATTTTTAATACAATCAAGTAAAGTTTACAAAAAAAAATATATCAAAAAACAAAAGAACATTGATTAAAATTATAATAACATTGGTTGATTAAAATTATAATGATATTTAGTGCGATGGATGAACATGTTTATTAAAACCAAGTAATAGAAAAAAAACACTATGTATAAACCACTAATTGTGTCTGTTGTATCAAAGTATACATTATACAACATTTATCTCGCTCCTATCATTAGCAGAACCAAGAGCTGCTGAGGGCTTGTGCATTATTGGTTCATTTTCTTAGAAAACGATCGCTTCTGTTGTTAGTAGGAATGGGGCAAAAGTTCATTAAGGATTGATGAGTAATTTTCTTTAGACACCGATTTGAATTTGCATAATTGGTAAAAGTTATGCGGCTCCTTAAGGGGTCGCACCCCACAATTTGGAAAACAATAGCTTAAGATAGTGGGATTTGGTGTGCCTATGTTTCATTTTTGAGTTTACAATAGATATTTGGCTTAGGGGATTGAGAAATGTAATTTGTAATATTATATACATTTGCACATGTGTGTGTGTATATATATATATGTTTTACAAGTGTTTGTATAGATATGTTTTACAAATAAACTGTCAATGGAAAAAAAAAAATTTTATGCTATAATGGATATTTTCTGAACATTTCAATATTATATTACAATAAAAAGAAATTTGAACTTTTCTGGATATCTTAAAGTTCTAAAATTTATGAAGTCTAAAACTGACAATTTCGAACACAGTATTAAGAGATGCGATTTTTTTTCTTATTTATCGTTCTTTTTATTATACATCCATATACATATGTAATTATCTGGGGGATAATATATATATACATGTACGTTTTACTTTTCTATTTTACTTTTTCTGTTTTTTATTGTCTGAAATGCAGAATATATGTATTGTTTTTGAAATGCAGAATATATATATACATTACTTTATTAAAATTTATAGATTACCAGAAATAATCTTTTAACGTACGATTAAAGAAGACACGTTATTTTGTATTCAAATGAGAATTATTTATTTTCTTGTTCTGTATGATGTGTGTTGAATAATACTAACTGTTTACAAAATGAAAATGAATATTTTATTTAAAAAAAAAAATAATAATGATCGTTAAAAATAACATACACTGGAAGACCATTCTGTGATTAAGATAGGTACAGAAATTGGGTATTACTGAATTGTAATTTGTTGAAACCTTGATACTTATTTCTCTCTTTTTGTTTTGTTATGGAAGTACCTGGTATTAGCTAAAAGCTTGATATAAACATCCCTAATTTACAACAGTTGAAAATTTATTCAAATTTACAACATTTTAATGATAGTTAGAAATTGTTCATATAAAATAAAAGATATACATATATATATATATAAGAATAAAAGAATTAAGCCTGCATTAAATAATCAAGAGGGTTTCCCATTTTCCTTTATACACCCTATCACGTGATACTTTAGAGATCGTATCTGCGGAGTATTACACATACATTTTCACTAACCCTAATTTTTCAATTCTGAAGTTATTTGATTCAGAATACACTTTCAGTATTTGACTCATTATTCATTTCTCTCATTGTCTTGGTCCCCTCTACCGTGGAAAATAATTTTTTGTGGGTAATCAACCCAAATTAAATTAATCGAGCAAAGAATTAAAAATTAATATAACAGAAATGTTTTCCACTAAAATGTTTTTTTTTTTTAAATAGAAAAGGCCAATTGTAAATTCGTGAGAACAAATTTCATTTAAAAATGTTTTAATACTAATATATCTATATTTTATTAGTCATTTTGACTAAATTATGCAGATAAATTTTGCTTTTCAGATATTTCAGTATTATATCCATCAAGCAAACATATAAGAATTATGTTAATAAAAACTTCCTGTTTTCAAGAAAACATATATTTGTCATGTGTTATGACAATATGTTCAAACTCAGCTTTTCATCTCATTCTATTGGCTGAGAGGAACACCTCTGATTCGATCTCTAGTGGTAGTTCCTTCTCGGGAAATTACCCAGAGATATGTTTATGGTACTTAGCAATCCGGCTGCAGTGATTTCATTTTGTACTAACCATAGTTTACCCGTTTTATAAAAATAAAATACATAACAATTAAACAAAATTAAAACATAACAAAATTGTAACTGATACCCAAATAACACTTACATTCATGGAAGACATTATGTCATCCATTTACGTTTTTTTATTATTATTATTTTAAAAAATCTTCAAACTGCAGCACCATCTACTAAGAATTTCCTTCTTTCTTGATATCTATAGGTGATATTCCTCACCTTTGTATCGTAAAGCATGAGCATTTCTGAATTACTCCAGAATCATTACATTATCATAGCGTTGTCACTGCATTTTGTGTGTTGTTATTTCCATTTTTACGAACTTTTTTATCCTGTCGTTTTGGGAAAATCCACCGCCTTAACGTCAAAAAGAATCCTGTATTTTGGCTATTACTGAAAACACTTATTCCATCCTCACTAGAAACACTTGGGGTTTGTGTTTCTCGCCGCATCCTTATCTTCTTAATCATTTCACGTATTTCGTTTTTAAGAATTCCAAGGAAGCATGCTTTGAGGAAAGCAATAACGCAGTATCCTAATATAAAAAGAATATCGGCACTATGATGAACCCAAGTTTTTAAAGAAGAAAAGCATCCTGCTGTATGAATGTATTCGACATCATAAGTTTGAATACAGGTTGCATTAGCAGAAGAATAATCTGTCAGTTGTAATGGTGGTTTACAACAAGTTCCTGGCACTACTATAGGAAGGCTGGTATTAAGTCGCACTATTTTATACCAACTACTATTTATAAAATCTTTAGGTCCATCTACCCCACAGCATTCACTGTCGATTTGTATAGCATCCCAAATAAGATAAAAGGGAGAAACTGTTAAATAATCCTCTCGTAAATATTTCATTATATGACCATGCATGTCAGTCATTAAACGATCAAATTTAAATGCCCAAAATATACCAATGATAACATCTCCTGCTAACAGTATTAGCATATAAATCCAGTAGAGTTGTAGAAGTCGTTCTGACAATCGTAAGGCTCCAATGCAACCTACTAATTGTAGGCAGCCACCTTGAACTGTAAGAGCAAAGTAGGCGTAAATAAATGTTGGATCATTTCTATGAATTGGTAACATTTTGAAACGATCATCAGACATGATCCAGCTAGAAATTCCGACAAAAACCACGATGCTCATAAAGAGAACGATATTGCATGTATGAATCCATAGCTGGTAGTACTTCATATCTACTTCCCCTTTTGCCACCACAGGAGGGCAGGAGAGAGTTTTTCCCTTTGTTATGTTCAGTTTTGCAGTCAGGGTTGAACCACAAAAAAAAAAAAAAAAGAAAAAAAAATAGAAGAAAAAAAAATTAAATACAACCGCTATCTGCAGTAAGAAATGTAATGTTTGTTTTTCCAGAAGATAATATTTTGTAAAGTTAATGTTAAAATCACAAGTATTTAGTACACTAAGACAGTTGAACTAGTGGATAATGGAGTTCCTCAGGTAATAAGGCAAATCCTGAGTGAGGAAAGCAAATGTAAGGCCCTGGCGGTGAAGGGATAAAAACACCTGTTCTTCTTAATTGAAACATTGGACTGTATTAGGATTTGATTTCATTAACAAATATTTGATAGGAACATCTTCATGATCTGAAAAGACATAAAAAAAATCAAAACATGAAATTTAGTTTATACATATATTTATTCTAACACTCAAGCTCACACACACAGAATTACATATATATTTTTATAAAAATAAAAAGGTAAAAAAAAATCCACTACATTGTAAAGGTCTCTCCAACATCTCTCAAAAAGAGGCAGTGAATGAAACACATTAAGAATCAAGATTATCAATGTTAACTACTGATAGATTTTGCAGTTTACTTGTCCTACTTTATTTTCAATTAAAATTTGTTAGACCACTAAACATCACATGATAATCATTTCTTATGTTTCCCAAGCTGTTAAACAGGCAAAACTCTCCATACAGTATCTGGACTATATGTCTATATAAATTAATGAGCTTGGATTGAAAATATTATGATTTAAATTTTAGCCTCATAGTTTTGTAGTTAAGTAGAGATAATAAAAGGTGGCTTCTGGAGAGTTGCATTAGATCCCAAGATCTAGATGCAGTTCTCTCAGATCCAAGACTCCTTACTGACGAAAGCCATAAGCTAGAAACTAGTCTAGGGATATTGGATGACTAGGCACTAGAAAAGGATTTTATGCACAAACCTTCTTGCATCTATTTATTACTCTGACTTGCATTGAGTGACATTACCGTATGGAGAGTTTTGACTGTTTTAAAATTTGTTAGATATTTATTTACTGACCAATAATTGAATGGCTAACTGGTTGACAACTATTTTGGGAAATAGCTTAAAGTTGTTTTGAAATCCTTAGCTACCTAAAAAGTATTCAGTTTTAAAGTGGATTTGTACCTTAGATAATGGGTATGGCAGGATGATGCATAAACCAATGTATTATTAGAATCATGATATGTTTAATATGCACACACACATGTATACAACTGCCCTAGTACTTAATTAAAACAAGAGAATGGCTTGTCACTTGGTAGACCATGATGTTTAAGCACTGAAAATAAAAAAATGTTTATGTCAAGCAGAAGCATAAACCATTATATTATTACATTTTTGACATGCATAAATACATCACATTATTTCTTTGTTATTTAGTAAAAGTAAATGAATGTTTTATTACTTGATACATCATGATGTTTAAGGACTGAAAATAATAGATTGGGCTGTGGTTCATGAACATTTAGATATTGAGTCTACAATTTTTTATCATTGCACTAAACTATGCATGATTTTTATAAGCTAACCACTCTGCCTGAAGACAGTGTAATTAGGTAAAATATATGCTATATTCAAGGAGAGCAAATTTTTTTTATTTTTTAGCAAATTAAGTTTAGTTTTCCACCTTTAGGCAGAGAACTAAACATATTTACAAATAAATGCTCTAAGAGTCTCTACATAAATATATGATTTAAATTTAAAAAAGGAAAATATTGAATGTTGGATTGATCTGGAAGTCATGAGATTTTTGAACAACCTTTAATCCAAGATTCTTAAAAGTTATCCTCAAGCTTATTGTTTTGCCATTGTGTTAAAATAGATAAAAAAAAATATGTTGAATGTAAATATTTTATAATTATCTACATTAATTAATTAATTATTTAAATTAAATTTTAAAAAATCTATTTATTATATAAATATGGCTCAAATGATATATTGTTATGGGCAAATGAAGTATGCCATATTCTGTCATTGCCCTGGAAATGCTTTATTAAAATTAAACTGTTCTTTTAAAGTATGAAAGTACTTTATATAGCAGTGATCTACTATGTTTCTTACCATACTCATAATCCAGGATTCACAGAAGGTAGAGTTTGAAAAATTTTACAGATGGATGAGGACATTTTAAAGAAATTTGGAATTTTGTTTAGATGGCTGCAAGTAGTTATAGAATAATGGTAGTTGGATGGGTATTCACCTATTTTTAGCTAGAGGTGAAGGCTCATGTGGTTCCAGGTGACTGTCAATGCACTGAGCATAAAAACAAAACATAACTTCAGGATGATGAAGCTTCACAGCTGAATGGAATAGAACATGTAGGAAACTAAAATTATGTTTTATGCTACCTAAAATAATGCTTTATTCTACCTAAAATAATGTGTAATTTTCCATTGGACTTGGATTATATTCTAATGATTTTAACATGCTTGTAAACAAGCCTGAAAATATTAATATAATTTAGAAATGGGTTCCCAAAGAATAATTTTAAATGAGTTTGCAAATAAAGCCCACACTTCCTCACACCGATGCCAATCTATTTGTAAGATAAAAAATTATCTCTTTTATGTGAATGAATATTTAGAAGTTTTGAATAATTCAAAAACAAAAATTTCAGTATTTTCAATTATCAGTACTTAATTTGAAACTACTTAATAAAATGGTCATTAGATAAAAGGGTTTTAATAGAAGGAAAAGTGGGTGTTTCAGTCTTTTTGGATATCAATGCTTGATTTATTGCTGCATAACAAACTGGAAGTAAGATATAAATTTTCATTTTATATCTGATAAATAGATTAACATTGACCATAAAAGAAGAGGGATGTTGTTGGCAAGTTGATTTAAATGATTCTTTTAAAATCTTGGCACGAATGACCTTAACATTTTCAGACTTGATCTTGATTGTTCCATGAATAGGTTTAGTAGTACATGTTTGAGAAGCTGTAAAATTATTTCTGAACTTGTTAAAATTGTTAGAATTTCATTTGAATTAATATTTAAATATGTAAGCTGGCTTGATTAATATAAAAACAAAAAATGTCACTAATATAATTGGGTCTCAATGCTTGATTTATTGCTATATAACAAACTGGAAGTAAGATGTAAGTAGTCATTTTTTATCTGATAAATAGATTGACATAAGAGAAGATGGGTGTTGTTTGAAAGTTGAGTTAAATGATTCTTTGGGCATTTGACTTGTGAATCATCTTAGTAATGATTTTCCATTTGATTGTCCTATGGATAGATTTAAGTGATATTTTATGAAATATTTATTGCAATGCGCATGCTGTGAGGATATGATTTTTAGAAGTGGTTTTAAACACTGGAATTCAATGTTTAAGAAGTGCTAGATTCATATGATACAGTTTGTAGCATATAAAGAGTGTGGATTCACATTATGATGTACAAAGTTTTCAGATGACATTATTGAAGTTTGAGCACTAAAAGTTTCAATGTTGGAATCCATCTGAGGACATTATGTCCCAGAATCAGACACTTAATACTGCATTAAACCACAAAGGTAGAAGATCTGTGATATGTGAGTGGCAAGCAATGACAACAGTCAGTAGTGACCAAGCATAGTGAACTTAATGTAGAAAAGAATAGCAAAAAGATAATATACCATTAGCATAATTTAATTACAATTGCTGCATTGTTTGTTGAAACTCCGAAGAAAAAAAATATAAACTAAATTTAGTTGATATGGTCACAAAAATTTAAGCATTGGAAGTAACAGGTTCAGCACTGATCCAAAAAGCATTAGCTTTTTAAGTCCATACTCTATCATTGAAGTAGACTTCACAGTACAATGTCTTTCATTTCTAACACGTAGAATTTCATCTATGATATTGAACTTATTACTACTACAGCTAGCATATGTTCATTTCATTAAACATAATCTATCTACAATATACCATATAATAAAAACAGATTTTTACAATGATATGAATATATTTGTGTGATTTTATATAAATTGTGTCATTCTTATAAATTACATTAAATGATTTAATGTCATATGTATATAACTAATCAAGTCTTTCAGATTTTCCATGCACATCTTCAAAGCTTGTTGTAAATTCTGAATTGTTAATAGATGTACAAATGATTGTGAATATATTTAAACTTTGAAACCAGTTGTGACACAATTGGTAACATTTATAAAGAAAATTGGACTATTGTTTCCTATGTGAAAGTTAAGTATTGTAGATGGGTAGCTCACTTGAGAAATGGAGATTATCTTGGAATAGTCCTCTGGTTGAAATATTATATTATTTATTGGATTTATAAGTCTTTATTTTTTGTTTTTATATATATATATATATATATATATATATATATATATATATATAATGGGAAAAGTCAAGGTGATTTCTTTTTCAATGATTTGGTCATTTTTAAAAGTATGGGTGTAATTTTAAGAGCACTATGAAATGATTTGATTGGGGACATACTTCTTTTCTGCATAGTTCTTATATATATATATATTAGTGTTTTGAGAAATGTGTTTGAATAAATAATGCTGAGAGAATATATTATTTGAGAATTATATATATGTATACATGCATGTGTATGCCTAACTATATTTAAAATATACTGCATTTGAAGATGTTCTGTAGTTGGAAGTTATATGTGTTCTATAAGTTTGGATAATGATAAAGTGATTTTTAGAAATATGGAATAGAATTTAAATAGACTTGAATTTTTAGATTAAGTAATAACAATATTACTATTACTACAGCTGCTGCTACTACTACTACTATTGCTATTACACTTGAAATAAGTTTTGTGATAAGTATACAAACCAACTTCTTAACTATAAATACATTCATATACATAATTCAATATATATGTAAATAAAAAGAGTAAATCACTCTTTCCCAGGCTATAAATTAAAAGCTCATTTAGTACAAAGGATGAAGAATAAAATAAATCCACCTATTCTTGGGAGCTCTGAGGTTTTAAAGCATACCTTTGTCAATATTGTTGGTAATTCAGAATGAAATTAATTTGTCAATCAGGCAAAGTATGCTTATAAACACCAGAGCTCCCAAGAATAAGTGGATTCATTCTATTCTTGATCTTTGTTTAATATTTAGTGTGTTTTTTTCGTCATAGCATCGTCCGGGAGGTGAACCCACAACCATTTGCAACCAACTACTTGCTTGCAAGGCCGCTGCGATGACCTCTCGGCTAACAACACTTGACATATTTAGTATATTTTTATTTCACATATTCAGTGCATTGATCCATTATTACACTTAACTATAATTTTATATATAAATTACGAAGAGTTTGATTAACAGATTATGTGGAATTATAATTAATCAACAAACTTATTAGAAAATATGATTAGTATTTATGGATTTTTCAAAATCATCAATAATTATGCTTAGTTGGGCTATCAGTATGTTTGACAATAAATAACACATTGCTTATCATGTCGTGTAGTGAATATATAATGTAAGCTCACAGCAACACAGATTAAACTCTACATACAGTAGTGCCACCTAGTGCAAGCCAGAGTAATCAATGGATGCAAGAAGGTTTGTGAATAAAATCCCCAATTAGAAACTGGTCTGTTGATATTGGATGAGTAGGTAATAGATGGGGATTTTATGCACAAACTTTCTTGTATTTATTGATTATTCTGGCTTGCATTGAGTGGCACTACTGTATGGAGAGTTTAGTCTCTGTGTAAACAGCTTGTGTAAGCATAAAGAATGGTGATCATGTGATGTTTAGAGGTTTAATCTCACAGCAACATAAACAACAAGCCATTAATGGTAGAAACTTCTGACATATTTGGTAGCCCAATGTAATTCCAACAATTCCTCATAGAGAAATAATAACAGAGAAAACACCACTGACCAAGCTTTCTGATTGTCTCTTAATAAGTATTTGAATGATTTTATCCAGACTCTCTGTTTACCAACTAATAGTGGATGGTTAATTTAGTTGACTATAGATAGTTATCTTGAAAACATTGTAAACCTTTTTTTGGAAAGTCAATTTTTTTTTGTAGTGAATCTAGATTTGAACCCATGTCAGGGTATGATGGGCAAATTTGCTACACCTAAAACATGAAACTCCTCACATGAGATGGAAAAGGGTAAACTTTTTATTGGCCATTTAAAAATAGATATATGTTAAAATACAACAAATGTAAGAGTTATTAACACAAAATTTGTCACAATATTAATTAATCAGCTTGTCTTGGACTTAATGATTTATTATTATTTTTTAAATTAATAATTGTTTTTTAAAATGAATTATTTATTTGTGATTGCATTTGTATGTTTATACAGAATCATATGTCAAAAGTTAAGTTAGTCAATATAATAAACAATTATTCCAATCCATAATGAAATTATTATCCAAAATTAAATTACAAATCAATTATCAATGATTTCCTTCCCATGACAAACTTCTCACTTGCAAAGAAACACAAAAGAAATATATACTATCTGACCTTTCCACAATTTCACATCACATTTCAATTATCTTTAATAATTCAATAGCTTCAGAATAATCAATATTTTGAAATATGAATTTTTTTTACAGAACAAACTTTTTCATACTGGCACTTATATATATAATATATAGGGGGTTTGAACTCAGAATTTTACATGACCTTCAATCATCCATGCTACCTCATACTGCTGATACTCTTGATTTGATCACACCTATGTTGAAAAGATAAATAATCACCAATATAGATATTTTGTGCTAAATCAGCACTCATCAGTTAGTCCAGATTATCCATCTCCACATATACATACAATCAAAACTAATCTTATATTAAGATAGCCAGTCTTTATACTTTAATGGACAGGTTTCAGACTACTTTACCCTACAACTCTTCAGAAGTTAAAAGTGATTCTTGAATTTTTCTCTTCATTCTTTTTCAAAGAAATACAAGTCGTAAGACATGGTTGTCTTTTTTTCGATGTCACGAGTGAAAAGAAAAATTAAAGAAACTTTTTTGATAAAGATTTATGGTGATGAAGCTTTTAATTTATTAAAAATTTCTTTTGATATTAAAGGTAATTGGAATATGAGCTGGAATTATGGGAAGGTAGGGTAATAGATAATTTTTTTCTTTTATGTAACGTTGGGCTTGAGAAGTTTGCCTTGATAGAAAAGTTGTTAGTAGTAAATTTGTAATGTAATTTTGCATGACTATCACATAAAATCAGCTTTCTTGTTATTGTTTCAGTAGTGTGAATCTAACACATAGATATGATAAAAAAATCATATCTATGTATTAGATTCTAAAGATCCACGTGCGCAGTTCCAAGATCCAAAGCATTTCACTGATGAAAGTCATAAACTTGAAACTTGGTCTGGGGATATTAGATAGAATAGCACTGGATTAAAATTTATTAAACACTACTATCTGGTATCTATTAATTACTAGTGTTTACAGCAGATGACATAAAGATGCAAATAAAAAATTAAGTTTGATTAATGATTTAATTATGAATTGGTGTACTGATTAAATTAACCAGCAAGGTTTAGAAACTAAGTAACAATCATTGGCTATTTTGGTAAATAGTAAATTTTTTTCTGATTAGATTCTGCAAAATATTGAATGTGTTTATAATTTCCAATCGGGTCTGGGAGTTTTGGCAAAGTGATAATAATGGATCTTACGGTCCTTGGATTATCCACTTTAGCTATTTCCGATAATCAAACATTTTATAAACACTCGAGATATAAAACTATTACATTATTTGAATTATTATATAACATTTAATCTTTAATCATAACCCATAACTATTATCAATAATAGGTAAACATCAATATGTGATTATTCTTGTATGTTGATATAATATACATTGAAGAATTCAAAGCTTTCTGTGATTATATATAATTTGTCCATATTATATACATAACTTTCGTGATTCTAAATTGCAAATTATTTTTCCAAAGATTTTGTAACGCTGTGCAACATAATAATCTATCTATGTATTTGTCTTTAATTTTGGTTTACTAATTTTCTTATTTAATTTTAAGCAGCTGCTAATCATAAATAAATTAATACTACGATGATTCTAAGACTAGCAGTAGTAGTTATAATAATAATAATAGCACGTTTTCTAACACTCACAGTGCCAAGATAGATTACAATAAATCCATTTATTTGAAAAAGCATATTTAAAAAAAAAAAATTCTTCAGCTGTGAAACAATTTAAGAATCTTTACCTTTTGAGTCCCCACTCTATCACAACGCTAAACCGCATAGAGCCTTAACGTAATTTTGCGTGAATATACTATACCAGAACTATTATTTTGATAAATTTTCTTAACAATAAAAATACACCATTTATACACATACATATATACGTAGAAAGAAACTTTTACTGCCCATGAAATAAGTCTTCTTTTTTTATATGAATAAAATACAGAATTATTTCTATAATTAGGTCACTGAGAGACAGAGGATTCACTTGAAGATTATATATACACCTTACCTTAGAATCTCTATTTAAAGAAATGTTAAAATTAGTTTTTCGTTTTGAAAAATAATTATTCCGTCATCCTAATGTTTTCAACATTTTCATTGTAACTGTAATATTAACGGTTCTTCTTGACTCTCCGGTTTCTTGCTAATACTCATCCTTCCAACTTGTCAGAATTTCTTTGTTGTTAGATAGGGGAGGGGGCGCTCTATATTTAAAAGTGATTTTTTTTTTTAATAATTTCTTTTTATTCATTCTTTTAAAATGCTGCATCCTATTTATTCACTTATGCCATTCTTTTGGCAAGATGCAGTAAACTTAGACAAGTTTAAAAAAGACTTTCTTTAGAGAGAGAGAAAAAAATAGAGTATAGATTAAGATAAAAAGTTCTTGTTATTTTAATTACTGATTTCTAGATAAAATTGTATATTTAACAAACTTTTAAACACTTGTCGGTTTCTTTTTTAAAAATAGGTTTATTGACTCTAAAGAGTTGTAGGCATAAGGAAAAAATCGCCAAACGATTTTTGTATGATAACTACTTAAAATTTTTAGGGTGCGATCTGGACATAAAAAATCAAAGCTACTAATACCAAGTACCCACACACGCACACACAATCAAAACCTGTATTCCATTTAACTTTTAAAACATATAAATTATAATATACATATATGAATATGACATTTCACTCACTAATGGTCAAAACTGAATCATATAATATAATATTTATTTTGTGGTCAGTAATTAAAAAAAATCTCAACTTCTGGCTTATTGTTCGCTTTTTACTATTATTTGGATTTTGTATGCTTTAGTGAAATGATAAAAGGAATACTTGAGAAAAAATCCATAGATGGCAGCTCAAACAATCTTTATATCAAATGATTCATAGTAGTCAGCACTAGTAAATGGGTGATTTATTTTGTAAATTATGTAAGGAAAGAATAGAAAATATTAGGCATTTGTTAATTGAATGTAAATGCTTAAAAACAAAAAGGGTACATATAATGAAGTTATGGAAGAAGAAATATGAAAAAAGTGATTATACAGAAAGTGAATTATTGAGTTTTATGCTGGCTTTGGGAAAAGATAAAGGGGATTTAGATATAAATGTTATAGAGTTAACAAAGATTATGTTGTGGAAATGGGCTGGAGCAGAATATGGGGAAAATTAGAGTGAGGAATGGAAAATAAAGTGGCTAACAGATTTATCTGGTCATAATTGCTGAGATATTCTTGACTTCATTTAAGGAGAAGCCACAATACATCACCTCAAATCACATCACATCAATATTAGCTGTTTTACTTTTCATCTTATATAAGTAGCATTCTTTACTATATTTATTAATCCTCATACAAAAAGTTCATTCCACAGTCTCTGTTTCATTACACTTAACAAGTTTTTAGCATTATTTCTATGATTATTACTTGCTAATATAGTTGTAGTTTTTATCAATAGGTGGAATCTCTAATACTAATAAAAAATTGACATGCACAGTTTATAAAACTTCTTGGGCATTATTAGAGCAAAAAAACAGTTTTCAAGTGATAACTTATTTTCTTTGGTTTATAATGTGATACAATGAAGTATTTTTTAAATATCTAGAATAGTAGTTATAATAACATTTGATAAATAATCATTATTTTGTCATTAAACAATGCTTTAATAACTCCTTTTTAAAATGTAGATTTAATTTTATTGTACATATAACCTTTAGTTTGAATAGAGTTTGCATTAAAATTTAATTATTTTTTACCATTATTACTATTTAACACATTTTTAAAGCTACTAAAGTTAATAAAAGTTTTTAAAAGTTTAAGATATTAATATTATAGTGAGAAATTATATATATATAATGTTCAAACCATTCTCCCAAAAATGTTTTTTTCAGCAACACCCATTGTGAATAAATATAGTCCTTTGAGTCATGCTGTTTGAAGTTCATACTTTATATTTTATTCACAGAGAGTATTGTTGAAACATTTGGGTCATTTAAACATTTTGCATTTGAATTTTCAGCTAGCGATATATATTGAGATATTTTTATATATATGTTAAATGGAGGTTGCCTTGACAACAGATTGAGATTATTGATTGTTATTGATATTAGGATTGCCTAAGTGTTAACTGATTTTAATAGTTATACATATATTTAAGCCTTTTTAAATGTGCCAAAATATTTTCTGATTTACCATGTGGCTTTTTTTTATTTTTAAAAAACATTAATAATTATAAAAAATAAATATTTTTTATTTATCAATTAACTCATTAATACATATAAAATACTTTATTTGGAAATGGTGTGTGAGACCTTTAGCTTTCCTTGCTCTTTTGTAGCTACTGGTGGTGCTTTTTAACCAGTTCTGCATTCTTTGTATTGGCAGAAACTGGAACTAGGGTATATGAATATATTAATTAACATAAATCTAAAGAAGTAGGAAGTCTACAGCCAAAAGATACTACAAAGAATTTGAATTCACCTACAAGATCATTGATTGGTAGAGAGCAAATGTGAGGCTAGTTAAAGACTACTCTTCAATTGCTGTTAGTTGTGAGTAAAAATAGATATTTCCAATATAATATTGATTTCCCCCTCCAATTGTATTTGCAATTTAACCTTGCAAACATTTGTTTGTCTGCATATTAAAGTGGTTTCTTGCTTCTTTATAAACCAATGCCAAGTGCATTTTCAATGAAGTTCACCATATTCATAGCTCTCGTAAATTAATTATTATTTATTTAAATATTTATAACTATTTTTATAAAATATTTGCATAATAATTATTAAAAAAATATAATTACCCTTAGTTTTTTTAAAAAAAATATGTTTTGGTTTTAAAAATTCAGGTTAAAAAATTTATAGCAATGGTGAAACAGAAACTATGATTGATAATGGTCTAGTAATTACAGCAGTACAGAATGTTTGTGAAGTAGTTTTAAATTTTAGAACAAAATCTCATACATTTATGATGACTTAACATTAATTCATTGGCATTTCACACATACAGTTCAATCAACAAAGAATTTGTAATTTTATTTTTTTCACTGGCATTGTGGTAATCTTCCAATAAGAAAAAAAATAATTGTTTTCATTACAAACTTCATTTTACTTCTTTTTATAATTTTCCCCCCTATCTTTGCAAAGTTCAAATTTTAGGGTGCTTTTTGTTATAAATTTATATTACTAACAAATCAAGACCAATTTATTGAATTCTAATATAAAATAGAGGTTTAAATACTAAAATCAAATGTTGAATGTTTACAAAAACTACTACCAGGAAGAACAATGGAAATGTCAACCTGTTCAAAGATGAGTAAAATATCATTGAAAGAAATGGAATCATATTTGCAATGTACAAGTAAACTTTCAAAATAATGAAACATTTATTTGCCTTGACAAATAAAATGTAACAAATATTTACCACAGAATGCAAATGTGTGATGGCAAAAAAGCTGTTCTTATTCTGTGATCTTGCCTGCCATCTAGATACAAAAATGAACACTAATTAGATTCATTATCATTAAAAATAAATTGTTAAATAGGACAAATTTGAAGTATATAAGTAAATAATAAAAATAAGTTCAACCCAGTTCAAAATTGCTATAAATAAAACAAATACAAGCAATATCATTCCAATTGAAAATTGATGTGGATTTGGAAATAATTAAATGTAATATGCATTTTTTTTCATTTTTGAAACCTTATAATTTGAGATGAAAAACACACAAAATCAAAAGGGTGCTGCTATAGTTTAAGTCAGTACTTGTTATACTTTTAAGAATATATAAGCAAAAGGGTTAAGAGAATGATATGTAATGATAAAATAGCATTATTATAATCAAGTAGTATAGTTTTGTTGTAGTTCTTTCTTACCTAATTAACTAACCAGTTTTTATAGGTATTGCAATTTTGGCTAACTGTAGTTATTATTACAGTATCTATTAACAATTAGTTTACTTATCTATTCTATAGCAGATCTCTGTATTGTTTCATGCAAGATTATTGTGGCTTTATTTTATTAATAATAAATCTTGAATTTAGTGTACCTGTTTGAGCTTTGTCATGATTGTTCATATTGGAATGAAGATTTTTTTTTATTGTTAGTGTATTGGAAGTCTTGAGACTAAACTAAGATTATTTTGCTAACAGTCAACAGTAGCTGATATACATTTATAATGTTCTATTGAAATAAAAATAATAATTTTCTACATTTTAATCTTTTTATTTCATGATACTAATCCTATATGTTTGCACATTATTCCAGGTTCATACTTAAATAAAGCACATTATATTGCAATTTGTTTCCAAGACAACAGTATGAATAGTTAGTAAATAATATTCCATTTGATACTTAATTGCAGCATTTGTCTTGTCTACAGATTGCTAATAATCTTTTGGTTTATTTAAGCATAAAGAATGTGGTAATGTGATTTGCATATGATATCCAGTATTTGTCTTGTCTACAGATTGCTAATAATCTTTTGGTTTATTTAAGCATAAAGAATGTGGTAAATGTGATTTACATATGATATCCAGATAGTTTTTAGCCCTTATTGTTTAATATGTATATATATAAATGTACTATAAATAAAATGTCCATTCATTAAAACAAAATTGTAATCTTAATTACAATGATTATTATTATTATTATATAAATGTGTGTATTATATATGTTTTCAACAAATATGTATAATATGTATACACACTTTTACATATATATATATATGTGTGTGTGTGTTAAAAATAATACTATAATTTGATTTATTGCTAGGCATATATTTTATGTCCAATATCACAGCTTGAAATTAATGTTGCAGATACTCCTGGGGGAGAGGGTAGCTATAGTATTTGCTCATTTTGCATATGGTTTTGTAATAATATACTGTACTTCCTTTCTGTACTTTATTATTATTATTATTATTATTATTATTGCTGTTGTTGTTGTTATTATTATTATCATCATCATCATCATTATTATTATTATTATTGCTGTTGTTTTTCTTTTCAAACTGTCTAGTAGTGTTCATTACAGTTCCATGTTATACATAAAGTAGCTTAAGCACAAAGGCAGAATTGCACCAGAACTTAAGGTTTTTACCAGTAAAGAGAAGACATATTTGTGAAAAATTATGTAGAAAATTATGGATGAGTCACATTAGTTTTTGTAGAATATGACCCTAATTTTAATGTGAATTTTTGTTTTCATAATATGCTTTAGTTAGTCTATTGAAGAAAAGACTTGAGAAAAAATCAGAAAGATGTATTTCAGAAATATTTCCTATAAATTTGATAAATAAACAATTAAACTGTGCAACTCCATATGAATTATAGAAAATTGGTTGAAATAATATTTAACCAACTCATCAAAACATGCAAAATATTTTATTTGGAGATAGTGCTAGTAGGCCGTTGAGTCTTCTTCAATCTCTGCAGTCCCCTGTAGCACTTTTTCCAGTTCCATATTCATTTTGACATTAGAAACTGAAATTAAAATACATTGATTTTATTAATTTAAAAAAAAATATGAAAAGATCAGCCAAGAAAAAAACTACCAAGGGTTTTAACCCTGCCTATAAGAATGCTAATAGGTAGAGAGCAGTTGATAAACTAATTGTACACTTTTCCAATTGTTGTTAGTGATAAGCAAAAGCATTATATATTTTCCATTGCTTATTTAAACATTTGCAATTATTTTTACAAAATAGTTGTATAATAATTATTAAAAATTAAATATTTAATGACTCTAATCCCCCCCCCCCCTGAATATTTTTTATTTTTAAAAGTATAAGTTTAGAAATTCATAGAAATGGAAACTATAATCGGTAATAGTATGCTAAACAGAATAGTATAAAATCTTTTTGATATTTTAATTATAATAAATACAATTTTAAATTTTAGAACCGAATTTCATAGAATTATGATGACTTGATATCTTAATTTGTTTACATTTTCCAAATAAAGTTAAATTAATTAAAGATTTTGTTAATTTATTTTTTTTCACTGATGTTGTGGTAATCATCCAATGTGAAACTTATTGTTCTCATTAATATTTCATTTTATTTTCTAAAGTTCAAATATGATTTTGTAAGAAGATGTTTCATTTGTAAATTTATATTTCTAACAAATGAATTCTAACTTATTGAATCCAATATAAAATAAAGGTTTAAATACAGAAATAAAATGTTGAACATTTACAAAATCATGATCAGAGAGAACATTAGAAATGTCAATCTGTTGAAGGGTTAAATGTTAATTTTTGTAAATTAGTTGTGAAAGTAAATGTAATTTGTAAAATAGAATATATATGCTATACGAGATAGCTTTATTGTTTAAAATTTCTATGTTCAAGCCTTGGAAGTGTCAGAACTGGAAGGAAGTCTGTGGATTCTGGGTTGTGCACTACTGCATTAAACCACATAGTGCAGTATTTATTTATGTATTTTAATATTGATAAATTATATAAGGTATTTTTTCATATCATTATATATAAAGTATCTTTTGTATTACATATGTGTTGTCCTTTGTATTGTCTTTTTCTACTATAATTATATTTTGTATATAAATGTGTGTGGTTTTTTTTTTTTCATTTTCTGGTCAAACGCGGATTGAAAGATGATTATGCAAATAATCATCTTTTTTAAGTGCTTTATATATATATTACAATCAGTAAATAATTCATCTGTCCTCTTTTTTATCAACTGAGAAAATTTAAGTTCAGCAGTATGAAAAAAATCCTAAGCAAAAATCTAATAATGTATTTAATAAATGATTTGTTGTTTATTTTGTTTTTCATCTCTCCAAAGTTTGATTTTTATTTAAGAATTAGCTTCATTGAAAGTTTTTTTCCCCTGCAAAGTTATATTAGAGTTACTTCTATAAAATTAAATTATTTAACCTCTTACAAGAATTGACATTCTTCTCTTTCTTAGATGATGAGCTTGAGTTGCATAGTTGCTAAGCAACAACGTTCTCTGAATAGAAGGTATCTTCATATAAAGTTATTTTGCTTTAGATCATATTACATGATATCTTTTAAAGTGGAATCTTATTTAAAATTGATTTTCTTTTCCACACAAAAGAACACAGTTGAAAAAAAATTGCAAAAAGTTGTGATTTATTTTAAATTTAAATAATGAAAGCGTTTGCATCTTAATGATGTAAGGGGCACTTCAGAGTTTATTAAAGTTTATAACTTTGCTCTAAATTATGAGAAGTTACAATAAGAAATAGTTGTAGGCAGTGGTAAACTACTTTAAATTGTTAGCTGGTATATTATATTTTCATTGCAGTATCAACTTTGAGACAAATATATCTATATATAAAATATTTTGGAGTGGTGAACAGAAATAGTGATTAAACTATTTATATACTAATTTAGATTAATAACGTGATGATAAATCTAGGGTTGGGAATTGTCTGTGGAAATCGATATTTTGATATTATTAGATTAATCATTGAAGAAGAGAAAGAAAGATAATCATTAAAGATAAATAAACATGAAGTTTTAAAAATATGAATTGTATATTAACATTTCTAATGTGGAAAAAGTTTTGGCTTGAAGAACCATAAAAGTTAATAATAAAGAATTTGTAAGATCCCAATTTAGAAATATGGAGTTTTAATAATAAATTGTTTATCAAATTACCATGTTTCGTTAACAAAATAAAATAGGATTTATTGGATCAGTAAGTAGCAGTTTATTAAATTTTAGCCAAGTGGAATAATATATATTTGATAAAAAGGAAAAGAGGGTAATGAGACACAGTGAGTATGGATAGAGGAAGCCAATAACAAAACTTCATTATTGGAGTATGCATTACTGTTACTTAATTAAAGTATACCAAGTAGTATTTAGAGCTCAAAATGCTTAAATAGTGATATAAAATAGAAGAAATGATATTCTGAAAATAAAAGAAGAAGCTAGGTAGGTGAATAGACCATTCTAATACTAATGAACTCAGAATAAAAAGAGCATCTAAACTGTAATAGCATTAGGAACTTAGACTATGTGTCCAAGTATAGATTGCAATAATTTTGTTTAGATTAGTAATGAATTATTTTACTACTCCATGTAATATATGATTATTAGTAAAAGTGGCCATTTTGTGAGATGTTTTCAAAACTAGAGACTGGTAATGGATATAGGGTATGTGGATAGAATAAATTGTAATAATTTTAATGAGCCCACAAATAATTAACTACACATTTTGCTTAGGTAAAACATTAATTCTAAACAAATTAGATGATATTAAAATGATAGATCAGAACCATGCACCAATGAATATTTTTGTAGCTATCAAGAGTTTGATCTCATTCACAATACCACAGAAACTTGACAACTCCCTTTTGTGGTTGTGTTTTTTACTCATTAATACATATATAGTGTAAATGCTGATTATTCTTACAAATGTAAACATAGTTCAGAATGATGAAGAAGGAACATCATCATACTTATATAATATTTTTTTCTAATTTTGATTTCATTTTTCACAATGCACGTAAGCAATTTTTACATATCATATAGTATAACCTATTATAGACTTTATAAACTTTTTGCTGTTTGTTCTGGATATTTCTCCTATACTTTTTGAGATTGATGGTACTTAATAATAATCACTCATTCAGTCCTCTTTTCTTTTAAAAACCATCATCCGTTTATAAATATAATTTCTATTTTAGTTTTTGTTGATAAATGTCATATCTAAAAACATGATAAGCAAACTTCTGAATAACATTCTTTCATCACAGTCTTTTATTCTGTGTAATTTGAAAGTCTATTCATTGCAGACATATTTTGTTTATTTTAGTGCTACTTTTATGAATAAAAAATAAAACCAATTTTTAAATGTATTAATGCATTTAAGAGTTAAAACAATCTATATAGTGTCAGCTAATATGTATAGAACGCTAAAATATAAGTTAAACAGAAACATCATATGATGATTACCATTTCCTTTGCTTACCCAAGCTGTTAGATCTGAGGCAAAAGTCTCCATACAGTAGTGCCACCCAATACAAGCCAGAGTAATCAATGGATGCAAGAAGGTTTGTGCATAAAATCTCTAATTGGTGTCTACTCATTTAATATCACTGGATTAGTTTCTAGCTTATGGTTTTCATCAATGAGGAGCCTTGGATTTAATTGCTTTCATATCCAAACTCCTCAATGATGAAAGCTATACGCTAGAAACTAGTCTGATAATACTGGATGAGTAGGTACTAGATAGGGATTTTATGCAAACCTTTTTGCATCCATTGATTATTCTGAAATTGCACTGGGTAACTACTATATAGAGAGTTTGCATCTGTTTAAACAAGTTGTTTTTTTCCTTGTAGGGTATAAATAACTAAATAAAGAAAACAATTAAAGGTCATATATTTAATAAAAAAATACTGTTTTGAATGAATCTGAAATAAGTGAATCGTTTATTTATTAAATTTAAAAAATTAAATATTTTGTTTAAATTATTATTAAATGATAACAATGCCCTATTAGAATTAAAATAAAAAGAGTAACATAATCACAAGCAAGTGTTTAAAATAAGGGAAAGACTGCATTTTATGTTGCCAAAGCTACAAAAACTATTTTAGCAAGAAGATAATATTTGTGTTTATTTTACCTTTTATAAATATGTTCATGACATATAGCAGGAGATATGCATTGTAAGACAACTTAGATAAAGAGGTCATGAGCTCCCTCTTCATTTGGTATCTTTATGATTAAAATGAAATGTATATCACAAATGCTATGATGACTACGACAGAGTTAGGATTATTGAAATTCATTATGGATTATAATATCACCAGGAATAGTAATTAGATATCATCTAATGACTCAAATTGCTTATGAATCCCTATGTTTGTCTTATTGCTAGCAAATATTGTTGAATAATGGAATATCAGCTGAAGTCACATATTGCAAAACTGTGGTCAGACGCTAATAGAAACCTTTTTAAAATTAACAGTGCCATATAAGTTTTATTAAAAAAGAAGAAATGATTTAAAAAAAGCATAATGATAATTTTAATGCTAAACAGTTATTAAATTTTTTTATTATTAATTTTCATTAGTATAACTTACTTGGCATTTATTATCATTTAAACAATATGAGAAAAATACATAATTTTTTAAAAAAAGTAACAATTTTAAAACTTTTATTATTTTGTTTAAAGAGTTTATCTTTAACCCTTTTTTGACTGTATGCTTTATAATTTAAATGTATATCATATCTATTAATTGCAATCTTAAAAAATGAGGAGGGGATGTTAATTATAAAATGTATGATAGGATATTAGATTGCAGTTGGTAAATTAGAATTATAATATTTATTTTATTTACATCAATGAGTTAATGTTTATTTCTATAAATTTATATTATTATTAATTTAAATCCTTTGATTTGCCTATTTGCATCAATCATTATAAAATTATTTTATTACACAATTTATTTTACAATTAAGATAATTCATTATACAATTCATTATACATCCCATATTATACTTTATCATCAAATAAATCATCATTTAATAAATTGTATCTTCTTTGCCAAGCAAGATATTCATTCTCTGGCCATTGGTGTCTTACAAAATTCATGAATCCATTGAAGTATAAATTTAAACTACTATAGAGCCACTTGTGAATCAACATATTTATTCATTTATTTTAGTTACATATTTTAATTGTCCAAATACATTTATATAATATATTTAGAATGCCCAAATATTCAGTGTATAAGTGGATAAAACCACTTGGTTCATGAATTGTGTATTATATGTGGTTGTAGGCCAGCTAGATATGCTCAATTATAATATTTTATTATATTTATGACTACCCAAATATGCAAGCTATTCGATGAATAGCACTTATTCATCTTCACATTTTGGCAATCTTTATTAGTTTTCTTTTATATTTGGTTCATCCAACAAGGAAATATTGCTATATATAAGACAATATTGCATCCTCACCTTTGTTCTCATATAATTTAGAAGTTTCCTTCATTATATATATATATACAAAATCAAAATTTACATTTTAGTTCTCTTTATAATTGTATTTAATCCATGAAGAAAAAGTTAATTTATTCAACTATAACTTTAAAATCATTTGATCAAATAAAAGTTACTTTAAAACCTATGGAATAATGTCATTTATAATTTCTAAAAGAAGAATCCCGATTGGTTTTTGGACACTGATTCTCATATTAGTGGCTTGACTAAAACTAAATGTGATATTAGGGATAGGTTGAAAACAATCTCTAGATCTGACATGGGGTTATTCAATTTTGTTGAAGATATGGATAGTTGATTGAAAAATTGGATGCAATCTATAAGAGAATTTAAACCCTTTAGTTGTGCAAATTAAAACAGTATTATCATGGTCAAATTGGCAAATTCTTGCTGCAAGGCTTATTTTCAATGAATAAATTTATTCCTTATAAATTATTTTCACATTTCAAATAATTCATTAGAATATTATCTTTACAAATAAAAATTAATCTTAAAATTTAATATATTAATTCTGCAAATAAGTGTGATAAACTGAAGCAATCAGAACAAAGAATTCTGTTTTAGTCCATGCAGCAAAACAAATGTCTCTTGAATGAATAAATTTTACAGTTATCAAATTTAAATTAATATTATCTTTTGAATACAGAATAAGTTCAAACAGTTAAAATATTTTTTGAAATTCAAATATTCAATTAAGAAAAAAAAGTAAAAATAATAATTACAATCTTGAAAAAATTTATTTTTATTATAACTTCTTGTTTCATGTTAGAACTTCAGGTACCTGACTTTTTTCCTTGTAAAAATAAAACTTCATTTCAGACTCAATCTAAATATTACATATTCATCAAAAACAAATAATTTAATTTTACAAAAATAAAATAAACAAAATATTATATTGACACTAATAGTTTTCAATTTTCAAATTTAAACAAACCTGACAGTCATGCAAGAACAATGACTACAATGTGTCCAATGAGAAGCCTTCTTTTTTGTTTGAAACTTTAACATTTTAATGCTGTCTTTGAATGCTACTGACATCTAGCCATTTTTATTGAAACTATTACCAATGAATATACATTTAGTGCATGTTTTTGCCATCAGTTGTATGAAAAATTATTAATCAAATACTACAGGATAATTTAGCTATTCCCCAGAAAGATTTTAAAGCATTCACATGTCTGTATCATGAGTTATGACAATAAATGAGATAATGAATATCATACTTTATGGATCATCTTCAATGCTTTCACTACAATTGCAAATTTTGCAAACTACATGAAAATGTTTTTGTGACTCATGATTTTACTACCTATATAGTTTGAATCATTTTACATGTTTTAGTAGCTTTGAACAATTTAAAACAAAATTTAATGTAAATCTGTTGTTTCATCTTGAGTTAAGATATGAAACACATTCCACAATACAAATACACTAATGTCTTAGAATTTTTGTGATGAAAAGCCAAACAATATCACTATGTAACACATATAATGATTTAGAGATCGCATTGCAGGAACTTGGAGATATATGTATATCAAACTCATCCATATATTGAAGCAGTCAATCTTAGCTTAAGATTGAGCTTAATGTTTCCATCTACTAACTTTTATTCAAACCCTATTTCCCATCCTGCTCCTTTTGTCATGTATGTATATTTTATGTATACATTTGAGATGCGCACCTACATTATAAAATTTTAACATTTTTATTATTATTAATTTTATGATTATTAATTCTTTTTATTAAAATACATAGGTGTGGCTCAAATATATATATATATATATAGGAGCAAAATTACTAACAAAAGATTGATGTTTTAAATATTTTATTATACGTCATTTTTTTAAACTTTCTCTTTTTAAATTGCTTGTGTTTTTTTTTCTTTTACACTGTATATTTTGTAAAATCCAATATGGAAAATGCTACAGTAATTGTCTAAAAATAATTAAAGGGCTGGAAGCACTATTGTTTTAATCTGGGGAAGGTATTTTTAATTAAAGTTTTTACTTAAAATGGGATTAAGATTAGAGATACTTTTGTTATAAACATTTTGTCAAATATATTTCTAATTTGGAAATAGATTTGAATTTATTTTTGGATGTTATCTTACTGTTGCATCTTCAAAAACAACCGATAAAGAAAAAGTATAAAATGGCTGAATTTTGAGATGAGCTATTGTTGAGAGAACTGATTGCTGCTAGACACCACACTGTTTTGAAATCTAAAAATGATGTAGTAAAAAGCTTTTCCTGACCCTTGTGGGTCATTTTCTGCTGCCGTTATATCATGCTCCCATAGTAATGAAGTAAGAGCCTGACTGGAAAATTTTAGAATGCTAATAGAATCTTGTTGCCACTGAAGAACTTTCATTTCAATTGCCGTGCACTACTAAATTGGACTCTTAAAATTGCAAGGTAACTTTTCAAGCCGTCACCTCAAACTAAATTTAGCCTAACTCATCTATCAAGATTTCTTTTAATATATTATTTAACTTTGTTTTTGTTAATATGTAATTTGCTCTTAGTTAATTTCTATATATAATATGTAAATTGCTCTCAAATGATTTCTTTAAATTTAATTCTATCTCATATGCTCTAACTTTCTTTAATTTTGGTGCGGTCATTTATTTATTACTTGATTTTATGTGTGCTTTTATTTTTAATATGCCAATCTCACAACCTGGTGAGCTTAATTTCTAAAAATCTTTTCTGTCATTTTTTTCTTCTAAACCTTCATGAAAAGGTTATTAACATCCCCTTAAAATATATATATAATGCATTATAAATTAATATGTTCACCAGTTTGTTTTTATGAATCAGCATTTTATATTGGTTTATTATAAAAATATATTTGTTTAACTCTAAATTTTCTACCCGGGGTAAATCTAGAATTTAAGCTAATTAACACTTTGAAATCTTTTAAAATGTTGTTTTTTTTATTAAATTCTGAAAGAGTGACCCATTAATTATTTTCTATATAACTGCTTTTTTTATTTACTCTTAAAATATACTTATATATTCCAGTTGTTGTAAAATCATCGAAGGTGGGATTTATTTATTTTAAATAGCAGAAAAAGGGATGGGGGTAAATCTTAATGTTTCTATTACTAAATAAAACCTTCATGTATATTTTTAATCTAAATATCTCTCTCTTTATATATATATATAATTGCATAGTGTATTAGTCATATAAATTATGGCATTCAAGCAAGGGTCGTCTATTTTAAAGCAGTAAATTATATTTCATGTAGTTAGTGACATTTATCTGTACTGCGTTACTGACATTTGGCCTTATCTTTGTTTTTATATATATGTGCTTCTAATCTGGGGGTTACGACAAGATCAAACCCATAGATTTCTCATTATATCCACTTATTCCGTATAAAATGCCTCTGGCGGTGATCCTGTAAGTTTGGCACATGCTATGCATATCACTTCTTCGTATAAAAAGGCCTCTGGCAGTGATCTCTAAGTCTGGCACAAACTATGCCCATCCACTTTCTTCGTACAAAAATGCCTGCATGTCGGCTGATGTCCACAGCATGCCTATCCACTTCATTTTTCATCTAGAAGCATGACTTTTCCTGTTATTTTTAGGCCATTATGTCAGCACCGCAAACTTCTTCGTATTATTATTTCTTTTATTTCATGGCCCAGTTTTAATGCTCTAATATTAAAATTACGCTCCACTCAAAATATATATATATAAATGCCAATTACTACTAGTTTTATTATTTAAATTTATTTCACTCTTATACAATTCCACCATCGTAACTTATTTCTGTATTTAAGAGTATCTAGTATGCCTTGGGGAAAATAAAGCGTTCTTCTTACCAGCGCTAATTAAGAGAATTTTCATTAAATATTTTTGTCATATGATAATATGTTTTCCAAATATATTTTATTTATTTTCACGACCATAATGGCATGAAAATAGGTTATATTATATCTGTAATGAATCTCAGAACGCCCCCCTAAATAATGTTAGTCACCATGTTTCAGAACTGTAATCCAAAGCGTTAATAGCAATATTATGTAATTCTTTCTAATAATCGATTGGCATCTTAATATTGGACCCACCAAAAATGTGTGTTTATTTATAATATATTATTTAAAATGACGTAAAGCGTAAGATTAAAGAAGCTTGTTTTATAGCTGGTAATCCCAATGCTATTAATAGAAAGGATTCTGTTTTAATATTTCTAAAATATGGACGTTATAATATTTATTTATTTATATTGTATTTTATTTATTTATTTAGATTTAGTTTACATTTTATTTGAGGTGCGCATTTTGCTTGTGAATAAGTGTTTATATTTTGAATTTATTTTGTATTGAGCTATGATTATGGAGGCTTAAGTCCCCCGAAAGCGCTCAGCTTTATTGTTATAATTTTATGTTTAAAGCTTTAGCAACTGTGTTTTATCACAGTTAATTTTTAATTTATTGATTTTTGTTGAAGTATATACATACATTCTTTTCTTTTTATTTAGCTAATTAATAAAAGAGCATATGAGAAATAATAGCGTGAATGACACTATGTTATCATCTACTGCTTGCTCATTCACGCACACACTAATGTATATAATTAAATCACAATGTATAATAATGTTGCCATTATATTAAACTATATTTTTATTGTCTAACTTATTTGAGTAGTTCGAATTCCTTTTCTCCACTTCCACATATTACAGCCATGCTTATATATATTTTAGTTTAGTCATAGCTAATAGATGTCCCATTGTTTTGCTCAGCTTTGCTAGTCGGCTGGATTTAAAATTAATTCTTATGTGCCATCATTGTTATGTTATGTTATCCATTAGGTTTTTGATCTGGGGCTTAGATGGCGGGTTCGAATTCAGGCTGGTCCCTGACCTAAATCTCGGGCTTGACTGGGTTTGAAGTACAGTTTGTGAGTTCCAGCTCATGTTAGATGGATAAACATGTTTTGACTGGTACAATATATATCTATATGAAAGAAAAACAATGCACAATGCCAGTTGAACGCCATATAAAATATTTGAAACATACCATAAAAAGGAAAATGGTGGCTGGAATAATATAGCTATGGGATGTTTCAAATATTATATGTATTAATTTTAATATTCTCACAGATGAAAGATAAATTCATAGAAATATTTTCAGGAGCTTCCATGTTGTAAAAATATAATAGCTGAAATAGTTGACATTTCAGTACATTAACAAAGACTTTCCTCAGAGCTTCTTCTTTCTCAAATCATAAAAATGTGTGTAGTGATATATATATAATTCTTTGATTTATGTGTCAAACTTATTTCACTCAAATCATTGACAATTTAAATGATATTTTATATATGGAAAAAGAAAGCTGTTCACTTATTCCATGTCTTTAGGCTTAATAATAATAATAAAAAAAATATTAATTTTTAAGTAAAGTTTAAAGTTTAGGTCTGGATTAGGGATAATTTCTAGTTTAATAAGTGATATTACTATGAAGATGGTATCAAGGTTGTTAGTGCAGAAAGTTTGACTCTTCTACATCAAAATCTAATAATCTGGTTTTGATAAATACTGAACATATAATAACATATGTAGCAGATGGTGACCTGGGCAAATGAAGGATACTGGTTCAGCATGAAATGCATCATAGAGGAATGGTGGAATGATATTTTAAAAATATTCCTAATATATATATAATGTTGTTTTATAGCTTCTACAAAACTTTATTCATTTTATTTTTATTTAAACGCCTTTGAAACTCCTGGTTTTTACAATTTCTTTGCTGTCTGAAAGCTATAAAAGGTATTGTTTCAGTTTATTTTCAGAACAAAGCAAACCACATAAAAGTTTCAATGAAAAATTTCCTTAGATTCATTAAATGTATTACTTGAATTTATGTAATAAAGGATCAGCCAATTTCAGGTAAAATTTTATTTAAGTTTATTTAATAATAATCAGAGGATTAGATTTTCTAAGTTTTCTCATAAAAAGAAAAATGCATTTTGCCGTCACAAATAAAAAAATATAATAATAGCTGTTTTTTTTATTATTTTAGCTTACATGTAATAAAACACAAACTTAGATTTAAATAATTTACCGTATAAATGAATATGTCCGTTATATATATGTATATAATTATAAAACATACACATATAAATATATCTGAAACACATATATAATAAATAACCAAACCATGCACAAACATATAAATAAATAAATAACTAGTCCCCCATATCGATTGCATAGACAACCATTTCCTCACGATACAATATTTCATCCCAGAATAGCGGTGTCATCAGAGGATTCTGGGAATTAATATCAGTCTTCCCATATATCACCTTGATGTAAGGTATTGTAATGGAACGGGTTTTTACAAAGTATGATAATAGATTAGCTAGGTCATCATAGTAGGTAAGAGAGCCTATCTAGGATTTCTACATATGTATACCCACGCACACTTTGATCTCATTCCTGATAGATGGAATATTAATACTCAAACGTGTATCAAACTATATCCATATACTCACCTCATTCTTATCTTTAATTTCCGTTATTCCCAGATTTCAAACTCGGGAAGAATCTGCATAGTCATCTAGTTCACGGTATCTCAGTATCACTTAATGTGGGGTATGCACAAACATGTATAAATATATGAGGGTTTGTGAGTGTGTGACAACATATGTAAATGTGAGAGAATATATGACAAATTGAAAGATGAATATGGATAGATACAAACGATAGCCTTTAATTTAACAATATATATATTTAACAAGTTTACTTACAGTAAGCATAAACTTTGTAATGAAATTTATAACAAAATATAATTAATTTAACATCGGATATTCTTTGATTATCATTATTTTTAATCATTGGTCCAATCCCTTGTTCTCTTCAGAGAATAACCATTTTTATGTCCAAATTAACACAATAGAAAATTATTTTACAACTTATGATTAATTAAATCATCCTTGCTTGCTAAATTAATTTATTAAAATTATAATTTGTTATTACTTTCATTAACTTGATAGATGAATTCACAATAATCCATATGTTGATGATATGGGACCCCCTGCTATAGTACTTGATTATGATAAAGACAGGAAAGACCATTTATACTACAAACAGTTAGTCAGGTGCCCGAAAACAATTAACTAAATGATTAGTACTAACAAACAAGAAACATAGATAACAGTGTCACTGTATAAGAGATGGAAATTAATATTAAGGTAAAATCTTACCTCTTCTCTGATGATGATTGGATCTATAAGCAAGCAAGTTCTTATCAGAACCTATATTTTTTAATTTACAATAAGACTAATAAATATAGTTTTACTTCTCAATATTATGTAACAAAAAACACTTATTTATAATTGTTAATAAAGACGAAGATATAAATTAATATTAAAGTTTATAGGCTTAACATTTTCGAGGATCCATGCCTCATATTCATAGCCTTCATAAAATGTATTAACAATTATAAATAAGTGTTTTTGTTACATAAGACTAATAATATCCAGTCCTTCTATTATGTATTAATAACCTATACCTTCCCTCTTCCATCCTTATTAAAGAAAAGAGATAAAGTAATTTACATAAAATAAATAAATAAATAATTATTTTTGTTTCGAAAAAAATTCATAAATAAATAATTAAAATTTATGACGTCAACCTAAATGTAACTTGGGAGTTTATAAGGAAAATGTGCTAGTTAAAGATTATAATCGCCCTCCTTAATCCATTCCATGTTATAGATGGTAAGATTTGAGCATTCTAGAACATCCATTATATCACTTATAATTTCTCTTTAGATGGCCTGCTTTGAGATGTAGAGTTTGTCAATTCACTTTTCAAAAGTAAATTTGATATTTCACAGCATTAGATGGTAAATGCTAGATCGATTTCATTGCAGTTTTGGCAATTACAGCTCCATGGATGATGACTTTCTTCCCCCAATATCACTTTGCAATTAGCAATGCATGGTTGTCTGTATTTCTAGTTATATATATTTAATAGAATATCTTGAATAAAGTAAAAGCAATATTTTTATCATTAGATATTCTGAATTAAAGTTAATTCAGTCTCTGGTTTAAAGTTAGAAACACTTTGGAAATGTCGAATAGTTTGAATTTAATTTTAGAAATTTCACTTTAGAATCTCTCACATAGCTAGATTTAAATCTATATGACTTTTATTTCTTTACTGAATATCCAAAGAATTGTTTCCATTAATATTTCACTTTAATGATGGCTGAATTCTCTATTTGAATTGCAGGTTCGATTTCTCAGTTTAAACTTTATTCAGGTCGTTCATGAGATTTTTTTTGTCTGATCTTTGAAAAAATCGTTGGTTTCTCTAATTACCAAAATGAAAATGTTATACATAATATTATTTTTGATGACTTTAACTAGCATGTCCATAGTTATGATTTAGATTAATTGTTTATGTCATTATTAATAATTATTATAAATCATCATCATCATCAATCATTATCAATCCACTGCAGGATGAAGGTCTATCCAAGTTCAATCTATTTTCTTTGATCTTTAATTTTTCTTCTCCACATCACCTCTTCACACTTTCTTATTTCATCCATCCATCTCACATGTGGTCTCTTTTTGGGTATTTTACAATTGCTTGAAATCCAGTTTAAGATTTCAATTGTCTATCTATTAGTATCTCTTCTAGCAATATATCCAGCCCAACTCCATTTCAGTCTTTTAATTTTTGCAATGAGGTCAGTAAAACCTGTTTGTTCTCTTACCCATATATTGCATTTTCGATATCTTCTTGTTACTACCAACATGCATCTCTCCATACTTTTTTGAGTCATCTGAAGTCTCTGTATTGCTCTTCTATGAAGGGTCCACATCTCAGATCCATAAGTAAGAACTGGTAAAACACATTTATTAAAAACCTTTCTTTTCAAACACATAGGCATATTTCCTTTTAGTATCAAGAAAGCATTCAAACCAAATTTAATTCTATGATTAATTTCATCCATTATGTTTCCATCTGTATTAATAATCTAACCAAGGTATTTGTAGCTGTTAACTTCTTCTAACTCATCATAAATCTTTATTTTCATATTTTGAGAAAATCCATTACACATTACTTTAGTCTTTTCAACATTTATCTTTAGTCTTACATTTCTATTTTTATCTGATAACTCCTGCAACATTTCCTGCAGCTCTAAAGCATTATTTGCAAAAACAACTACATCATCTGCAAAATCTAAATGACTTAAATAATCTCCATTTATTTTCACTTTTTTAGCTTCCCATTTTAATCCACAAAATACTTCTTGCAGCACTGCATAATACATTAATAACAATTTCCTTTAAATAATTTTTCGTTTCTTGTGTCTAATCTATCTGTTCATATTTCTCTTATATTGTTATAATGTATAGGAGTTATATCACAATTTGACAAGGTTTTTTTTAACAAACCTTAGTGTTCATGTATATGTTTTATGGTTTAATTAAGATACATATTTAATGATAATAAACAAGGTGTTTCATTGGAGAAAATAACTAATAGTTTCTCAGTTATAATGCTTGTAATTAATGTCTCTTTTTTTTTTTATTGAAATGAATTTTGATTCATTTTCATTTATTGGATCTTGGATTCAAATTAGGCAAAGGGTGTTTTAATGGTACTGAAGGGATGTAAGGTCACACATTACAGTATAATATTTGAATACATATGTCTTGATATGCAAAAGCAGGTAGACTGCATTGATAAAGTATCTTTATTAATTCATTGTCCTGTGCTGTTTGGTTGAGTGGAAAACTCTGGAACTGAAGGATCCACCATTATGGAAAACTATTTTTATTCATTGCTGTACATGGTTTGGTGTAGTGGTAGCAGAGTAACAGACTGTGAAGCTTAAGGTCCACACTACCATGACATGTTTTACATTTGTTTATTGTCCTGTGTGGTCTGATTCAGCAGTTGGGGGCAAGTTCTGAAGCTGAAGCCCCACTATCTTGTAAAAATGTTTGCTGCATTCATTATTTTGCATAGTTTGATGCATTGGTAGAATGGCATAGTCTTGGGCCCAAGCTCTACAACTACCATGCCATTACATATTTTAATTCATTTACTGTCTTCCATTGATTGATGCAATAGTAAACTTTGGAACTTAAAATACGCAGAATGGAGCCAAATCTATCATTTCCTGTGATAACTTCTTATGAACTTCCAAGCAATGAACTATTAAACCATTAAACATCACATGATCACCAATCTTTATGTTTACACAAGCCGATTACACAGAGGCTAAATTAACCATACAGTGGCGCATAAAATCCCTATCTAGTGCTCCTCATTGATGAAAGCCACAAGCTAGAAATTAGTTTGGGAATATTGGATGAGTAGGCACTAGATAGGGATTTTATGCACAAACCTTTTTGCATTCATTGATTACTCTGGCTTGCACTGAGTGGTGCTACGGTATGGATAATTTAACCTCAATAAACTATTCCAGTATTTAATCTTATTTTTTCTGAATAATCTCAACTAATTCTCAGAAAACGAATCAAAGGTTTCTTTTATTGATTACTTGAATGATTAATTCTACCTCTTAAAGATATCCTCAATAATAGTGAAAGGGTTAACACATGTTTTTACATCATTAAAAATATGTGGGAATGTGCGTACAGTGAGTGACATTCAAATACGCACACGCACATATAAAATAAATTTTACGCTTATTTTAACGTATAATTCTTGGAAAGATGTTTAAATCGTGTACTTTGTAATAATAAAAAAAGTCGATAAGTGTAAAAATAAAAAATAAAAACCATTAACCTACATAAATGCTTTAATATATTTATTGACGGTTATTCATTAAGCCAATGACGTAATCTTGGTATAGTTAATCTTTATTAAGCATTGTCCTGTTCACTAGTAAATAATAAAAAAAAATCAGTGGCGATAAAATATCAATAAATTGATTTCTACATCAGTATAAATAAAGTAAGTAGTTCGCCGACGTTTGTTTTTCACGTAATGGACTATATTTTACTCTTTTTTTTATTGCAAAGAGCAGAATAAAAAGAAAAACCACCATGGAAGGTAAAAAAAACTATGGATTATAAAAATATATTTTTAGTTTTCACAACGAATAAAATGTGTAAATATATTGATTAAGCGGAACTTAAGATGAATTTCTTTGACACCCACCCCCCTCAATTTTTTTTTGTTTATTGGACTAGGAAATTTATTTAGTACATTACAGAGCGTAGGCTGTTTCAATTTTCATTAGGAACAAGGCGTGCCTATTGTTGAGCGGCGCGTTCTAGAGTTTCCTTTGTTTGGTATCTAAAAAGGATATCTAAATACTAATTTACTATCCAATAATTAGAGGACAATTATATTTTACTTGAAAGATATATCTTGATCTTTTTTGATTTTTCATCGAGGCAAAAAAAAATTATCCGGCTTGAATTCAAACTCTAATCTTGGGCATATTTATGCGCCAATTTTTTTTTTTTAAATCCAGCCTACTGAAGAATGATAACTTTTCATAAGATGTATAGATTGTTTTCTTTTGCACAAATGAATCTTTGTTTTACTTCCATGCCCCATGCCTGCGATCCAGGTTTGAAGCTAGACTGAATAAACTTGAAAATCGTTTCAATACATTTAGGATTCTTTTTCATTTTAGCATACCAGCATATAACTTAACACAGACAACCATCTAGTATTGGTTGGTAACTGGGTATAATGTTAGAAAGTAAAATGTGAATGGAAAACACTCAAAATTTCATCACTCAGCAACTGGCTAGCTTGGTAAACAATGCCTTCATTTCATTGATTTTTTTTTATGAGGGGTTATTGTGCAAAGGTCTTAACCCTGAAATTGATTATATAAAGGCTGTTTTGACTTTGCCTAAATTATATACACAAGATTCACACTTTTCACTCTTACGAAAATGAATAAGAGTGATTGTTAGTAGAGTTCCATGGAATCATATGTGACACCATGGACTCTGTTGTACAACAAATTACATCTTTGCCAATTTTAGTTCTAGTGGGTTTTTTTTTTTTTTTTGAGAACTACTATTTACAAATTCTAGTGATGCCATAACCTTGCCTTACATGGCAGGGCTCTGAAATTTGGTAAAAGAGCTGATATATCTGATGATGTAAAATACCATCCTTTTTCAATCAGATAACATATTTAATTACTGTCTTACTTATGGGTCATGTTCTATTTAGAAACCTTTTGTTCGTTGGGAAAAACGTTAATGCACGTACAACCTACATTCATCTATACTCTATACAGCCAACGTTCACAGAAGGGATGAATTTAAAAACTGAGGATTGTTGGATAGATTTCTGGCTCACAAAATGAAGAACAAAATTACTTTGCTGCTTGGTAGTCATGATTTTCTGAGCAACTTATCTCATAAGAACTATTCAGTATAGAAAGAAACATTAACCTGCATGGTTTTAGAACTTAAAGTTCCCAGATGGCACTCAATTATCACTTCTGGTAATCAAATTTTTTATAAACTTTTTAAGCAATAAAGCTGTTCATTTTTTTTTAAATATAAAAATATTGAGCATTGTTGTAAATTAGT
Source organism: Epiperipatus broadwayi (assembly GCA_028023455.1). Lineage (NCBI taxonomy): Eukaryota > Metazoa > Onychophora > Udeonychophora > Euonychophora > Peripatidae > Epiperipatus > Epiperipatus broadwayi. Next base: position 1,723,234 of record JAQFVV010006350.1, read on the forward strand.
GAATAGTTTTCTAATTTTTTTGGGATATTCATTAAAACTGTTGGTTCTAATCAGAATTTGAAAAGAAATTGATGAACTTAAAAAAATATGGGGCTTTTGTAAGGATTTGGAATTTGTCTAATTTTCCATTTTTCAAGCTATAATACTTCAATATTTTGACCAATGTTTTTCAATCTAAATTATATTTGTTAGTCCGTCCTGCCCAACCACAAAAATTGTGATGAAAGGGGAATTAAAAATATGTTGGATTGCCCAATAAAGATTTTTTTATAAATATAATTAAATGAAACAGAAACAAAAAACTTATGGTTTTTAAAGATTTCTAGTATTATATTGCCTTACAGCATGTACTAATCCATAATCCATCCAGATAATTCATTCAGAATATTATCTACTTTTAATGCAACTATCATTTTAATCTTGGAATGTGTAATCTACAATCCATCCAACAATCTGTGCTTGTGATTGCTCATGTAATATGAATTTCTTTTGTATTCTGACTCCTAACTGTACTGTCTTCTATTAAATACCATTGTTTTGAGTGTGGATGTGTTCATACACCTTTAAATTTGTTTTTTCTGCTTAAACAGAGTGGTTGTGATAGTCAATCTAAACGTTGTCCAAAAATTCAATAACAGCAGATCATTTGAGTTTAAAGCATTTCCAGTAACTTTTAATTAGAATCTAAAATTTCTATCAACATGTGCATTCCAGTAAGAAATGAAAGCATTCTTTTTCTGAGTTCTCAGAATCTAATGCTTTCAAGCAGATGCACTAGTAAAAGTAGAACAGGTATTATTGTGTAAGCCAAATTTGAACCCTTTTTTTGATAAATAAGGAATTCAGTTAGACTTTATAGCAAATCCAATATCATGTAGATTTTCCATCAGTTGGTATGCTCTTCCAAATATATTTGTAGCTATATACCTATCTCTTCTATTAATATTCCTGAGTTTCATTAAGAGCAGCTACATCAATCTTAAATCTTGATAATTTTTCGGCCATCAACATTGCTCTCTCAGATCTGGTTCTGAAGAGTTTATATTAAGTAAAAATTGTATATTCAATATATCTATATAAAAAATGAAATTTATAGACATTCTTTTATATCTATCACTGCCTCTTGTTTTATCTTTGTACTTATAATAGTATTGTGATTGCTACTTTAATGATTAATCCACAAGATGTAACAACTTAAATTGATTATGTGATATGTTTTTAGACTCTATCTATCTTCCACTCCTATTTGTTACATTAAATAATTTTAAAGGAATATTGTGATTTTGGTAAAATGTTTTTAATATATTGTATAACCTTTTAAAGTTATTGAATTTTGATAGCCACAAAAACTGTAGTATTCTTCATTTCTACGAAGATCTTGTGATGTAGTTGTTAGTAATTTGTCTACTACACTTACAAATTGGAATTTAAATCTGGATGAATATCAGATATTTTTACGGTTATACACATGTTTAATAATTTTTAATCAGGTGACTGACCAATAGGTATTGTAGTAAGTCATTTTGGTAGTAAATAAATGGGAGTTCTTAACTAGAGAGCAAACACACACATTAGCAGCAACTCAAATGAGTAATGTCAAAGAGGGCAAAACAAGAAAATATAAATTCTTACCATTCAGAATTTAAGTAGCCATTATCATTTCTCCATTAATAGGATGTCCCACAACTTTTAATGTTATTTTTGTCTGATTATTTTCTTGCTTGAATTGCTTACAAACTTCAGAGCAACAAATCATTTCATTATTTATTTATTTTTAGTAAGATACCACATGGCCCTTGCTTACAACATGCAGTTCAACAGAAAATTCTTTTATTTTGTCAACACATTTTTGCCACTTAGTGTAAACTTTAGTAATCAATAGATGCCAGATCTCTATTCAGTATTATCCTACCCAATATTTCATTCATAAAAACCACAAGCTAGAATTTTAATCTGGATATATTTGGATAGTATAATAGTAAATAGGGATTGAACAAACGTTACTATTTGGCATTTACTGATTGCTAATGTGTGCACTAGGGGGAAGGCTTGGTTGTTGTTTTTTTCATTTGTAATATCAAATACGTTTTTCATCACATTTATGTGCTGCCACCCAATGAAAATGGCTGGTAGTGAAATTTGGATTATAACCATAAAATAAAGAACCAGTATCTACAAAGGTAATCTGCAGGCATGAAACTACATAATGACCCCTTTATGCTTTTCTGTAGGTCACTTAATTTTTAACAGATTAAAAACTTCCATGAATTTTTTTTAAAAAATAATTTTAGTTAGATATAATTAGTATTCAAAAGCAATTATTTTCATTCTATTTTAGAACGATTTATTGTAAGCATATATAATCAATGATACCAAATTATGGTTGCTGGATTTTGCCTTTATCAGTATAGAATTGAATTCAAAAATAGAATTAATGCGCTTATGCATTTAATAGGCACATTTTATGTCTTTATATTATTAAGCATGTCAAGCTAACGTGATGTTGTTAGCATAGTTTGTGCTAAATATAATATTTAATGCTTAAATACAAGTATATATATTTTAAGCTAGATGTAATTAGAGGGGATTTGAAGTCGGGTTCAAATCCCCTCTAAATATAATATTTATAAATTTCTTTTTTAGCAGTGTGACTGATTTTATAATGACTACTATCATATAAGCCCTATTGCTAGAAAAAGGTGATCCGCGTTTAGTTTAGACCAAAGATGAATAAGCCCCCCCAATGGAAATATTTAGCAGACTAAGAATCAATTATTCGATATAGAAATATACGCATTAATATGTAATAAATACGGAGACGGATTGCGGCATTGTTTTAGGTTAATGACGTAACTGTTGAATAAAATAATAATTTGATTTAAAAGAGCAAAATTTGAAATTTAAATTTCAGCAGCTGGAAACAATGTTGATTTATTTAATTTTTAATCTTAATACCAGGTGGTCGGACAAAGTTAATCACTTTCTCTATATGTGACATATTTCTTAAAATATTTTAATCGTTCAATTATTAAAACAAATCAATATGCATGGAAAAAGTTTTTAACAAATTAGATGGATTTTTGTTAATTAGCTTGTTTTTTAATCAAATTAAAATGTGCAAGGTGTTAAAAAAAAAGAAAGAAACAACGAACAGATGTATAATCAAAGATTGGAAACCACATTAAAACAAGCTTAATAAACATAAAAGCTGATAGTTAGAATCTTTATTTACTTTGCATCATTAATTTTATAATTTACAAAAAGTTTTGTTTATCGTTTTTAAAAAACAAAGATGTTCAATCTGCATAAGTAGTGTAAGCCCTCTTAGCTTATATGAATATGTATGTAACTAAATATTAAATAGCATTTATTTAAACATTAAATATCATTTATAATTCTCTTTTTAATAGTAATACAATGTGAAAGAATTAATTATAGTTTAAGAAAAATCCTTCATTACCATAAAGGATAATGAGAACCTGTTAATTTAATATATTCGGTATTTTAGTTATATATACGAAGGGAATCGTGACATTAGCGTTATTAGCTTATGATAGTCATGGTAATAAGATCTGTGGGTATTTGCTTGGGTCATGCGATGTTTCAGCCTAAAATTATGGGTTTAACATAATATTTTTTTGCCTTAATTGGAATTATATATATATTACTCAGCTGGAATTGATTGAGGGATTGTTAGCTTTGTAATCTATCTGTCAAGCACTGCATTAAAGTACACAAACCAAAAAGTATAGGTCTTCTGTTATGATATTACCACCATGTGAACATGCTATGAATAGTACTCAAAGTGATATAATGACAACAGTATGTTCACATACAGTTATATGTGCCATATTTGAACTCCTCTAGGGGATAGGTTGAGCATATTGAAATTTTTTGCTTCATACAAAAGTTGATCAAGAAACTCTTAACCTTTGAGTATTTTCCTGATGGTGTTTTAGTTGTATTTATATATTGGACTATTTCCATCATCTGGTTCGATTCCGATGCTAGCACTATCATTAGTCAGGCCAGCAACACCTGAAGAAGAGATGAAAATAATTCCTCTCAAAACGTTGTGCATATACTAACCTGTGTGTTATTACTAACAGTTGAATGTATTTGGAATATTTAAATAAAGTTAAATTTTTCTAACAACATTCAATTCTTATATTAGATGATGGAAATAGTCCAATATATAAATACAATCTTAACTTTTGAGTGTATCATTTTTACTGCAGTAGTATATTTTATATAACTAAATAGATTTTTAAAGTTTTTCAGTTTTTTTTTGCATTATGTCACAACTACCCAATGTAAAAATTTCAGATCCCTTCCCCCCTCCCATGCATTAATTTCACAATCAATCTTTGCTAGCCATACATAGGACTGTGACAAGTTATTGTAATTCCAAGGCATAAATATAAAATTACACTCTTTCTTAATTCTTTTAAATTGAAATATGACTTATTTAAAATGTTGAAGCTGTGATTTTACTTTTTATAATTAAACTGTGTATACAGATTTATGGTCGACTCTTTGGAAGTAATTTTTTTTAAGACAACAGCAACTGTGTTAAAAAAGGCAAGACTCTCCATACAATAGTACCACTCAGTGCAAGTCAGAGTAATCAATGGATGCCAGAAGGCTTGTGCATAAAATTCCTATCTAGTGCCTACTCATCCAATATACTCAGACTGGTTTTTAGCTTATGGCTTTCATCAGTGAGGAGCCTTGCATTATGTGATGTTTAGTGGTTTAATATCAACTGAGATTATAAACAGTTTCTTCCAGTAAAAATGTGATTGGTTCTCTCTCTCCAAACTGCCTGAAAACTATCTTAGAATCAGCATGTGGGTTATGTAACAACATAGTTTAATTAATAATTACAAAAAGGTGCTGATATGCCTGAATCACAAATTATAACATCAAATATGTGTTCTGTACCTCTATAGGCCATCTTCACTGGTCAGTCTGCTGTCATAAAATCTTGCAAACCACTTGAAAACATAGTTGTGATACATGGCTGCAATGCCATATTCAGTTCAAATCACTTCATGTTTCAATAACAGTTTTTCCCAATTTAAAATAAAATTTTATGTTGGTATATTGCACCATTGTGACTTAAGGTGTAAATACCTGTCATATTTCATGTCATAGTGAATTTAGCTAAACTATTTGTTACATAAGACATTTACTGATTCAGGTATAGCACTGCAAGTATTTTGGAGAGAGAAGCAGTCATCTTTTTATTGGGACTCACTTGTATTAAAATGGCAGCCAATGAAAAAGAAAAAATATTGGCCCTGCTTTACAATGGCACTGAATGGTAGATTATGATAATTATACAATGGTATGATAAATTTTCATGAAAGTAAAATGACAAGAAAACTAGAATAATCCAAACATAAAATCAAAATTGTCAATTATTTAATCTTTTTTTTGCCCCTTTAAAATTTTGATTAGAAGAAAGAACACCAATTATTTCACCTTCAGCATGATTCTAATGATAATAATAAATTTATTATAACATTTTTTTTTAATCAGCTTCATATCATAGATAAATAGAAGACAATATATGACACAATATAGTAAAGTTAAAATATTGTTATAAAAAAACAAATGACATACCAAACTTATAAGTTTATATATATATGAAAATATCAGAGTACCTATCACTAGCTGAAAATTCAAATACAAAATGTTTAAATCATCTTTCCAAATGTTATGTTGTTTCAGCAATGCTCTCTATGAATAAATATAAAGTCTGAACTTCAATCAGCTGATTAAAAGGATACTGAGGGCGCTATTGAAAAACGTTTGGGAGGCTGATTTGAGCATTTTGTGTATGTATATATATATATTGCATGTCATATATCACATGATTTATGTAGCTTGCATTTACAAATATGTAAAATAAACATGCTAATAGCTGTAAACAAGCTTTTTTTTAATGAGAAATGCTGCAAGAGAAGGCATTCATATAATCTTTATCTAGGATTGTCCCCATTTCCAGACCGGTTTTGAGCTATAGCTCTCTTCAGTGAGGAGATGATTTGAATGCCTTCTCTTGTAGCATTTATCATAAAAAAAAGCTTGTTTAAAGCTATTAACATGTTTTTTATTTTACATATTGCATGTGTGTATATATACACACACACACTTAGGCTAAAAGAGTGCTGGTTAAATATGAAAAATATTTTGCGGTCATTATTTTTTTAAGAAGTCTTTATTTATTCATTTTATGAATGTGTGATAGAATCGAAATTACAAGATATCTAAACAACAGATTTTAACTTGTTTTAATATTTAATGTATGTTAACTGTATAGAATTCTTTTTTATATATTTTAAAACAGTTGCAAATTATGAACATGTGTTTATCTTTTTTTAAATTTATTTACTAAGTGGAATAGTAAATCTTTTTTATAATTGTAAAACAAAACTAAGAAATATTATCTAAATGTATATAGATTCCAAACAAATTTATGCATGGAACTTAATTTTTTTCAGAGCTTACTTTTTTTGTGATACGAACTTTTCATTTATTTTTTTGTTTTTGTGTATATAATTAATAAAAGTTTATTTTACAGTAACAAGTGGGTTATTGTAATTTAAAGAAAGATTAGTGTTATTTTGTTTACTTCACAGTAATGGAATGTTCAGTTACAATACCACCTATCAAGTTCAAATTATATAATTTAAAACTACTTTATAAATTCTAATAAAATACACTAAATAGATGGTGATGAGGATTGAATGACGTTTCTTTCTTGTTTTACACTCTAGCTAAGACTAGCTAGTGATCCATTTATTGACCAATATTGGATGATTAGGTAGGTTAGTTTTGAGCGAGCTATTCGAAAAATAAATAATAATCCAAAACATTTTTAAATGTACTCAGTCAATTTCAGTCCAAAATATAAACATAGTAGGAAGATGTGCTATTATTGCACTATGTGGCCCTTTACCAGGAATGTGGATATGTATATAAACCTAAACGATCAATATCTAAATTATCAACATATGTAATTAAAATATGCTTTAGTAATATACGTCTACATATCAGCAATAAATATTTCATTAACCTTAGTCATAGCTATGTTATCCTTTTTTTTAAATCTTGTGATAATGTAGCTGAGGCTATGGTTAATGAAATATTTATTGATGAGCTGTGGGTATGTGCAGCAGTGCATAATTTTAATTATGCACATGCATTACGTACATGAATTTAATGTACATAAAATAAAAGTTGAATTGAATGTACAAATACATGTTAAATTCTCTGCCTAAAATCAGATTGAGTAAAAGTACTATAATCAAGTAATAACATTTGCTTATGGTCAAGGGGAATTTTGTCTTCATAACAAAATTTATATTGGCACATCAATATTTAGCATTACATCATAAACTTGAATAATTTTTTTTACATAAGTATGGTGCTAAGTAACAATATTAATACCAAAATATTAGTCTGTTTATAAGATCTACAATTCTTACAAGTATTCAACCATTATTATCTTCATACAAATATATTAATAATTACTAATCATTTTATAGTCAAGAGATGTTATATATATATATTATCTGAGATATAGATTTTAAATTTAATTAAAAATTAATATATCTATTCTCAATAATACAATTGCATAGTATTAATTTAACTTACCTTTCTCTACTCTACACATGCATAATGTCAAACATATTTTAACCCCTTTATAGTCATTAGATTTAAGATTGCCCAATTGTTTTGTCATAAATATATATATATATATGGCTTTCAGTTTAGTAAAGTATATGCCAGAAATATTTTTTGATATAATTATTATTAAAAATATTTTCAGAAATAAAGAAAATATCTTTAGAAATATATAAAAAAAAATCATTTTTATCGTTATGATTTAAAATATTTCATTTTTCATCTTATAAGTTTACAATGTTTCAAAACATAATTTGCTCTTAAAATATAATAAAATTTTATATATAAATATGAAATTTTATAACTTAAAATCAAAAAATATATTTTGAAATTAAAAAAACTTTAGTAATGTAGGCTTTAGTAATCTTTTCCCCTCTCCCTGAATACACCTACCATCTAGGAACAATAGCTTAAATTAAAATATGTAATGTTTTGTATTAAATTACAATTGTTCATTGTAGGAAAAATAGAAGTAATGGCAAAAATAATAACTTTATTAATGGCAGTTGCAAAGGTTTAGAATTGCAATCCACATAATATTATGAATAGATCAATAGCAGAGTTAAAATGACTCTAGATAACCATCAGATATTTGTAAAAATAATAGCACTTATACATTAAGAATTGCAATATATGGTAAATAAATAATGAATGATATTTTAAAAAGGTTTGCAACCTGGCAAAACTGAAGAATTTGGGTTTAGTGAGAAATTTATTTTAGAGATCATTTTCTTCTCTTTTTTGAATGTGTATTCATTTTTGAAATAGTAAAAAGTATCTATCAAATATTTAAATCACTTTTTGCTTTTGTTTTCCTATAACCACTCACTATATAAAAACTTTGTAGTAAATTTCACTTTCTATATGAGTGATTTACAACATTTCAACTAGAAATTCAAACATAACACTTCTCTATAGTATATAATAAAAATAATATTTTTTGAAAACTAAAAAAAACATTACATGATTCCAGTTTACACAATGCTTTTTAAGAGCAAATATTGTTTATACTCCAGTTCTGCCACCTAGTATAAAAAATGCATACTATATGCAGACAAAACAGATTGTACTTATAATAGCATCAATAAATATTTTACATCAAATAAATTAATAGTATTTTATTTAATTAGCATTCTCTATATGTTCATTTTCTAGAGTAAAAGTAAATATACTTGTGTAAATAATAGAAAATCATCATATTTAACTTCAGTATGTGCTTGTTTTTTTTTAATGCAATATATTTTCTGCTTTGCCCAGTAGTGATTATCAGGTAGATGCAATTAAAATTTTTCACATTATACAGAATCAAGAATATACAAGGGTATACCACCAAATAACTGGAATTTTGAAATGAAAATTTGTGTATGCATTTGTAAGTGTTATAAATTGAACCTCCTTCAAATTACTATTCATTTGATACAGTACACTGACACTGGTCTAAGTGACTTTTGCACTTTTTGAAGTAGTCCTGAAACTCTTGTAAAGTGATGCCTTTTAATGCTTCAATAATTTTTCCTTCTCCACTTTCTAGTTCATAAACCTTTTTCTTTTGAGAAAGTTTTTCATTCAGGGGAATAAAAAGAAGTCATATGGAGTGAGATTGGGTGAAAATGGCCGATGAATAAGCTGGGTCACACTGTTTTGTAATTAAAAATTGTATCACACATAAGGCTCCTTGTTTTGGTGAAGTTTGCACTCCTCATTTTCCACAAATTGGAACATTTTTATTTTACTGCCTCAAACTTTTCAGAATTTGTAGGTAAAATGCCTAATTATTACAAATTAATATATGAGTGAACAATGCCATTTGGATCCAAACAAAAATCAGTATTGTTTTGACATTGGACTTCACTTGACAAACTTTTTTGGGTCATGGTAAATTTGACATTTTCATTAAACCACTCATAAACTTGTGGTTTGACCAGAGCATCTTGTTTGCAATTTGTTTCAAGCATTATAACTATTTCCCATATCACTTTCTTTAACAGAAAGTGGAATTTCATGTTGTTTTGACTTTTCAGCTGTTACAAACACCAACCAATAAGTGACATGCATTTATCAAAAATTCTCAATATACTACCCTATGACTATTTTCAAATGATAATGGTGGCATATTGATTGCAGGTGATCTCTGCAACAGGCACCTAGTGGCAGAAGTATGTACTATAATGCACTTGCCCTCCAGAGAATGATTCTGATTATCTTTGGATACCCCTCATATAATCCAAATTTTTCTCAAAGAAATCATGGATTATAATTAAAACTTTTTATAATATACATTGAAAAAAATAAAATAGTTTTGAGCTCAGAAGTTCAAAGATTGAAATTGTTAGAACTGGAATCAATCCAAGGAATTTGCTTCAAACTGACACTTAGCCACTGTACTAATAAATCAAATAGGATTATAGTATATATGTTTAACATATATTGATGTAATTAAAAAAATGCATTTCAATATCCATAAAAAATATAAAATAGAAGAGAAAGAAAAAGAAGGCAACTACATGATTTATTGACTATGCAAGATGAGAAAATGGCTGACATCTGATGATGACAGTATTCAAATATGTGGTTATGCTTGTTTCCTTTACAAATTTCAGATGAATTTTTATACTTTTTCTGACTGTAAATTATACAATTAGAAGGGATTTGAACACTATAAGTAGAAGGTACTTAAACACAGACTTTCAAGCTCCCTTCAGTCATCCATTTCATCTCATAAAGCTGATACACATGACCACATACATGTGAAAAAGATAAAGTATCTCCAATATACATATTTTGTACTGAACCAGCAATAATCAGTTGGTATGAATCATCTTTCATACATATATAATCACTGTGCAGTCTATATAATAGAATTGAAACTAGTCCATTAAAATTTGAAGATTTGCTATCTTAATTTAAACCAAGCATTGATTATATATATGTGTAGGAGATGATAATCAAGACCAGATAAGTGCTGATTCAGCACATAAGTTTATTGGAGATCATTTATCTTTTTCACATATATGCGATCATGTGTATCAGTTATATAAGATGGAATGGATGACTGAAGGGAGCTTGAAAGTCTCTATTCAAATCTCTTTTATTTACATATAAAACTTAAGTACATATATTGTATTTAAATTATATAATAATAACTGATAATTCTATAGATTTTGGCAGATTATTGTTCACAAAATAATAAAAATAATAATATAGAAAGAATTTCAAAATATGTTATAAATATGCAATAAAAACACAACTTATGAACAATTTTTTAAGTGTTTACTAGACATTAATTTCCTATTGAACTAAATGTTTAGTGTGAAAGATTAACATTATCATCATTAATCTTTAAAATGTTCTTTTTGATACATTTCTGGGCTTTGATAAAAAGAAATTATCAAATGGCTTTATTATTTGGGAGGTAAATTCAAGCACCCAAGCACCTACATGCATCAATTTGAGTTGACTATTACTTGCTTCTCTTCTTTGTGGATTCCTTGATGTTTGAACTTGGGATTCATTTGTTTTTTTAGATACTGGTAATTCCTGATTTATTGTGTAAGGATGTTGGACTGCTTTGAGCCACCTTGCAGCTGTATTACATCAATGTAACATAATGTCTTTGGCTCACTGGTGCAGGCAACAGAATGTGGTCCCTGCACATTTGGGCCCATAAGATCTGTTATAGTAACTTAATAAAGGTTGCTCTTGAATAAACATGAATCAATACAAATTGAAGTAAGTCTTCTAAATAAAATACCCCATTCAAGCTTTAAAAATGAATTGAACAAAAGTATTCTCCAAAAAATTGATATATCTAAAACAAATTTTGTTAGAGCATTGAATAAGAACATCTTTTAAAATATTAACTTCAAATTTTAATTACACAAAAAAGCAATAAATATAATAAAAAGTTTTTAACAATTGGTATTTCTTAATGTCAATTAATTTCAGTTGACTAATTTCTGCAAAAAATTAACATTCAAATAAAATCTAATTGTAAAAATTAAATACTTACAAGAAACAAATATTTAATAATTTTATAAAATTATAATAAACTGATAAACAAATTAACTGTAAACTTATTTTTCTGATTTTACAATGTAAATAAAAAGTTATGTTTGTACAAGGAAAAAAGTGTATTTTGCTTTCTGCACACAATGAATACTCTTTTTTGACTCATTGATAGATTCTATTTAGATATTTTAGGCAAAATTAAAATCTCTACATTAATAACAATTAAAATCACTGAAATCCTTTTTAAAAGTAAAGTTTGTACAGACAGTCAACAAAAATCTACTTCTAAATTTATAAACTCATACTATATATAAAATGGGTTGACTGTGTATCAAAACACTAAAAAAAGTAGTAAGAATATACAGTGTTCATATGTTGGACTATTTACAACATTATCACATCCAATATACTATCATTTACAAATCTTCAGACAACCTATAATACTCAATCTGTGTATTTTTATTACTGTTAGTGTTTTAATATATATATGTTGATACGAAGATAACAAAAATCATATGTATTAATATAATAAATTTTATAAATTTAGCTGCAGAAAGAAAATGAAGATTCAGAAGAAATACCCGATATATATATATATCAAAGTCATCACTTCTGCATTAATTAATAAATGTGAATAATGAAGAAAAACTGTCCAGATCCTTCATCAAATGGGATGTCTTTGGAGTAATGTCTCATCATTTGTTATTTTTTTTGAAGGACCATTGAAGAGACTATTATTGCTGTGCAGTGATTGTGTATATAAGATGGGCTATTTTATTTTTAACTTATAAATGATCACATGATCCAACAAAAATCACACAACTTTAGCTTGCACATATTGCTATTTATTAGCAAATTCTGCTATTTTGCAAGTAGACTTTGATTGAAAAAAAAAATAAAAAAAATTTCTACTTTAATTTCTTCCTGCCTGCTGGATGGAAAGATGTATTGGATCCAAAAAATTCAAGTGGACTATTAAAAAAAAAAATCTCCTCACTCTGATGAAAGTCATATAACTAGAAACTATTCTGGTGATATTTGTATAGGTCATCATGATTAGTAAAAATTACACAAGCTGGCAAAAGATTAGAGTGAGTAAAAGAAAATATTCCTGAGTATGCACAATACAGGTTTCTATTTGATATCTGTAGCAAACGTTTTATCATAGATTTCATATGCACTATTTAATTATCTAGAAGTCTTCTAAAATACTGCATACAAATAACTTTACATTTTATTTTCCCCTAAAGTTCAAATCTAGACAGAATATAATAAAAAACAACATTGATGTCATACTGTTAATTTGATTGTAAGCTATAATATTTAAAAGTGATATCTACAGCATAATTTCTTCTGCTGCATAGCTTTTTCTGACATTGAATACATTCTAATACACACTCTTGCTATTGCCATCAAAATAAAATAAATATATAATCAAATGACTTTATTGCTTGACAGTTTGTAAGATATTCAAGCTTCAGAAGTGACATAAGTGGATGAGACTTATGGATCTTAAGCTTCAGTAACATTGAATCAGACTGTACATGGGGGATGCAGTTTTTTTAATTATATTCTGATTGGTTGGAGATTGTTTTTCTAGGGGTTGGAGGATGATTAGCTAGATTACTGCAGGGGTAGATTTTTTCAATAACTTTGACACAGTATTTTCATTTTATGCATACAGGTTAAGAAGTAAACCATGAACATCTACCATGGACCAAACTAATTACTCTCAAATCCTAGAATAATTAGACATCAATTTTTTTAAAGGTCTTTTGTTGCAAAATAAATATTCAACATACAAACTGAGTTCTTAGTATAATCTGAATTTCATTTTCTTTTTTAAAAAGAATAACATGGATTATCAAAATCATTAATAAAACAATAACTGTTCAGAATTCTGTTACTATTTACCTATCATTATTAAAAATTTACAAAGTCCTTATGTAGTAGCATTGTTAAAATTTTTGGGCCCCTAATAATTTCAAAAAAGAACCTCTTTAATATTTTAAATTATATCTTAATATTTTTACTACCATCCTTAATGATTAACAGTCAAAGGGACCTTAGAACAAGGGTTCTTTATGCATGACTTTGATTTTCATAATATGTGTCACTGATCTCATCATAATGTTTAGTGTCTTGTAATCTTAACCTCAGTTCAAATTTATGAAAAATAAGATATTTTTCATATTTCCCCAAAAGTTAGGAGTTTTTAGATCATCTTGCTAATGAAGTCATCATTTCACTTATTAGTCAATGAATGAGTGTTTAACTAATTGTAAGAAGAGGAGGTAACAGGGGCAACTGTAAACCATTACAGATCAATACTGGATTATTTTGGGAATTCTTTTTCCTTCGCTCTTCCATTGTAGAAGAATGCAATAAGAATATTTTCTCATATTCAGCTCATTTGATGAGTAATTACAAACTTAATAACAATGTGAATATCACTAACATCTAATTATACTTATAAATATTGTGATACCAGTATAAAATATGATAAGAAAACAGCAACTATGATTATCCTCAATAATTGCATATTATCTGGATAAAGTAAGAACCATCTTTATTTGGATAGTGTAAATAATGGACGTACATATTTTTTTAATTTATTTTATTTTATAATATATTTAATAATTTATATGTAACTTAATAGTATATGTAACTTCAAATTTAATAATTATTGCTTTTGAAACAATGAATAGTAAAATTTGTTTTAAACAATAAAAAAATCACATGACCATGGCTTCCACAATATTTTCGGAAACAAATTACATATACACATTCTAATTCTTTATTCTAAGATTAAGTAATAGATTGATGCCAAATGATTGTGCTAATTAAATTTGTATCTAATGACAATCTAGTCATAAAGTCCGTAAACCTGAATTAGTTCTGATACTTACTGTAAGCTTGAGTAAACAGTAGTTATTAGATGGTTATGCTTATTAAATCCTTGTCTAGTACTGACATATCCATATTCTAAATTAGCTCTTTGTTGAAGGTTATAATCTAAAATGGATATGGATTTAATATGCATAATCATATAGTTTTTAGTAGTTACCCAAGTTTACAATAGGTGGCAGAACAGTAGTAGTATAAACAGTTTGCTGGATGAGGATTTTATAAGCACATTCATCTAGCATCTTTTGATTACACAATCTTATAATAGACGGCAAAGTTGCAATATTATAAATAGTTTGTTTCTAAATTCAATGTGTATTTTAGCACAGTGGTGCTACAATAAAACCTCAAGAGATCATGAAAAGTTTGAGAAGTTCTCATGTTGGATAACAAATTGTTAATTAAAAAAACAAAAACCTAAATAGTATTAAAAAATACATGAAAACTGTTTAACTCATTATTGTGTGTCTGTTGTGTTTAAACATTTCTTTTTATTCCAATGCACTTTGTATAGACAGCACACCATAATGGCACTTCGCTTATAGTGTTCTCATTTCCCTTGTTCACTCTCAGAGTTTGGTTCTTTATTCTAGTATTCTCCTAGCATTGATACATGGTAGTGCGTTATTGAATGTACATATTTTCTAAAACGGGCTAAAAAAGTTGTAATTGTTGTAAATCGACAGATCTACTAAGCAAGTATTTTTATAAATTTTTATTAATAGACGGTTTTTTCAAAGATCTTATATCAAATCGTGTGTATTGAAATATAATACAAAGATATATATATACATGTGGTAAAACGACTTTTATTATTACTATCCTTAGGTGCTTATAATAGGATGGTAACAACATATAATGGGTTGTATAACATTTCAGCCCGAGTACGCGGATCGCAAGTGTTAAAAAGGTTTCCCATCACTGCTTTAGCAGGATAAAAAAAATTTGAAATAAAGTAATAGAGTTTGAATTACACACAAACTTCTATAATTGAATGAAAGTCGAAACTGACAAAAAAAAAAACCACACACACAACTAAATCTTTCAAAATTAAAAATTATCACATTATTAATTTATATATTGGAGGGAGGGTATACAGGTAGAGGAGGGAGCGTTCTGGCGGAAAATAATTTTATATTAATTTATCCTATAGGCTAGCAGTGACGTGAAATTATGCGTTCATTACACAATATATATCAAATGTTTAATTAATTAACAAAGTAAAACTTTGAGATAACATTTACAGAATATAACATCCGGGCAATGCACGATTCATTTTAACTTTTTTATTTTAGACTTGTATCAAACTTTTATCTTTTATGCAATATATTTATCCAAACGCCTTCCGAAATATGAAGTTTTTTACTTTAATAGATAGATTTAGCATATACATATAACATAAAAGAATTTATTGGAATTAATGAATTAAAAACTTTATTTATTTATTTGTTAAAAAATCAATAAATAGTAGAACTTTGAAGTAAAAAACAAATTTTTTTTCATAGGTTTTTTTTGATGATCATATGAAAGTTAGAGAAGTGGAGGGGACGATAAATTAGTATTAGAAGTAATTGCTTATATTTTTAGAGAACAAAACTTTTTCTTTCACTAGAGATCAAATAGTAGAATTGGTTTTTTTTTTTATTGAGATGTGGACAGGAAATATTGGTTAACTTCTTGGAGTGTGGAAAACTTTTTTCCAAGCTGGAAGCGTTTAATCAAACCTTCTGATTATTGGATTTTTTTATTATTAAATCTTATCAAAGGTTAAACAGAGACATCCTTTAAGCTTTTCATTTATGCAATCACTTGAACTGTGTTCCTGCCAATCTTAGTACTACATGTTTGTGCGAAATTCGTCATGATATTTTATCTTAGAATGTGTGTGTCTGTATAAGGACAAGGTTAAGCTTGCTTTAACTTAGTAAACAATTCATATGTATAACGTTTACTTTTATAATGTTTGAGTGAGAAAATTTAAAATTATTTGATATTTTGAAAACCATTTCTTAATCAAAATTCCATTAAATGAAGATCCTCGAGCAGTTGGCTTACAAATAAGATGGATTAATTTTAGAGCAGAAGGGACCCGATTGATTCTGAGGAAATAACTTCTCAGGCTACTTAAAAGAAATTGTCGCTGATATTGATGTTCAAACATCATTTCACTTAATTTAATATATAAATACATATAGTATATATATATACTTAAACTAGATGCAATTAGAGGGAATTTGAATCCAGCCTTTAAAACTTTCTTCAGACACTCCATCTTATACAACTGATACGCATGACCACATACATGTGAAAAAGATAAATGATTTCCAATATACGTATTTCGTGCTTCCAACATTCATGAGTTGGTCGAGTTCATTACCCCCCTCCCCATACATAATCAGTGCTCAGTTTATATTAAGATAGCAGATATTCAAATTTTAATAGACATGCTTCAATCTTCTCCACCTGTCAACTCTTTAGCCATCCATATTATTGAAAATCTGATGATGGGAATGCTCAAAATCCTTGTTGATGCCATATTGTTGTCATACTCATATTACTTTAAGTCACTCTGACCCCTCATATAGTATGTCCATTTAAATATACAGAAGAGGGATAGGCAGAATTCAGACTGAATGAATAATATTTGACTACAAGTATAACGTATATACTGAAATTTAAATGATGTAAGTAAGGGGATTTGAACACAGACTTTCAAGATCTCTTCAGATGTCCACTGATACTTATACATGTGAAAGAAATATATGATCTCAAATATATATATTTCATTCTGCACCTGCCCTCATCAATTGGTACAGACCATCATCTCCTACACACCTATACTATTATCAGTGCTCGGTCTTTATTAAGATAACAAATCTTCAATCTTTAATGGACAGGCTATTTTAAAGAGAAAATTAATTTATTATTAATTGTGCTATATATTGGACTATTTTCACAAATCTATTTGAATTATTAATTTAGTATATAGCATGTTTTAAGTAGTATTCTTTTATCTTCAGATGTTGCTGACCTAACCAGTGACAGTACTACCATGGGAATCAAATCAGTGACCTCTAGATTTATAAATACTGAATTTAATGCACTACTTCAACCAAGTAGGCTATTTTGTCAAAGGCAGTAATCGGTAGACATTTTATATATTTCTGTAAAAGTTCTCTAATTTCTCTATTTTTTCTTAATAGAAAGGTTAATGAATTGTTTCCAAATATTGAGGATTATAATACTAGATTGATTTATAGGATTACTCTCAAATCTAAAAGTCATTGGCTGATTTCCATGCCATTATTATTATTGGACATGTCAGAAACACCTAAAGAAAATAATGGATAATAATAGAACTCAAACAATTGTATTATATACTAAAGTATAGGTTTATTATTAATAGTTGAATATCTTTGGAAATATGTAAACAAAGTTTGGAATTTTTCTAAAAACATTTAATAATTCAATTGGATGGTTAATTTTATCATGATAAACATTCAGTCAAACATTTAGTTATTAGTAAATCAATCATGCTGAGTATAGAAATTTGCTCCATTTCAGAAAGAAAGATAAAAATGAGGCAAAACACAATTTGCTCCATTTCAGAAAGAAAGATAAAAATGAGGCAAAACACAAACATGTAGAATAGAGTGTGAGCCACTCAAAAACACTGCATTGGATAGATGAGATATTCCAAAAATGGTTATTAGTAAAAATTTGAATAGTGGGTTGTTCTAAAGATCACAAGAGTTTTTGCACTATCAGAAGATCTGTTAATCAATGTTATCAGCATGATATTTAATATGATAAACATATCTTAGCAGGAAGTGACAATCACTTCTAATATTATCCTTAATCTTGTAAATTTGTAGTATTGTGTCATACAAGAAATATTGGGAGAAAGGTCTCAGGTATCAAGGTTATATACATAATCTGTTCAAGAAAGCAACTGATTTTCTATAGTCATTACTGAAAGATTTTGGCTGTTCATAAAATTAAAGTTAAACCTTAGGGTTAAGACTTGTATAAGCATGGGAAGTAAATTTTCCCAAATTATGATCTCTATCAGCATATTCACACTTATCTGATTAATTTAGATTAATTTAGAATATTTTCCCTCTTTTTTTCAGATGGTTTATTAAATTAGTTATGACTGTTTAAAAAATTTCTAAGATTATTAGAATTTTTTAGCTACTTAAAGATAATCAACATTC
Organism: Epiperipatus broadwayi; assembly: GCA_028023455.1. NCBI lineage: Eukaryota > Metazoa > Onychophora > Udeonychophora > Euonychophora > Peripatidae > Epiperipatus > Epiperipatus broadwayi. The sequence continues at coordinate 1,742,061 of JAQFVV010006350.1, forward strand.
CAACTAGATTCACCCCCACCCCCCAATAGCAGGAAAATATGTTAAAGATGCTCCATTTATCCAATAACAGTATTATCCTTCTGGAAAATACTTCCAGGATTACTAAATGGAAAAGTCAATAGATCAAGCTAAAATTTCAGTTATATATCAATAATATATTGCAGAGCGCAATTTATTGTGCCTATATGCATATGCCTGATAATCACAGTCATTCTGCTGCTTGCGGTTAATGATGAAATTAGCTTTGTACCATGTTGTCACATGACATGTATCATTTATCCTAAGTATCAAGATTCTTTTTGCTGAACATTTCACAGTATCATTCCTATTGCAACTTATATTGGTTAATTATCTGTATTCATTGGCCACCAAGAACTCAGATCTCTCTTTATCAGCCTTGGCCTTTAATATGTTACGATGAGATCAGGGCATATTTCTTCATGATTTGTTCAGTTTTTATCAATTCCAAATTTTTGTATTTTGATTTACAAATATAAAATTTTTTGCATTCACAACTTTGGTGCAATCTAGTTTAGATAAATACCATGATTATTACTAATCATTTTAGCCAAAAATTAATATATCTTTTTTTTTTATTAATTATACTTAAACACATGACATAATCCCCTTTTCATTTCACTTTTTCCATGTGCGATATCTTTTGAGATTCAATTAGGATTTACATTCTCCACACATTCTTGAATCATATAAATAAAGACATCTGAAAAAGACATGCACCCAAGATGTGCATTTGATGCTATTTGTTTCAAGAAGGTATGTGGTTGGGTGAAAATTCTAAATATATCTAAAAAAAGTTAATGCACATATAAAAAAAAAAAGAGATCCAGGTGATTATGTATAATGAAATATATATAGATTAATCTTTAACAGAGGTTTAAAGTTTGTATCTGGGCTGGGAATAATCTCTTATTTCATAAATAATTGGTAATAATCATTAATATATTTATCTAAAATATTTAGTGTCAAAATTATGAGGGTAGAAAATTTAATACTTGTAAATCAAACATACAATCAAACCTAGTCAAGTATCAGTGATTCTTAAAAAAATTATGCAATAGATTTCAATTGTTAAAAAATCATTTAATCATACCATTATTTGCCATGAATATAATATAATAAAAATATATTGAAAGCATGCTAGGCAGTAATAAAGCTAAATATTATTTGAAAAACTATCTTTTCTGTGTGTATTTTCATTTTACTAAATATTGCAATAGATTTCATTATAAAAAAAAATGTATATATATGATGACCTGGATGAACTGATGAGTGCTGGTTCAGCATGAAATATTAATATTGGAGATCTTTTTTTTTTTCACATGTGTGTGGTCACGTGTATCAGTTATATGAGATAGAGTAGATGGCTGAAGGGAGCTTGAAAGTCTGTGTTTAAATCCCCTATATTACTTCTAGACTCCAAGTATACAAAGTATACTTGTATATAAAATATTACAACATATTGAAAAGAAATTAAATAAGTTTTGGGTAAACACAGTGTATCTCCAATTGAGATTGCCAATTCCCTCACAAAATAACCAATGAAATTTGTACACAATTTTGATATTATTTGAGTTACAACAATCCTTCAGGACATCAAAACATTTAATGGGATAAATGACATTTCATCAAAATGTTCATACCCTAATTTTGTGGAAAAGTTTTGAGTCTAAGTGGATTGGAATCTTTTTTAAAGACTTTACATAAGACTCTTTCGTTGTTGACCGTAGTAATTTTTCAACGCTGGACTAATATTAAGTATTTTCCAAAACCTTATGACACACACACACACACACACATATATATATATATATATATATAAGATAAGTGACTCTTAAAACTAACATTAAAAGAAATGTAGTGAACTATACAATATTTTCCCAAATCTTACTTAACTTCATATACAATACGCACACACATATAAGGTGAATCAGTTTCAAAGGTAATATAAAAGTATGGATCAACAGAGCTTTTATTAAAAATTTTAAGATAATTAAAAATTGATATTAATTAAAAAACAATTACTGTTCTGTATTTGTATAAATTGCAACTAAATTTATTTAAATAATCAAATGGTTTATTGCTCGGGAGTTTCACTATGAATTCATCACTGAAAGTGATAAAGCATCATTGCAGTCCATGGAGTTTGAACTCTAGTCTACCACTGCACTAAACTACATTTATTAATTGCATGTAATTAGCAGAATAAATAATTATTTTTAGTATATTATATTTTAACTGACTATAAAATGCCATAGTTTTCTTGTATTTTGACATTTGTTCAGTCATATCACGAATACTCGATTTCATGTATAATATATTCTAATCCGGTATTTTATATTAACTGTGAAGTTGAAATGCTGGAATAAACTTAGGATAGACAAAGTGGTAATTGATATTAATCTATCAGAAATGATGATCCAATATTATAGCTTAATCATAGCATTGGGCCACTCAACTACCTTTAGCAAAAATTTAATTAACATTAATGTTTGTAATAATGTGATTAGTAATTTATTTTCTAATAAGTATAGTTGTTATGAAGTGATGTTTACTTTTATCAATGGAAATTAGGTAATAGATGGATGTAGATGATTTGCATGCTTAAAGTTTGTGACTACTTGAGTATTATCATGTTCATAGATGCTGTTATTACAATATTACAAGTTCATAATGAACTTCACTCATCTTACTAAATAATATATATTGTTGATATATAACCCAATTTGTGTTTTCTAATAAAGATACTGCAGTGTTATACTTCTCTGAATTTATATCTATCTTTGGTGACTTATTTTTACTTTCACAACGTCATTAAGTTTCTGCATACAAATTCCTTTAGCTTTCAATACAATATTTATTTATTTATCTCAATGGGTATCTGCTTTATTCACCATTTAATTTTACCAAGCATTAACATTTTTTCCAATGAAACATTAACCCCATGAAAAATGTCTTTAAAATATGATCATTTCTGGTGATGTATTTCATCACTAAATTTCTTTGACAATTGATGCATTGGTTCTTCTTGCTGTTCAGTGGCAAATCATCTTCAGCACCTCATTTTAAAAGCATAATCTTTTTATCATCTTGCACAAAGTCCATTTTTCATAGCCATATACTGGTAAACAATTTCTCATTGTTTATAGATCTTATAATTGCTTAAATTATGCTTGAAATTTTATAATCAAAATTTCACATTCATCATTAATTAATTTGCAACTTCTGAATATGTATTATTGTATTTTGCAATTACTTATCTTCATTTCTCTAATTATTATGTTTACGATCACACATATCATTCAGTATCTTCTTTACCATTTTATGGCTCAGTTTTAAGACAGTTATAATCTTCTTTCTTTTGCCTTTATCAGAAATTGTAAATATTTTATAATATTTTATAAGATCACATTACATTACATTATAAGATGTTAATGATCAAATTCAAATATATTACATATTTTTATTTCAAATGATTATAATAATACATAAACACATTCTATAGCAATAAATATAATTTAAAAGTTTTAAAATTTAAGAAACCTTATATGTAAAAATCTATCATTAATAAATATCTACCTATTTTTGATAATTTTTTATGTAACTCATTCACAACTAGCTCCATTTTAACAAGCCTCCCTAGTATCATCCTGAAGGTTTGTGATGATGGTATTTTAGCTGTATTTATATATTGAATGTCTTTAGAAAAATTAAACTTTATTTAAATTTTTCCAATTACATTCAGATGTTAGTAATAGCACACAGGTTAGTACATGCCAAACATTTCAAATGGTATCTCTTCTTCAAGTGTTTCTGGGCCTGGCCAGTCACAGTATTAACATGTGAATAGAAACTGGACCCTTATATTCATGAATATTGAATTATAAGGTAACACTCTAACCAACTGAGTTTTACCTTAAAATTCAATATTCAAGAATCTAAGGCTCCATCTTTGATTTCAATGCTAGTATACTGTCACTCATCAGGCCAGCAACATCCGTAGAAGAGAGAATAATACCTTTTGAAATGTCATGCATATACTAACCTGTGTGCTTAACAGTTGAATGTAATTGGAAAATTTAAATAAAGTTTATAATTTTTTTAAAAACATACAATACTTAATATTAAATGACTTAAATAGTCAAATATATAAATATAATCCCCCTAGTGTCAGTTTCAATTGTATTTGCAATATTTAATTTTTACAAGTTCTCAAAGAACAATAACTATTTTCTATCAAACCATCATATGGCATCATTCTTTATGCTTACACAAGCTGTTTTTCACAGAGGTAAAATTCTGATGAAAGCCATAAGCTAGAAACTAGTCTGGGGATATTGGATGAGTAGGCACTAGATAGGTACATTATGCACAAACCTTCCTGCATCCATTGATTACTCTGGATTGCACTGAGTGGTGCTACTGTATGGAGAGTTTTGCTGCTGTGTAACTTTTTTCTTATTGAATGATTATTTTTGACAATTTTAAAAAAAATATTGAACAAATTATTTATTATTTCAATTCCATGTTTAAAATTGAAATGAATTTTTATTCAGACATCATAAAACAATGAAATTCTGTTTTAAAATTGGTCTTATAATTTTTAAAATATCACAAAAAATGTCTGCACTAGTACTTATGAAAGCATTTCTGTTTCAATGAGCCAGTCATAACTTTTGTTTGATCATAATTTATGGTTTAATTTGACTATTTTCAAATGAAATCTAATTTCAGTCATGAATAATTTTTAATTTAAAATAAATATTTTTAAAATATGTTACATAAATAATCATAAAAATGTAAATAAACTGTGGAAATGTCATAATTTATCTTTCCAACATAACAAATGAAAAATGTTCACTCTCAATGCCTGAAAATAAAAAAAATCTATCAATCAGTGGTATTGTTAGTTTCTTAGTATTTTTTGTACTTCTGATCAGCATCATCATCAGCTCATTTGCATTTTGGATAAATGTATAATGCTGACATCTTCAGATTTTCTGCTTTTGAATTAAAAAATCAATATAAATTTTAGTTTCAATCTCTCTTGTCAAATGAATCCAAAAATGAAAAAACCATAAGAGATCAGAGAAAAACCAAATTTTAAGTAGCACCATCAGAGTGAGCTGAACACATCCAGTAGGATATAAAGTCTTTTATGCTTGTTTTTAAAATTAATTCAGTTATTACAGAATATATATATATATACAATTTTAATCATTTGAAATACAAAAGTGTAATGAATTTGAAGTTGATATTTATCATTTTATAATGTATTGAATCTCTAATGAAGGCTGCAAGCTTCACCAAAATAGAAGATGAAAGAAAAAGAAAAATGCTTAAAACAACAACAACTTTTCTTTATTTCTATTTTGTTATATGACTAATATAATTTAGTTGAAAGTGTACTAAGCAAAAATTGTAAACTTTATTCAGATTTTAAGCATATTCCATATGTTTTTGCATAGTTATTTTCCATAAGTATTTTTAGCAATAATATTGACCCATGTACTACTTATATATTCCTCATTTGAAATCTTTCTAAATTATATTTTTAATTGGTGAATTCCATGTGTCAACAAGGCAATCTTAATGTAGCACACTCAAGAGCTAAAGGTTCTTGGATAAATTTTCTGCTGAATAAAGTAAGAAAAAAAATCCCAGTTTGTTTAATTAAGTAAAACTATTATTCCTAATTTTTTACATTGGGGTTTGAACATTATGACTTCCAAAGCAACTGAACATATGATTATTTTATCTATGTTATTGTAAAGAAAACTTATTTGAAATTAGCCTATATGATTTTGTGCAACCATAGAGTATAACTCTGGAGTTCAAAGTCAATACATCATGGCCATCTCTAACATTTCTGGTGTTCAAACTTCTTTTGAAATCCCAAACAATTCAATTATTTATTTATTTGAACCAAAAGAATATTAGATTAAAATCTGGATATCTTCTATGATAAATCTAAGTTACAGAGTAAAATCGGGAATTTAAAACTCTTTTTAAAAAATGAACGTTCATGTTTCTTAAATGGAAAATAGGCTTGCTGATTTGCAGGAATCATTATGCATGTAAACATTTATCAAATAGCAATCAAAATTAAGACGAACATTACTTAATACTGTCTGGTAGTATGGTAGTACACTATTAATTATTAGGTTATTAATAGTCACAGGTACAAAGCCAAATATAGATTGTCAGTAGAGAATTAGTGAATACTAAAATAGGCTTTAAAAAACTATGTGCAGTATATATATATTAACTTTAAATTAATTTGATTTTTTTTTAAATTCACGAATATTAACAGACAATTAAAATAATTCTTAAATAAGTACAAATAAAACTTTAATCTTTATTTATTCTGAAACCGAAAAGTAAACTTCAATTTTTTTGTCAATTCATGATGAATTAATTTCTGACAGCAGGTGGCTCTAGTTTAAAAAAACTGAAAAGAGATTGCTAACGCTGTTAGTTAATATTGTTTTTAAATGCGTCTAGATTTTTTTTCTTAAATTATTATTATTTTCACATACATAAAGGCGAATTGAATATAATACCCTAACTTACCCAGAGTGCTGTCTGTCGATTTTTTTCCTCCCTCTCTCCACTATTATCTGTCATCTTGAGGCCACCACATGGCAGAATATTATAGCTAATTATTGGGATTTGTTTTAAGTCACCCGAATTCAAAGCAGGCCTTATCCTTCTCTTCCATCTTAAATAATTCCACTTGAAACTATCCGAATCGTAATCATGGTCTTGGTGTAATATGCCTTTGGCTTCACAATGTGTAAACTGCATGAATATTTTCTATGGTTCTTTTTTTTTTTTGTTACTGGGAATAGACTGTGCACATTGTGTTTCAAAGGGTGGACAGGTGACAGTTTAGGAGTATGAATTACTTAAAAAGATATATCAGCTGGTGGCTAGTTTTTCAACATTAGTATTAAATTTTTTAATTTAAAATAAAAGAAAAATGATAATATCGTTTCAAATTACTGGAGCAAGTAAAGTAGACGTCTTCATTTTATCTCAGTTAAAACATCTTCCTACCTGGAATGAAATGATTAGAGAGATTTGTTTTTGCAGAAATTAAAAATAGACAGGTAGTCCAATTCCCAAATTAGATTTGCAATCGTAATATATATATATTGCAATAAGACGGAATAATTTGAATTAAAATTCACTTTTATTTTATATTTCAGAAAGATTCAGTTGTACACTTACATAGACATGCTAGTGTGTGTTTACATACATGCAAGCACAGAAGAAAGACCGGGCATATAGTTTAAACTCCCCTAGACACTATTAAATTTTTGGAAATAGCGGTTATATCTGTGGGCTGTCCTTCAAAGTATGGGTTTGCATACCAGCTCCATGATTTGGTAGTGTATTCCAGAATCCTAATATATGTATAACATGATCCTCCCATAAGCAGATTTTCTGATCCCAAACTTCTTTGTTACAGAATATTGAAATCAAGCAGTGACCCGTCCTCCCCATGATTATCATTTCTGTTGTTCAGCATTAATTACAAATCATTGCCTAATAAATTATCATTAACAATCTGTCAAAAAATGCAGGACTTGCATATCAAGTCTATCGACCGCTCTATTTTTTCAGTCGGTTATAATTTCTGTCTTCTTTTAGATCAGTCTTTATCAATCATTGGTCCGTAGAACAGTTTTAGCCCACAGAAATGTACTTTTGTTTGCATCCAAACATTAAATTTTGAATGTGTTCATTTATTTATTGTTTTTTTTTTTTAAAAATAAAATCATTAAGTAATAAAAAAAACAATAATTATATATATATTAAAAACAATTCTTTATATATAAATTTTAAATTATAGATCTTCATATGTATTTATTCTTCTATAAATTTCTTCTTTAAATAATATTTATTTTAATTTATTTTTATAACTGCATAAAGATGGACCAATACTTAACCAAAATTTCCCCCATTATTTGGATGGGTGTGTGTGTGTGTGTATCTGATGCAGTTATTAAAGTATTGTTGCAATCATTATCAAACTTTTTTTAACTGCTTATATTTTTTATTATCAAAAATCGTCTCTCACTTATAGTCCATACTGTTTTTAGTCTATACAACAAAACTAATGCATTATATGGATGAAATGTTTTATTTGTCTTTTTTAAATTTAAATATGGAGCATGAATTATTTTTGATTTTAAAAGTTTAAATTTTACACATTCAAATAAGTGGAAAAAAGGTATCTTGTTTTATTATTATTATTATTTGTTGATATCTTGTTTTGTTATATATATATACATAAGTATTCTAAATTCATATCTACCCTATCATTTAAACAGGCGTTTGTTGATAGGAATCCATTTATATAAAGGTTCTGAACTCATATCTAAACTACTATTTAAACAAACTTTTGTTAATAGAAGTCATTTAGTAATTTGAAAATGAATTTGTTGTAAGATTGTGGACCATGTATTCAAACCTTAATCATTGTGCTTAGATTCAGAAGTATTGACAGTGCTTATATTAAATTGTTATATAACTGTAATTAATATATTAAAATGTATGAATGCTTCATTAAACATCAATAGATACAATAAATATTATATTTATGTAACATTTAAGGATATTTATCACAGCTAAATAATTTTTGCAACTATATTAGCTGTATATGTTACACGTGTTACTTTATCTCATTTGTTGTATAGAAATGAGATTTAAATCTTTCCTTTTTTGGATGGATATTTCTAAAATGATTGATTAAGAACTCTGTCTTATTCATTAATATTAAGATGATACAGATAAGGCTTTATTTAATTTTTTGCTAATTGCAAAAACAGTAATGTCAAATTGAATATGGTGATGGTGTTGAAATAAAATTGTGCCGCTATGTTTGATGTATGTCAATTAGTTTCCAGATTGCTGAAAATGTCAGCTATGAGAGAAAGATATCCAGCAAATATTGTTTTTTTTTTTCATAAAATATTGCCACTTAAAAAGATGATAAGTTTTTGATTATGGCACAAGTTAATATTATTCAATATTATATATATTGTTAAAAGGAAGTTGCCTTGACAACAGTTTGAAATTGTTGACTTTTAATGATATATATATATTGAAATGATTGTTTTTGCAGGAAAAAGATGTTTTATAAATATGTTTTCATGAGCAAAATTAAAATAACATATCAATGTTTTGACAACACTGAATAAAAAAATACAGTAATAATCACATGGCCATTGAATAGCTTGACTTAAATTTGATAGTATTTATATATTTTTAAAACTTTTATTCATTTGTGTGAGAAAATTCTTTCATATAGCTGGTAATTTTATGATTTCATCACAGTTGTTAATACAGTTTGTTGTTTTAAATATTTCTATAGTCTCCCTAAATATCATTTGGTGATGGTTTTTGCATAACAGGTATAATGTTAATATTTGAGAAATCTATGCAATAACCAGTGTCTAAAACATGGAGACAAGTGTTGAAGGTGTTGAGATTTTTTTTACATCTTTAATATTCTCATCTTTTTAGTACTTATACATCAATTGCTTTTTCCTACATATATGGTTGGGAACATGCCATGTGGGATCTCATAGACTCTTTGAGCTTCCAGATGGATTGCATCCTTAGGTTTGATCAGAATGCTATTAATCTTTTGTTCAGTGGAGAATGCTGTTTTTTATGTTATAATATATCAGTGTTTTTTTTACATAAGGAATGCATACTCTGGTAGAAGCATTTGGTTTTTTTTTTGAAGGGCTTTTGATTTGCACATTGCCCTATTTATAATGATGGTATTGTAACCATTGATTAATAAAACATCATATATATGTCTGATCTCTCTTCTTAATGCAAATGTATTTGGGAGTAAGAATACTCTTGTGAAAATTGATTTAGGTATCTATCAGTATGTATAAATTTTCTATATATAGAAGGTGTTAACATATTGTTAGTTTTAGAATCATGAACATCGAGAAAATGGAGTTTACCTTCTTTCTCCATTTCCTCATTGCAATGTGATAGCATATTTTCCTGCCAGTCCAAGATCAGGGTTAGTTAAATTTTGAGTTTTATACTTATCAGATTTTCAGTATTTTAGGTAGACAGTCCATGACCATCCCAGCTGATTATCCAGCACTTACCAATATATGGACTTTTAGCTATTTTTAGTCACAGAGTAAAAGAAAGACTGAAACTTCTCAAACATTTTCACATTGAATTAGTTGTTAATAAGAATAGAAAATAGTGTTTCTTTTCCTGCAGTTTCTGTTTTTAGGGGCTACTTTTATTCATTTTTGATTCAGTAGAGAATGGAGATCTTTCCAAATTTAATTCAATTTCTGTATTTCCCACTTTTTATCATATCAATATATATCCTTATTTCATCAATCTATCTCACATATGGTCTTTTTCTATATTTTTTATAATTTCTTCAGATCCAGTTTAAGATTTCAATTGTCCATCTATTATCATCCCATTTAGCAATATTTCCAACTCAGCTCCTTTTGTTCTTTCATCCACTTATTTCATTTTCCAATTTCTTCTTGTTACCTCTATCATATATATGTATATCTCCATACTGTGTAAAATGGTCTGAAGACTATTATTCATTTTCTTTTGTTAAATATTCAATTATCAGATTTATAAATTAGAATTGCCAAGATACATCTGTCAAAAACATTCTTTTTTAAACATATAGGCAATATTTTCTTTTAGTATTAAGTTATTTCTACCAAAAGCACTTGAATCAATCTATGATCAGTTTATAAATTTATTTTTATTTTTATAAATATGAAGGTGTTGTGTGTTATAGAAGAATTTTTTGTGATTAAAAAATGAATTTAAAACAGATTTTGTATAAAAACTTTCAGTGTTTCCAAAGCCGTTTTTTTTGTGTGTGAATTTATATTCAAACACAGTTTTTGATTGTTTGATTTGCCTGCTTGAATATTGTTAGTCTATTAATGCATCACTATTATGTCATGTGCCATATTCAGGTTAATGAAGATTGTTTTTATTAGCAATGTCTCAAGCAATATTGGATCCAGATAAATATCAGTGCTTTAATAATAATAATAAAAAGTCATGCAGAAGAACCATAAAAACATCATCAAATTCTCAACTTAAATGATATGATAAGAGCAACTCTTCTCTTAGTGCCATCTACTGTAGGCTTGAGTAAGATTCTGGTAATCTCAACTAAATTTTATTAATAGATGGTACTAGAGTTGCTCTTGTTTTAAACTTGAGCTCTAATTACAGTGTTTTAACATGTCCATTGTTTGATACCATGTATGTAAAAAACACTATTGTTTAGCAGAATCCATGTATTCAGGAAGTTCTCCTTTTACACTATCCAGAGCATCACCAATCATTCATGTAAATAGAGCAATCATTTTATATTAATAACATTAATTCAATCAAATTGATATTAAAGAATTAGTACTAATTAATGTAATGGTCTATACATCAGCCTATTTTAATATAGCTATACATTAAAGTTTGTCTATTATATTTCTATGTGCATTAATTTACTTAACTATATATTTAGATGTTTGGTTTCTTAATCAAGCTTTAGTTAATAAAGTGAGTTATATATGTATGTCTGGTTCAATGTTTAACCATATTGAATTACACTGGTATATAGAAGACTGTTGTTGCTTTAATTATTGATTTAATATGAAATTAGTAGATTTAACATTATTAATATAATTATAGGGGGTTTGAACACAAACTTTCAATCTCCCTTCAGCTATTCACTTTATCTCATACAACTGATACACATGATAACACATGTGAAAAAGATAAATAATCTCTAATATACATATTTGTGCTGAAACAGCACTCATCAGTTGGTCCACATCATCTCCCCCACACATATATATATAATAAGTGATCGGTTTATATTAATATAGCAAATCTTTAAACTTTAAAGAACAAGCTTCAATCTACTTCATCCAAATCCTCTATAATTACATCTAAACTCCAAGTATATAAATTATAACTGTATTCAAATATTACATTATTAATATAGGGACTGTTGCTGTATTTATGAAAATAGCAGTGCATATACAGCTAGTGAGGAAGAATTTCCTGAAATATCTGCAGAGTGATCGTTCAGTTTTTTATATTGTATGATGATCAAGAAATAAATATTTTAAGCACTGTTACTGGAGTTTATGTCTATTCAAACTTGTTTAAATGTGTGTTTGTGTGTGTATATATATATATATATATATATATATACATGGCAAGTTATATATATATATATATATATAAAACTTGCCAATAATTAACTGATTTACAAATATAATTCACTTTACAATAGCCACAGCTTAATAAACTAAGAGAACATCCATAATCCATTGTCAATATAACCTCTATGGATAAAATATGGGTTACAATTGCCTTGGCAATGGATATTTTATTGGTGTATTAAGCTTAAGCTGTTGTTGTTGGACAATATATATTCATGTGAGAATAAATACCAGCAATATTTTACATGGTAATAGGCATGTTAGAAAAAAGTAGTACATCTGAACTCAATCTCTTTATAAAATCTTAATTATTTCATGCTGTTTTTAGACTGAATACAAATCAAAATTTATTATGAATGCTTTATATAGTACTTGGTCTTTTTATGTTCTCTATTTATAAATTCACAGATTTTAATAAGAATATAATTTTCTGTAGGTTTATACTAATTCTAAGATAGAGTGATTAACTACAGAAGAAACCATGAGATGATTATATAAACTTTAAACCACTAAACATCACATGATTACCATTCTTTATGCTTACACAAACTGTTTACACAGATGCTAAACTCTCTATACAGTAGCACCACTTAATGCAAGTCGGAGTAATTGATGGATGCAAGAAGATTTGTGCATAAAATCTCCATCTAGTGCCTACTCATCCAATATCTCCAGACTACTTTCTAGCTTATGGTTTTCATCACATGAGGAGTGTTGGACCCAAGAATACTGCACCTAGATTTTAGGATCTAATGTAATCCCCAAAAGCCACCTTTTACTTTATTAGCTATCTATAAAGCTAATGAGTTTGAATTGAAACATTATTTTGTTTTCATTTTGGACTCAAAGCTTTATAGTTAGCTAATAAGATAAAAGGTGAGTGCTGGAGGGTTGCATAAAATCCTAAGATCTAAGTGGAGTCCTCTCAGATTCAAGACTCCTCACTGATTGATGCCAGAAGCTAGAAACTAGTCTGGGGGTATTGGATAAGTAGGCATTAGATAGAGATTTTATGCACAAACCTTCATGCATCCATTAATTACTCTGGCTTGCACTGAATGGTGCTACTGTATAGATAATTTAGCCTCATTGTCTATATAAACTTTAATAGGTGATTATGGAGTTTGTGGTCTACCTATCAGATGGAGTCACATATCAATGACTAAAAAAACAAACTAATCAATGTAAGTTTCATATTTTGTATCAGTATTATGTACCATGGACATGTCCGGAGAGTAGTCTCACATCATCAATTCATCCACTTTTCCACTCAATTCTCTTCATAATATATTTCAAAAATAAACCAATATAAAATGAGCATAAACAATGTTTTAATAGGCACAACAATGTAAAAAATAATATATTTAATTCATAAGAAAACGATTGATTGCAGGTATGATTTATATTGCATTAGGTAAAATAATCTATTTAAATTTCCAAAAGCAATTTATGGCAAGAAATTAATTAATAAAGATTAATGGAAATAAATAATGTTTTAGAGAAGATGACAAATACAAATAATATAAATTACAAAATACACTTTCTGCAATGAATATAAGTAGAAAGAATCTGTAAAAAATTAAATTTCAAAAAGCAATCCATTTACAGCAAGAAATGCATTAATCCAAACCATGAAAATAAATAACATTATGATGAAACTACATTGACTGATACCAGATTAATCCATGAGTTTTCATGCTATACTATCATCCAGGGGTTAATGGTCTAATCTATACTTTATGATATGCATGTTGTTCAGTTTTTTCGTAAATGGATTGCTTTTTGAGTTTTAAATTACAGATTGCATTTGGTGTCTTTTCTAAAATATTTTTGGATGTATTTTAGCTTGTCTTTTGAATCGCTTATAGTTAAATTTTATTTATTAACAACAATTACTTTCTCTATAATAACATGGATTGCTTTTTGTATTGATATACTTGTTAAAATGTTGCTTTTATTCATTCCATGCTTTTTTCAAATTAATTTATAGATTCACATTTAACTTCAATGCTAAAATAATTTCATAGTTTTAATTAATACACTTATTGTCATGAATATATTTGTTTTTGGAACTTAAATATATTATTTTATTTAATATAGTTCTTTCTATAAATGAAGGTTTTCAATTTAATTTTTTATTGATTTGTATTTGATCCTAGCAGTAAAACATTTATTTTCATGGTTTTAATTTGTTATAGTTCTTTCTATGTTGGGATTGCATTTGGGAATTTAAATATATTATTTTTATTTAATATATTTTTGTCATAAATGTTTTTGTTTTCATATTTTATGCAAAGAAGCAAACTAATCTATTAGTTTTTAGTATATAACTCCATCTGATGAGTAGACCACAAAATCTAATAGCAGCTCTCTTCAAGATAACTATGTAATTGCTTTTGGTAAAATATTAATATAGTATATAAACAAAAGAGTTTACAAAAGAAAATACATTTCAAATAAATTTATGTCCACATTTGCTTTAGCCTAACTATATAGCAAAAAAAGTTTTTTGGTATAGAAATGATCAGCATTTGCTTGTTTTATGATAATCTGATGGTAAAAACTGTAACTAAAATAGATTTAATAATTTTGAAAAAATCTCTAGATACCAATAACATACAGAGAATCCAATACATAAAGTTGAAAAATGGCACTTTCTTTATTCTAAAAAATAGTCACTGCCTTGGTGTGGTTTTTATTCAAATGTTGAAAATGAAAGTAATATATATTTCATAGTTTGTATAATATTTGTGACTATTTTTGCAAAATTTTTGTTAAGAATAGGTTGTTTGGCCTCATATTTTATTCAAAAATATTTTTTAGAAATATAAATTGAGAGAAATATAATAATGTATAGCAGCTGTCTGTTTAAAATATAATTTTATTTTTGGCATTTTTATAAAAAATGTTTTGATGTTGGAAATCGTTTAAGTAAATTTTCATTCCAAAACATTTCTATCACCAAAAGCTATTATTCTGGTTATGTATTTCAGCTTATTACTATTTTTTTTTTGTATTTGTAAACTTTAAATATTATTTTTAAGAGTAGTTTTTATTTTTAAATTCATATTTATAAGAAATAATTTAAAAATTGGGGAAAATAATAAAAAATAAAGATTAATTCATTAAAATAAAAAGTTGGGAATCTATCCCAATTGACCATAAGTGGTTCAAAAAAGTTTATAGTGAAAACATTAAAACAATGATATTTGTTAGCACAAGATGGCACTACTATATGGAGAGTTTTGCTTTGTTTTGGATTGTTTAATAACAATGATATAATGATAAAATAAATTAGTTATTCTTTTAAGAATCAGATAAATCTAAATTTAATAAAAAATATACAATTTAAATACACTTTCTAGTTAATTAGCAAAACTAAACATTTTTTAGATGTTATTGTAATTGCTAATTTTTGTTAATTTAATATCACTGATAATATTTTTAATAACTTCATAATTAACTAAGGAGAATGAATATTAATGCTTTAAATTGCACATTTATTAATTTAAAGGTTAATTGTTGCAAAAATGTAATTTTTAAAAAATTAAATATATTTATTGCATGGATGATAAAGAATATGTAATATTTTTATTATGTAATATATAGGGTATATGATAAAAACATTTATGATATTTCATTTTATGGAACACAATAGATGAATATCCCATTTAGTTAACACAAACACAGTACTCAGTAAATAATTTTATATATTTTCCAAAATTACTAGAAATACAAGACGAATATTCAAGTACTATAAATAGATCAACACCCTCAAAATGAGTTTTCATAACTCAATAGCAATGCTATAATAACTCATTAATTATAACCCAAAAGAAATTGCCAAAAAAATACAAATATTATATTTCAATAAAGTATGTATTTAATTGGAAATGTATAAATAAATATACACAAATTACATAATAACAACCCAAGCTTATTTACACTATGAATATTAAATCTGTTATCATGATAAACTTCTATAGGTAAAAGATGGATTTCTTTACCTTTTACTCTGGTCTAAGATCTTAATGTAGACAAGAAAATGATACTTTAACTGTAACAGGTTGAAATTTTTATATTTCTAAAAGTTTAAATAAACCCCATTAAATGGGAAAATGTAACTTATTTTAAAAATAAATTAATAGTCATTTAAAAAAAATTGTTCAAACTCCACTGCCATAATTTATATAATAAACTTGATTTTGTATAAAACAAATGTAAATCAAATGATAACTGCCCAAGTTATTTACATCATGGTACTGCAATTTATTGTCTTGACTTAACCTTAACTCATTTAATTATCTGAATGCCACAAAATAGCACCTGCCTTTTTTCTGTTATTTATAATTTTAAATAATGTTATGTTTGATTAATAATTAATCCTGTCATTCATATATATATATATATATATATATATATATATATATATATATATATATATATATATACTGTTTATGCATGAGATCTAATTTACAAACATATAACATATAAAGCAAAGATGGAAGTATATATTATATTGGGTACCACATAACCCTCTGTTATACACTTTCTATGGATTTTACACACCAGGATTAATGGGTGTTAGGATTGATCAAGCTGGATATATTTAGTATGAGTATCCTAACTGATCATGATGATCATACTGGATATTTATTAAATTTATTTAATTACACTATTAACACCAACCATATTTTCCTACCATCATTCTAATTGGTTCAAATTGAAGAAAAGATCCATATCTGAACAATATAACCATTTTTTATTATAAATAAGTCTGCCATTACTGCATACTAGGATGCCACATCTATAATGAGAAATATTCATAGGATGGATTCAAACCCTTCCCTCACTTTTTGGAAGTTAAACCCCTCTATTTATTCACCATTGGCTCAGATGAACATGATAATAATTACAGGGTCATCAATTCGGTTGATTCAAAGAACATGAATAATTGTTTACCTCCAATCACATAAAAATACTTTCAATCACATAACAATGAAAAATCTATCTCAGTATTGCAATTATATAGATATTTATGTGAGAACATCGTAGAATAAAGATTAGAGGCTTTTTATAACAAATTAACTAATTTTATATTATCATAATTTCATTAGTACTGCATATTTATATAATATTTATACAATATAATCTTCATCCCTTAAAGAAAATTGATATATTAGTCAGGATTTTATATAGTTTTCCCCTTTTTTAGAACAGTGGTTGGCTATATTTGACTTGCTGAACTACTTTGACTCCAAGGCTCAACTAACCCATGACATATTAAAATAATAATTAAAAAAATTAATTCTAAGGCAGTATAAATAATTTGCTTATACTAAATGTTTTTTATATATGTAAATAGAAGGATTTGAATTCAGGATTTTGATTAACAATGTATATATGGGTATGACTACAATATCAAATTCTACAAAAGCTTTAAGCATTCCATTGTTAGTTTTTCAATGAAATGGATGGTTGAATAGTTGGAGGGGTGAGAAGATTGAAGCCTGTACATTAATGTTAGAGGAATTGCTATTTTAATATAAGCTAACTGTATATATATTGGAGATCTGGCCTAACTAATGAGTGCTGATTCTGCACAAAATATGTATATTGGGAATCTGTATCTTTTTTGCATGGGCATTGGTTGCTTGAGATAGAGTGGACAATTAATTGACAAAAAAATCCTGAGTTCAAATTTCTATATTTACATAAAAAAATAATTAAAAATTTAACATCAGGATATATAAAAAATAAAAATAGGATGCATATTTATAATATATATATATATATAAATCAGTATTTACAAAAATATATGATTTAACATCAAAATTATAATATTATGACAAAAAAAAATCAAGTCAGATGTCACATGACTTAATTTAATAAGCTTATATTTACAAATGTTATATATAGAGCTCGCAACATTAGCTCTTAACAAGCTTTGAGAATAGGGATGTCTGACAATTTCAGATTTTTTACTCAATAGTTATACACTAGATAAAGTTCTAAGCTTGTCCTAGTATTTTTAATCTAATGCTTGAATATCCTGGTACCTCACTGACGATGCCAGAAGCAGAAACCGGTTTGGGGTTGAGAATATTCTCAAAGCTTGTTAAGAGCTTATTTTGTGAGCTTTATATATAAAATTTTATATTCTTTTTAGTTTTAATATTTTAGGTGTAATAATATAAAATAAAATAACAAAGTTTTATATGTTCCTTAATTGATATGTGATCATTTGTGTTCTATAAAATGTTTAGGTTCTGATTTCACCTTAATTATATTATTCAGTTTGAAACACTAAACATCACATGATTACTGAGTGGCACTACTGTATGGTGAGTTTTACCTGTTTTAATATCATTCAGTTTGTCTGGTTTCCTGGGTTAATTCAATTTACATGTGTTATTAAAATGATGGAGCTATTGATTTTACATAGCTTGAAACTGCAATCATTCAGTTTGATCTGTTTCCTTCTTCACTTTTAGTACTCATGCTTTGAAAGATTGAATGGTTACAGGCTGGATTAATTTGTGTATTGCTTCAAAGTCACCTGGATTTATGGCATTTGATCCATTTTTTTTCTTAGAATTGTCAAGAGATCCAATGTTATTTTCTCATTTCTACATATACCTTTTTTATATTATTTTCAGCATATTAGTCTCTGGTACATGGATGTTGTAGATGGCTTAGTTTTAGATTTTATTACATTCTCTTTATTTGATCGCTACCTCATGGAAAAGTCAGAATGAACACATATTAGATGGTTTTATACCGATCCTGCTCATAGGATAATAGTGATTGTGCTTTTTCAAAAACCAAAGACATCAAAATATATAGATGCTGAATGAATTCAGGTATATATATTGTAAATATTGATAAGTCTATCTATATTTTAAAAATTGTCATTTGTTATTTAAAAAAAAAATCTCTTTGAGTTGATGTTTATATATGAAGTATTATTATTGTTTATGGTTATTAGGTATAGTTATTGTTTGAAGTTATTATTTTATTTATATGTTGATGGTACATCGTTATGAATATTTAATTATTATAAATAAATGGAGACATATAAATTGTTGATTATAAAAAAATTATTTTATTTGCAGTGATTATTAAAAAAATGCAATATTATTATTTATGTATATTTTTAAAGCTGTCAAATAAATTTTCAATTTAATATTTTTTATATATATGCTTGATATTTTATTTTTATTTTTTTTTAATGTTAATTGTTTAAAATAAAACATGTGTAACAATGGTTTTCAAAACAGCATTTGCTAGCACGTGGAACAACAGCAGCAACAAAAAAAAGAAGCCATGATTATTAGGATAATAAAAAAAACCAACTGAAGGATAAAAATTTGTTGTATTTTTTTTTTTCTTTGAAATTACCATTCTTCAGAATATTGGAATAAGATAGATTTCTATGGTAAATACATAAATCATGACAGGCTAATAGAGATATATCGCAGCCAAGAGGCTGCACCATTTCTTTCATTTATTCCAAGGCAATTTAAAAAGAAAAACTAAGCAAATTTCAATATATGTATTTCATCGCGTCTGAAGCCGAAATTTGACATAGCTATCTGGAATCTATAATGGTCAATCTAATAATAATCTGGAGGTAACTAGAATTCATATATTGGATTTAACATTTCAATTTATTTATTTATTTTTCAAGGAAAGAAATTTTAGAAGGATAAAAATATACATACATCCAAGAATTGACAATTTTCTCTAACGTGATAGTTTCTTCACTTTAACTAGAATGCATTCTAATATTAAACAGATAAAGAAATAAAACAATGGAATAAGTTGACTTTTGAAGGAAAACTAAACAAGTGAATTTTGAAAGGTAGTAAATAATTTTATATGTATAAATGATATATAAATATATTTTTGAGATCGATATTCATTTTTTTTTTACTTTTATTTTTCATTATAAAAATATAACGTTTTATAAATATTCAATTCAAGCGTCTTGTTTTCTAACAGCAATAAACGTTTAACAGGTGTCAAAATTAACGCTTAAGTAATTTAAAACCTTAAAGTATGGCTTATAAGTTTGGGTTGCATATGAGTTGTTATGTATATTTTAATAAGTAAATTTATATTCGCAAATTTTTATTATAAAAATTGTTTTATTATTAATTTATTTCTATTTTTTTTTTTTTAACTTTATATAATGATTCTTATGCATACCAAAACAATAATTTATATATATATATATTTGTTGTATTTATTTATTTATTTATTTTTTTTGAATATCTGAAAAATATAAATATAGATTTGTATTTATATTAATACCTACTTGTTAAGCACAGATATGTCTTTATTTATTTAATATATATACTTATTGCAAGTATATATGTATATTTATTATTTGGGTTTGTATTTAAAACATTGATATTACCTAAAATTAAACCATAATATAAAAATAAAGGATGTACTATTTGTTTTATAAGTAATGCCTTTGTATTTTATTTGAGAGAGTATTAATATTTTATTCTTATTTTTCTTTTAGTGCCAAAGTCATTATGAAATTAATTGAATTCACAATTTAATAGAGGATAACTACGTATTTCACTTATTATTTAGTCTTTAAGTTACTTACACATATTATTATTCATTGATATGTTTAGATATACATAAATTTACATAATAGATGTGTATATTGGATTTAATAGAATTCCCTTTGTTTCTGATATATATATATATATTTGATTAGTTAGTTATATCAACCTTGAAAATAAATTATAATGATAGATCTCATTGCTCTGTATGATTTTAGATTTATTTCATGTATAGCTAGTTGGAAGGGCATATAAACAATTTATTTAAATATAACTGGGATAATTTTGTCTTTCTTCATTTAAATTATACAATTTATTATATTAGGCTTTCTCAACAATTGGATTCATTTAGATTATATATATTCCATTACGTTTATCATCCAATGTTTGAAGCATTATTTTCTTCTCATATATTGACGTTCCATTACATTTGAGGTATAATATGTTTATATGATATATTGTCCATTACATTTGGAACCACAAACTGTTGGTCCCAGTTAACTGATGATTGGTATAATGGAGTAAAAGTATGTTCCATTACATTTGGACGCCACAACGTGGTTAGCATAATATGTTCGTTTAATTATTCATTACATTTGGTGTATCAAAGTTAGGGGCTTGGTTAACTAATGATTATTGTTGCAAAAGTTCATATGTTTATTTTCATTTGAGATCATATAAAGATACATTCCATTATATTTGGCTTTCCCAATGTTTGGGGCCTTCTTTCTTCAATTTAAATGGAATGCAGCAAGTACATTCCATTACAATATATATGATCAACAGATGGCGTTTTTACCAAAAACACGATCAAGCGTTTGTTTACATAAACAATCAAAGAGTCAGAATTAACTATCTCTTTTGTTTTAGCCCACTTTCAGATCAGCTGATTTCAAGCTATTTTGCTATCATCAGTGAAAGACAGAGCCAAGAAACTAGATCTAAAAACTGACTTCAAGTGTTTATGCACAGAGTTTCTATCAGTTTGCAAGCATGAAATTTTTCAGACCGATAAAGTCTTCAAATTCAGCCAAACAAGCTAGATAGCTATATGGGTCTGATCTCAGTTCAGCTTCTCCACATAGTCAAAGCCTCTGCAATCTATATCATTGCGGAAACTTTTAAAGGTAGATTTTTGACAAGTTTTTCATAAATCTACCTTTAAAGGTTTCCGCAATGATATAGATTGCAGAGGCTTTGACTATGTGGAGAAGCTGAACTGAGATCAGACCCATATAGCTATCTAGCTTTTTTGGCTGAATTTGAAGACTTTATCGGTCTGAAAAATTTTATGCTTACAAACTGATAGAAACTCTGTGCATAAACACTTGGAGTCAGTTTTTAGATCTAGTTTCTTGGCTCTGTCTTTCACTGATGATAGCAAAATAGCTTGAAATCAGCTGATCTGAAAGTGGGCTAAAACAAAAGAGATAGTTAATTCGGACTCTTTGATCGTTTATGTAAACAAACGCTTGATCGTGTTTTTAGTAAAGACGCCATCTGTTGATCATAAATACAAGTGTCAGCAGGTTTTAATGTGATTAAAACTTGTTTTTGTTTTTCATATATATATATATATATATATAACTCTATACAAGTGAATGAGCTTGGTTTGGAAAGATTGCAGTGTTTTCATCTCAGGCTTCTAGCTTTATAGTTAACCAAATAGATAAAAGATGACTGCTGGAGGGTTGCATTAGATCCTAAGATCTAGGTGCAGTGCTCTCAAATCAAAGACTCCTCACTGATGAAAGTCACAAGCTAGAAACTAATCTGGGATTGTTGAATGAGTAGGCACTGGATAGGGATTTTTTGCACAAACCTTCCTGCATTTATTGATTATGAAAGCTTGCACTTGGTGGCACTACTGTATGGAGTGTTTGGTACTCATGAATTTATTTTCTCATAAATTTTTCATATGATATGTTAAAAATACCTGGTAATAATATTGGAAAAAGGGAAGATGCAAAATAGGAGTTTAATAATATAATATAACCTGTTGATTATTGTGAGACCTAGAGATAAATAAACATATTATATTGAGTGTTATTACTCTATGATAAATAGTGACCATCAAAAAATAAGCATCTATGTCGAGGATTTTTAAAGCATTTAGGGACTTTATTTGTTAATAAACAAATCAGCATCTGATGATTGCCCATTGGATTATTTGGAGAAGGATGCATATTCTAATTTATTAAAATGATTTGAAATCAATTTTGAAAGCACTGTAAATTTTTGTTACAATTAAACCCAAGATATGTGGGTGCTGTTGTACCATTTATAAAGTATATTTATTTTTTCTTTTGAACTGACATTAAATCTAGCTATTTTAATTATCATATTTATATTATTTGTTTATTATTGAAACAGATTTTTATTAAATTAAGTAGATATTTTTATATTATGTTACTTGTATATTTCTCTTCTTTCTTTATTTTATCTACATCTAGAATATCTGAAGGCAAAGAGATTTATGTTTTATCTAAAATTACTTTGTCTATTTTATTTGATTACAAATATGTGTCTCATTTACTTGGTCCATGATATTTTGTTCTTGTTCTGAATGTTGAGTGTCTGAGTCTATATCATCAGCAAGTTTTTTTTTCAAATTTTGAGAGAGGGTGATATGTGCGTCCTATCACACCTCTCAAAAACAATCAAGCTGGAACTGTCTGGCACTAATTTCATTTTCACTATTTTCCTTCTCTTGAAATGCTGGCTTTCTTTTCCCTTTCTTTCTGGTGTGATGTTGTCCAAGTTTTGTTTTACTTAAATTTATTCTCTTTTCTTTTCCTGATATCACATGGGTGATTTCTTCCATTGTTTCAATGATTGTTTTATTAAGAATGTTGAATAAGTTATTTGTGTTTTGCGTTTTTTTTCAAACTTGAATTATTATTTATTTTTATTTTTCTTCATTATTGAATTATTTGTGGTGCTTTGGGTTTAATTTCAAAGGCTTTTTTTTTAAAGATTAGTTTTATATTCATCTTCACTAATTGTCAGTTTTTCTTTATTTACAATTGTTTTTTTTCCTCCCTTGTTTGTAATCAGGATATTATTGCATTTATTCATCAGAGTTGATTTTACATAGATCACATTGCAGTTTAGGACAATTGTTTAGAAGGTGTCCTCTTTCTTTGCAGTGATAACATTGAGGCTAATTCCTTTTATTCTTAGATCAAGTGTGGCTTCCTTATTAGTTATTTGAGATGGGATATTATTAGATTCAACATTTTTATGAAGTCATATTTTGAATATGTAGATATTCCAGTAAATTGGCACTGGAATGTTGTTTACTAGTATGGGTATAAATTCTATTGTCTCTCTGAATGGCTGTATTAATTTTTTTAAATTTTTGTTATAATTAAGATGCACATTTTTTAGAATTCCGTTTACAATATTGTCTTTATGTGGATTAAGTGAAACAAGTGCAAATTTATCTAATATTTTTATTTGTTTTTAAATGAATTTCTTAACTTTTCACTTTTAAATTTTATAATAATATATCTTAGATTTGTATGGTCTGTTATCCATATTATGTTCTCCCATCATTGTGTTTTATTGAAAAGATCAAATGGTAATTCTTTTGGAAATTTATAGAGAGAGCAAAATTTGTCTGTTATTGCCAGAATTATTGATGTATTCATGAAAAACTTTTTGAATGTGTTGAATAATCTTTTCGGCATCATACAGTTAAACATTTTGAAAATATTTTCTATACTTTTGTTTGTCCATTCTTCTTTATCCTGAGAGGTTGTTAGTTCTTCTGTTTCAGTGAATAGATCCAAGTTGTTCCTATACATCATTATAGATTGGTGGAATCTTGGATTTTCATTTGTTTTGCTTGTCATATTTGTAACATTTTAAATATTAATTATCCTTGTTTGGCTTAATTTTTTTTTTGTTATATCTGCATACGAATTTATGTCTTTCCATGTGTTTTCAGTAAAAGTAGCATATCATATTAAATGGCTAGGCTTTTTTCTCTTTTTCTGAGTGTTATTATTATTTTTTCTATACTTATTTGTTTTAAATAACTCATATTCTTAATTAAAATATTATGTTTTTTTTTACATATTGTAATTGATTTTTAAATAAATGTACATTTTTAAAAAAAAAAATTGTCATTTTTAAAAGATATGTTCTAAAATTAGAAAAATTGTTAAATATATTTTGTTTTACAATATATTTATGGGTTTATTAATGATTGGAATATTTTGGATAATTTATTAAACATACATGAGTGTGCATCTATATATATATGTTTAATTAATACCAATTACAATTTATAAATTTGTATACTACACTTTTAAATAATATTATATGCATAGTTTTGTTTTCCAGTATATTAAAATATTTTCTGATATTTGTAAATAGTCAAAATTAATATGATGAGCATGCTAATAGCTCTAAACAAGATTTTCAATAAATGCCACAAGAGAAAGCATTTAAAATCTCTATTATCCCCATCCCCAAACCGGTTTCGAACTAATGGCTTTCATCAGTGAGGCGCTTATAGAAAAGCTTGTTTAGAGTTATTAGCAAATTCTAAACAAGCTTTTCAATAAATTCCACAAGAGAAAGCATTTAAAATCTCTATCTAGAATTATTCCTATCCCCAAACCGGTTTCAAACTAATGGCTTTTATCATGAGGTACTTATTGAAAAGCTTATTTAGAGCTATTAGCATGCTCATTATATTACATTTGTAAATACAAGCTTATTAAGTCATGTGATGTACAACTTGGTTTCCTTTCTATTATAGTCAAAATTAAATGTTGAGTATTTATTAGACCTTTCATTTTTTTATTATTTCTAATCAATAAATTTACTGACCATCATTTCAAGTTAATCTAGTGAAGTTGTTTAATGCTAAAATAGATTGTGTTTATCTCTTGTTCACAGTCATCAAGATCCTTGCAAGTTTAAAGCTAGCTTCAGACTTGCAGCATATGGTATATATGGGTAAGTATAGATATCTTTCTAATTCTCTTTAGAACTATTTAGATGGCACAAAACTAATGATGGTCACCTTTAAAGCCCACACAATTAGTTTTATATGTTTTATGATAATGATTATTTCATTGATGGGAATATATATGATGACTTGATGGCTCTGAACACTGATGATGATCAGCAATGATATAATAGTTCCAGTACTTTTGATATTTTACAGATATTTTAACACTTACATATAATAGAAATATTGATGATTGATCTTTTATAATATTATGTCCTAAATTGGGCATTGTCTTGATTTTGATTAGCCTAATATTTTATATCGCGTTATTGGTGATGTCATGTTAATTATTTACATATTGCTTATTATTTATTTCTAATGCTGATTCTTTGCTTTTTTGTTGATGGTTATTTACTTCATGTTATTTATTTATATACCATTCGTAACACATTTATTCCGTATCATTACAATACATATATCAAGTTTCTAAAAAGTTTAGGCAATAAGTATTATGGCCAAGTGAGAAAAATATTTTCAACATTGTTAATTGTCTCAACTAATGTTTACCAAATGCGCATAGTGTGTATATATATAATGTGTGTATATAATATACAAGCCTTGGATAAATATATGAAACAAAGATGAAAGTAGACAAGTCCTTTGAAAAGCTGTCAATAAATATATAATCACTCTCTTTTGACAGAAAACAAACATTAAGAATAAATCAGTCTTTGATTAATTGATTATGATTTCAAATTTATTAATACCTTGTTTACACCTGGTTTAAAATGTAATTTCCCTATCATTTTAAGCATTTGTCAGAAAAACTAGCCTTTTAAGAATAAAAAAGGCTTTAAAAATAAATGGATCTGATTAATTCCCAATGATTTTTTCAACAAAAGATAAGATGGGCACATATTCGTGTGTGAAACCTTTGACAGAAGCGCTTTAAAAATGCTTATATAAATAATGTATTAAAACAGTTTTTATTACATAATGTGTGAACACTTTTAAAAATTATGCTTAGTAAATCATCAACATAAATAAATATCAATATTTTTAGGCTAGTACATTTAATTAAAACTTGCAAATGTCTTCAGATTCGAATCATTAAGATTTTTTTCAGGAAATCCTTCATGTCAGATAAGTAACTATCTGATAGTGGTCAGTAAATGGATATCTACATGTTTTTAGCAGGAAGTAGAACAAGAATGAAAAATCTTAAAATCCTAACCATCTGTCAATTAGCATGTCTGATAAGAAATGATTTCATTTACTCTTTTGGGGCTGAATTATTGGGGCTTTTGTTCTGCAGTAAGATATCCATAGACCACTTCACCATTTTACACTTGGAATAAGTGGGCTATGTTATAATGTGTATTGCATCTGTACCATGATCTATGATTCAAATCTGAACCAAGTAAATATGATTTTTTTTTTACTTTCCAATTGGTTTGAGATTCATTTTTTTCCAAATAGCTAACTAACTTGTAGCGTTAGAAAGTAAAACAGACACAGAAAATTAATAAATAATTTTATCATTCAGCATTTGTAATTCTGACAATATGTAATTTTATTTATACTAAATGTTATGTATTAAATGTTTCTTATATATTAGAGAGATTTGAACTCAGGTTTTTTCAGTCCATTTTTCCTCCACTTTATCATAAGCAACCAATATCCATGACCGCATAAATGCGAAAAAAATATTATAATCTACCATATATACATATTTCATGCAAAACTAACAGCTCATCAATTGACCCAGATCATTATCTCCTATATATATATATACATACGATGAGTGCTCACTTTATATTAATATAGACATTTCTTAAACTTTAATGGCTAAGCTTCAATCATCTCACCCTTTCAACTATTCAACCATGCATTTCATTGAAAAACTGACGATGAGATGTTCAAAGCTATGGATATGTAATGGTCTGATAATACGAGGGGTTAGATTGACGTATCCAATAAGGACTTTGAGCATTCCAGCGTTGGTTTTTCACTGAAATGGATGGTTGAATAGATTGAACCCTGCCCATTAAAGTTTGGGAATTGCTATCTTAATGTAATCCAAGCACTGATTGTATATATATGTGTGGGATTATGATCAGGCCCAACTGATGAGTGCTGGTTCTATATGAGGGATCTTGGTATCTTTTTCATACTTGTCTGGTCATGTGTATTGGTTGCTTGAGATGGAGTGGAGGATGAATAGACTAAAAAATTCTGACTTCAAATCCCTCTAATTACATTCAGCATTTGGCAAATCTGATGAATTCAGCCATTTTTTTTTTTTTACTGTTTCTCAGTAGTCGATGTTGGAGAGATCTTTGACTCACAGATGTGTTTTTAAAATCTGGTTTATATTAAACCCTCAAAATTAAAACTTTTTTATATTTTATAACATAGTATTTAAAAATAAAAATAAAAATATTAAAGTTGTAGTTACTCAAGTGAAAAGTCACTTAGAAATTATTTGAAATTAAGCTAATAAAGTCAGAAATACTTATCTCACTAATAGTTTTTGAGTTCAAGAATTACTTTTGCAATTATGTTTTATTAATTTAATTTTGGATAATTTTAATTAATTTGTCATTTGAAATGCAATATTCGTAATTCTTTTCTTTTTTTTTTTCAAAAACAAAAATAAATGTTTATAAATATCTTCTTTATATATATCATAGTATCAATGATTTGTTTCATTGAATACATTAAAAGTCAACTCATGGGAGTAAAAAAATATTTAGGAAAGACGAGAGTAAATGTATCACAAATAGCTATGAAAATAAATCCGCCCGCAAACTCATTTAACTGTTGAATGTATTATAAATGTAGTAAATGACGTCACTTTCAGGTGTATCTCTTCTATTTATCAGTCAGAAACGTTTTCCGCCGCGTGCATGTACAATGCCGTCCAAATAAGCAAACCGTTCTTTTTTTTTTTTTTTTTTTAAATTTAGTCTGTACATTTTATAAGATGTGACATGTCCCTTATAGCTGGTGATAAAAAGAGTCTTCAGAATATATTGAATAAATTGGAGTAAGGATATATGGAATGAAGATTAATGTCGAAAAGACCAAGCATTCATGGATAGGGAAGAATATACAAAAAGATGCAAATTGAAATTCATGATAATATAGTTCAACAGGTAAATGGATTTAAATATTTGGGTAGATGGTTGAGTGAGGATGAAAGAAGTGAAGATGAAATTTAAAGAAGAATAGCATTGGCAAAGAAAGCATTTACTAAGAGCAAGAAAATATCTTGGGGATCTTTGAAGAGAAGATTGAGAAAAAGATTAATTCAAATGCCATGTGTGGAGTGTAGTATTGTGTGGTTGTGAAACATGGACAATGAAATAAAATCTTAGGAACAGATTAGAAGCTTTTGAGATGCAGTCAGGGAAAAAGATGAAAGAAAAATAATTGAATGAATTAAGTGATGAAGATGTTTTGAAAAGAATAAATGAAAAAAGTTTGTTTGCAGAGATAGAAAGAGAAACTAGGTTGAACATTTATTAAGAAGAAATAATAGTTTAATGAAAGATATTATGGAGGGAATAGTGTGTTGAGACAAAAAGATAGAACAGAAAAAATTGACCTTGCTGGATGATGTAAGAGATGGGAAGAGATGTGGATTTGAAGAGCTGGGCAATAAAGACAATAGAATGGAGAAGTGGATGAATTTGTGATGTGGCTGTTCTCTGAACCTGTCCATGGGATAGAATACTATTGATTGATTCAGTTTACAACTTATTCAGGAGTTTCTAACTTTTGAATTCACCACGTACTATTGTACTGATACAAAATAACTATAATATTTCAACAGGTCATGTGGCAGTGATTAACCAAATGGCTTAATGAGTACAGCAATTTCATTCAACTTAGAATAGATCTACAAACCTTTAGCTCATCAGTTTATGTCTAAGCATGAGTGAGATGGGAACATCGTTAGTAATTGTATTTGAAAAGTTTAAATAAAGTTTAAAATTTTCTAGACATTCATCATTTAATAATATATTATGTAAGTAGCCCACCATATTATTATCCCATCTAATATACCATCAACACAAATTTGCAGGCAAATCCTAAGAGAATGCCATTAATTGTTGGAATACTTGATCATTGTATCGAGAACATCCTAAAACATATTACAATTAAGGATAATGGATACTACCAAGTAAACATTTACATTTTAAAAATATTGAGTTCGTAAAATGTTTAAGAAATTCTGTGTTAAATCACTTAATGTCCGGCTTCATTTCTGAGATTATAATTTATTTTGCTTTTGGTAATAAACATTTAGAAAGCAATTATTTACTTTTTGTCTAAATAAAGTAAATTAAAAATTAAACCTACCGTTATGTTTTTATTATAATAACTTAACGACTTTCAAATTATATACTACAGGAAATATTTATTTATTGAATAAATGAAGCGAAATATATTTTTTCAAAAATTTCAATGATCTTTTACTAGGTCTTTCTAAGAATAGAATTTTTGGAAAATCTATCACGTGACTAAATTAACCAAGCATATATCGTCGTGTGTAATGAAATTCCTGTTATGAATTATTTATGATGTGATGCATTTATTTTTTTTGATAATGATTTATTTAAAAATAATTGTCCAATTTATTTACGATTAAAATATAGATTTAAGAAAATTGTACTAAATAATTGCTTTGGTATATAATTATGTTGGTATGTTTAGGTTGGAGCGATATATTTTTGGCTTGCTGGAAGTAAGAAATCTCATTTCCTTCTTTAAAAAAAAGATGGGGGGGGGGGTGATCGATCTGGTCATTTAGAAAAACAGTTCTGCTGCAGTATCCATGAAAATTATGCCAGAAGTTGTTTAGCTAATAATAGGAGCTTCTAAGCTGAATCAATTTCATCAATAGGGTTTGAACCCAACTAATTAATCTCCAGCCAACTATAAAGCAGAGAAAAAATGGGCTGCGAAAACCACAATTATAACTAACAGGTTATTAAACTAAAATCAAAACAGTAGATCTATTACAGAACATACGGAATTCGTTTTAACATGGAAGCACTTAAAAAAAAAAAGATCGAGAAGGGCAAATCAAGATGATTCCTTCTTTTTTTTTGCAGCTCATATTTCTTCTCTTTCTGTTAAGCACTTCCAAAATACCTTTTATTATCTTATTTTAATAGATTTTTTAAATTTATCGTTTTTAACGATGTTTCAGTAGTGCCGATTTTCTTATTTCAACTTTATTTCCCAATTGAGTTTCTGTTTGTGCAGAAACTATTCAATAAATAGTTTTCATATTTTTTTTTGTTTTCTACATAATATATTGGGAGGGGAACTGCTTATATTAAATATTAATGCTTCTAATAACAGTGATTGAGCACACCAACCCGCGCATAAAAAAAACATAAAGATGAACAAGCTTATCTAGAATAGAATTTTGTGACAAAAAAGCTCTTTAAGTTAATCTTGCATGTGGGGGTGGGATGTGAAACTAAGACGTAGCCAATACTTAGTTATTTCAAAATTCTTTTTACAAAACTATATCTTTCTGGAAAGACATCAACAATATAACCCCTTCCAATTAAATTCATAATAGAATCAGAACAAGAACAAAAATTGGCATTCTTAGATGTTCTTGCCATCAGACCCCCTCATGGCAAAATCAAAACTACACTTTACTGAAAACCTACACATACAGGAAAATACTTAGCCTATACATCCAATCACATCAGAAACACAAAACATGGAGTGATACTATCACTATGGAACAGAGCAAAGTAAATTAGTTCAGAAACCAGCAATTTGGAAAAGATCTATATAGAACAAACTCTTAGAAAAATGGTTATCCATCAGCTGTTATTAAGAAAACTTTAAATAGGCAACAAAAAGAATCATCAAGAGAAAAGATGATTATTGGTATTGTAATGTGTACCCATACATTCCAAAAATGGCAGACAAATTAAGGAAAATCTGCAATCACTAGAACATCAGAACAGCTTTCCAGAGCCATAGCACACTATGAGGAATTCTAACATCTACAAAGCTTAAACTTGAAATGAAAAGAAAAAAAACAGCATCTATGAAATACCATGTGAATGTGGAAGAACATATATTGGTGAGACTAGTCATCCCATTGAAAAGCACTTGCAAAAACACAAACTGATGATTAGAAGACAGAAAACAGTTGTGTCTAAGATAGCAGAACTTGTATGTGCAATGTTCAATTGCAAAAATACAAAAATATTGGATAGAGAAGACAAGGTACAAAGAAAAAAATTTAAAGAAGCTGCTCACATGACAATGGCAAAAAATCACATCAGCCAAACTAGTGTGACTATACATAATGTATGGAAATCACTAATCAACTTTGCTCTTAAAAAAAGTGGAGAAATCAGGAGGTACATCATAGATAAGTATATAAAATTACTATAGACTGTTACCTTTGACAGGATGGCTCAGTTAGAGCATTATCTTAAAATTCAAAACTCAGGAATTTAAGGATCCAGGGTTCAAATTCCATGCTAGTACTGTAACTGGTGAAGCCAGCAACACCTGAAGAAGAGGAGAGACTAATACCTCTTGAAACATTGTGCATATACTAACCTGTTTGATGTGCTATTACTAACAGTTGAATGTATTTGGAATATTTAAATAAAGTTACATTTTTCTAAAGACATTCAGTACACATATTAGATGATGGAAATAGTTCAATATAAAAATACAAATATTTGAAATATGTTCACTTAATTAATAGAGAAAATAATTTAATTAATTATGAACTTGAAAATGAAGATGTTGAAGTAGATTGACATATTGCCATTTGAAGTAAGAAAGGCAATCACACAAATGAAAAACGGTAAGGCTGTTGGATTTGATGCAATATCTATCAAATTTTTGAGAGAAATGGAAGAAATTTACTTTTAAGGAAATAGACTTTGCAATTTGATATATAGTAGTGGAGTTTGGCTTGATGATTTTTTTAAGAACTATAATGATTCCAATTGCTAAAAAGAAGAAAGCTGCTAAATGTGAAGAGTATAGAACAATAAGTTTGCTGTCTCATGTTTCTAAAGTTTTATTGGTGATTTTAACTCAAAGGATTTATGAGAAGGTAGATTATTATATTAGTGAAGAACCATTTGGTTTTCAGAAAGAGAAAAGCACAAGAGATGCTATTGATATTATTAGGACAATTGCAGAAAGATATATTGAAAAAGATAAAGGAATTGGTATATGTTTTGTAGATTTAGAAAAGTCATTTGATAGAGTAGTCTGGAATAAACTTATGTCCATCTTAAGAGATAAAGAAGTATTTTGGAAAGAAAGACAATTGATTTAGACTATCTATAATGGTCAAAGGATAATAATTAGATTGGGGAGTAATGTGACTGATGAAGTGAATATAGAAAGTGGAGTTAGGAAAGGATGTAGTATGTCACTTGTTCTGTTTAATATTTATTTAGAAGTCATGCCAAATAATTATTTGGACTGTAGAGGAGCAAATGTTGGAGTGAGAAGTAATAAAGTGTATAAGATTTGCAGATAATATGGCTCTTATCGCTGAGGGAGAAGAGGGTCTTCAGATTATGTTGAATAAATTGGAAGAAGGATGTATGGCATATGGAATGAAGATTAATATGGGATGAAGATTAATATTGAAAAGACATAAGTGTTTATGGATAGGGAAAAATGCAAAAAGATTGCAAATTGGAATCCATGATAACATGGTTCAACAGATGAAGGGATTTAGATATTTGGGTAGTTGGTTGAGTGAGGATAGAAGAAGTGAAGATGAAGTTAAAAAAGAATATCAATGGCAAAAGAGTTATTTGTGAAGAGAAAAAAAAGATATTTTGTGGACCTTTGAAAAGGGAATTAAGGAAGGGCTTAATTAAATGTTATGTGTAGAGTGTATTAATGTATGGTTGTGAGACATGGACATTGAATAATAGAATGAAGAAAAAATTTGAAGCTTTGATATATGGACATGGAGAAGAATAGAAAAAAAATCAGTTGGATGAGTAAAATAACAAATGAAGTTTTGAAAAAAGTAAATGAGAAAAGAAGATTGATTGGGAATATCAGAGAGAGAAAGAGAAACTGGATTAGACATATATTAAGAAGAAATTATAGTTCAATGAAAGATGTTTTGGAGGGAATGATGAGTGGAAATAAAAAAGAAAGGATAGAAGAAATTGACATTATTGGATGATATAAAAGATGGAAAGACTTATGAAGAAATGGGCAAGGAAGATAATGGAATGGAAGAATGAATAAATTGATGTTGTGACTACTTTCTGGACCTGTCTATTGGACAGAATACTATTGATTGATTGAATTGTTGATTTATACATATATTAATATAACAGTCAGCAGTGTGCATCTTTGGCTAACTTACTATAATTCATAGCAGAAAATTGATTTTTAAACTATAGTTTAAATGAGAATTGATAAATTTAATTAATATTTAGCATAATGATTTGAGTTACTTTATATTTGAAAAAACTGATTTGAAAAAATATATTGGAACAGAAAGAACATTTTTTTCATATAAAGTATTGATATTTCATAAACTAAATTTTTTATTATTTCATAATTTTTCTCTTAATGTTTATTTTCTATCAATCTTTACCAACTCTTTCTATAAATTATATTACTTATCTTTTCAGCTATCTCAGATTCTACAAATGCAAAATTGTGGTCACTATTGTTTATCTTCCTCATCAAATACCTTAATTCTTTTTATCTACAAACATGTACTCAACAATATATTTCAGATTCTGTCTCAACCATTTTATATTTTAAATAAATTCTCGATTTTCAATCCTTCTTTTCATACAACCATTTTAATAATATTCTATCAGGTTCTCAACTTCATTAATTTAATTAATATGATTATTCAGGTTATCTCTAATCAGCATTTTATAATCATTATTCCTATGTATTGAAGCAGTCAGATCTGAATTCGATCCTAGCTTCATGACATCTAGCCATAAGCCCACTTCAAACCCTAGTACTAACCTTAAATTTCCGATGCAATGGGGCTTTATACATTCAATCCACGCTAATTTCCATAAAGAATAACTTATTTCAAATGCATATTAAAATTAATTCTTTCAGATTTAAATTGATCAATTCTATTAATAAATTAATGATAAAATTATTCATGAATTTATATATATTACAACTGCATGGATTGTGCATATATATTTGTAAATATTTAAATATATATAATTGTTCGAAAGTTTCATTGCGTCGGGAATATTTATTTACTTTTAAATAATTTGTTAAAGTTTTAATGATTAAAAGCTACATTCTTTCGATAAGCTTTCAGATTTTCCCTTTCCAAAAATAACAGTTAAAGTTTTAATAATTAGAAAAAAAGATAAGGATTTCCTAATTAAAATCATTTTCTGATTTTAAGAATTCATTTTCTAATTAGAAAATGAATTCATGTTAATGAGTTTGAAAGCTTTATCGAAGGAATGTATCTAAAAACAACCAGTAAATCTAAAAACATTGATAATGAAAGCAGCGCTAGCCTGAAGGCATCAGAGGACAGGATATATAGCTCTGAAAAGTTTGGAAAAAAGGAGAAGCCATCTTTGTTGTAGAGAAGTGCAGTAAACTCGGAGCGTTTTAAATAGTGTTTCGATTATGGTGAAGGGCTAGAACATCAGGAATCTGGCTACAGTTTCTGAAGCCCTTTGAGAATCTTCAATGAAGCTGCTAAATTCTTTTCTGGACCAATCATGCTGCTAAAATAATGAAAATCAATAAAATGCTGTTCAAGTAATCAATCAAATGGTGCCTACGTTTTTTTATCAACTCGGACGTATAACCTAAGGATCCAGCCTGGAAGAAATGGGTAATATATTTCCATAAATTTCTGGCCAGTTCTGAACTTTATTTTACACTCCCTTTTAGAGCTTTTTTATTCTTTAATGTAACCATCTTTATAAAACCTTTTATTCATGCTACTGTAAATTTATATCGTAATTCTCTCAATCTCTAGTCTTTAAACTTTCTCTTTTCTTACTATATTATATATATATTTATCGTGTGATTTATTAATGTCATTTATTTTTAATTATATGCCAATAATCTTTCGACTCGATGATCTTCTTTGTTTCCTTTGCCTTGTGCAAATAGTAATATATTAATTCTAATAGTAATTCTCGCCCATTAGAACTAAATTTACAGTTCTATCAATTATCGAGTCGAAAGAAATTATTAAATGTGTGTTATTTTTATAATTGGCTAATAATAAATTATTAGCTCCGTTTTTAATCTATGCCCCAGCTATTTTTTGTATTCACCAATATGTATTTATTCATATATAATCTTAAAATGTTTTTATTGCAAAAAGGGCAAAAGGGCCGATAAAGGATTAAATATATTTTAGTTCAACTTTATTATTTTCTATTAAGATTCAGGAAGGGCACGATGATTGGGGCATAATTAATATGATTTTACAAATACTTTAAAATAGTTTTCGTTAAAAGCTCGTTTGATTTTAATTAATTTGATCAAGTCATCACGTAGAGCATTCTATAGGGGTTTTAGTATTCAAACGATGACTATCAAGTCATCATCTTCGAACGTTGCTGATGTAGGGCAATCTTCCACTCTGTTAGGCTTGTCGGTGATCATATTTCTGAGAGGAAGAAAGCTCTTCCTCTCCTGTTCATATTAGTCAAAGGGCATAAGACTTGTCAGATGCAAGCCGCCATAAGACTTCGATTATCGACTAGCCATCGTCTTTCAATTTCACTTTATAGCTCATAATTCGTCAGCATCGTTACCTCTCTGTTCCAGTAAAGCCCACTCTGATGCTCGTAATTCATGATGATGTGATTTAAATTAAAGTCCAACAAATTCTCCGTTTTATCTCAAAATAAGTTTTCTAATAAAAATTAAAGTTATGCCCTAAAATACGTATCTTGCTCTTCATGAATGGATTTGCGAATGTGAAAATAAATATCACATTCTTTCATATAAAATTAGAGTAAAAATTTCCTTTACTAATGAATACCTTTATCTGCCTTTATTTTCTTGTTGGGGGCATAGACATAGACTTTCAAATATTGTGTAATACTTGTTGGCATATAACAAGGACCGCCACTCTTATTATTATTATAAATTCTGTTAAAGGCTAGAGGTAATTAATATAATCATTATTTAAAATTCAAACAAAACAAATTATTATTATTAAATATTTTCTAAATACACTTGGTTTCTTAGTGCTTAATTCCTTCATAATTATTTTAATGTTAATACTCGCTGTCTGTGTTGGCAATCTGAACATATACATATGATTCGATTTAAAATTATTTTAGTCATTTATTATCAGATATTAATGTCAGTTCAGGGGTCTCTGATCCTCACCAACTATTGAGCTAGTTTCTTGGTGCATAGCACTGTGCCGTTGATTTAGATTTCTACTAATCTGAGCTGTTGAGTTGGGTTTGAATTCAGTTTGGTTCAGCTGAGTTTGGATCCGACTTGCAGTTTAGGTGGTGGGTTTTTCAACTGGTACAGTATATATTACCAAAGACTGTCATCCTACATTTTCATGCAATCTTCCCTTTTCTAGTTATTAAATAAATCACTAAACATCACATGATCACCATTTCTTATGCTTGCTCAAGCTGTTATAACAGGCAAAACTCTCCATACAGTAATGTCACTCAATGCAAGCCAGGGTAATCAATGGATGCCAGAAGGCTTGTGCATAAAATCCCTATCTAATGTCTGGAGATATTAGATGAATAGGCAATAGATAGGGATTTTATGCACAAGCCTTCTGTCATTGATTACTCTGTCTTGCACTGAGTAGCACTACTGTATGGAGAGTTTTGCCTGTACTAAATATATCACATATCTATATCTTTTTACCAGATTTTAAGTTTATTGAAATATGTTCATTATAATTTCTTTGTAAGAATCCCTTCTTTATATACCTGGCTTTTTTATCACTTTTACATTTACTTAGCCTTTTATATTGTTATTTCTGAAATGCAGTTCTTCTTGGTCTTTCATAGACATCTCTACTACTGCTACAAATCCATTCTTTTTTATATGTAATATATAGGGTATATGAGCACAGACTTTCATATGACCCACCACTCTCCACACTATCTCCGAACACTGATACAGTTCATGTTGAAAAGATAAATAATCACCAATATACATATTTCATGCTAAACCAGCAATCATCAGTTGGTCCAGATTACCATCTCTACACATATATGCTATAAGCGCTCAGATATATATTAAGATAGCCAAACCTTATACTTTAATGGACAGGCTTCTATCTACTCCACACTCCAATTCTTCAACCATCCATCCAATTGAAATTCAAATGATGGAACGCTTATCTTTTCAACATATATGTGTTCAAGTGTATCAGTGTTATGAGATAGTGTGGAGAGTGGCACATCATGTGAAAGTCTGTATCATATACCCTATATATTACATATATAAACCCAGGTATATAATAAGCCTGTGTGTTTCAGTTATTTCATAATAGAGATGTCTGCCCATCCCTTGTATATGTATTAAATGGATCATGTCCTGTACATGAAGGGTCAGATTGACCTTAGGTCAACATGGGTGTGACAAGAATCTCAGCCTCAGGGTGGCCTTTGAGCATTCCATCATCAGATTTTCAATTGGATGGACGGTTGAAGAGTTGGAGTGTGGAGTAGATTGAAGCCTGTCCATTAAAGTATAAGGTTTGGCTATCTTAATATATATCTGAGCACTTATAGCATATATGTGTAAAGATGGTAATCTGGACCAACTGATGATTGCTGGTTTAGCATGAAATATGTATATTGGTGATTATTTATCTTTTCAACATATATGTGTTCAAGTGTATCAGTGTTATGAGATAGTGTGGAGAGTGGTGGGTTGTGTGAAAGTGTGTGCTCATATACCATATATATTACATATATAAACATAGGTATATAATAAGCCTGTGTGTTTCAGCCATTCTTTTTTTGTAAAAATATTCTACCTTCTACACTTTCTATAATTTCTTCTTCCTTTCCCTTTTATATTTGTAAAGCCAACTTTTACGTTAACACCATTGATTTTTCTTTTATGTATTTTTTTCTTATAATTATTTCCAGACATTTTTTGTAAAAGAAAAATATATTTTCTTTTTTCATATCTTCAATCATTCTACTTTGTATTATATTGTATTTTGTCTTATTCACACCTCTAAATATACCCATATCCTTTTTTTAATTTCATCTTCAACATTGCATTTTTACCTGTATCTCTACTTCTCTTTATACATCCATTTTTTTTAGTTTAATGGATAATAAAATTTATCTTCAATTAACTCAATATTTTATCTTTACTTTTAAAAATTTAACCCACCCCTTTTAAACAAATCTCTATTTCAAATGAACATATCCCACACATCCCCAAAAAGTTTTTCACACAAACATTTTAGAAGGAAATTAATTCCACAAATCTTATTTAAATTAACATCACTATCAGAATTTGATAATAGCATCACCACTCTTAATTGCCATTCCCATTCTTCAAATGTGGTGTGATGTGATATGGCTACTCCTTTATCAAAGTCAGGAATCCCTCAGACACTATGCCCAGAAAAACTTGTTACCATCTTACTTTTCCTTTCCATTCCCCACCCTAAGTTTTACCCATATTTTTCTCTATCCTGTTCCATTCCATTTCCACAACTTCATCTTTGTTCACTTCACAGCTTTTATATCTAGATACCCCTTATCTTTGTCCAAATCCAGCATAAAGAATAAAAATTCACTTTCTGTATAATCACCTAGTTTATATTTATTCTCCCACAACTTTATTATTTGTATACTTTCTGCTTGTAAGCATTTACATTCAATTATCAGATGCCTAATATTTTCCATGCCTTCCTTACATAATATGCAGACTAAATCACCCACATTTCTCCATTTATGTGTATATTCCCTAGTTGCTAATGATCCTGTTCAAACTGTATGCAGTAGACTATTTTCCTTGCTATTATTGTAAATTAAAATCACACCCAATATTCTGTTTACTTCTATATATATTTAGGCTCATTTTACTATCCATACTAGTTCTCCATCTCTCCAGCTCTTCTTCTATCCCATTCTTTGCCACTACAATAGTCAATAATCGTACTAAGACTATCATCCCATCTTTTTGTACAATGTGTTTATACATTCATAATTGTGTTTGAGTGCTGCCATCTATTGCAAACTTGAATAATCAATAGATACTGCAATAGTAAAAAAAAAAGATTGCTTTTAAAAAGTGTTGTATAAGTGAGTATTATATGATTTTCTTTTTATATATTTCTTGGAGGATTGTCGATGCGAATAAGTAATGATAAGAAATACTGAAATTTGTAAAATAAAGTTTGAAATATAGTAGCTATACCAATGATTTCTAAAGATAGAACATTGTGCTGTGATTGTGAGCTAAAGGTTCTGATTCTCATTAGACTGGCAAAAGAGATGAGGAGAGAAAAATGTCTCTTCTTTGAAATCAAAAGGCTTCACTGTACTAAGATTCAACAAAATCCTTGAAAGCACTTATGTTATGATACAACAATAATTAGTTTAGTTTTTTCTATCATGTTTTTTATATAATTGGAACGGAAATGACCAGAAGATCAAGGGGTAGAATTTCATGGGTCTATCTATACACTCCTTTAAAAAATCATTTAGATTGCCAGCTGCCACTCTGTCATGATTTCAAATTTTATTCAGGTATTACATCAGAAACTGAAACTTTTACATTTACTAAACTAGATATTTATGTCCAAACTAAGTCAGTAGATAAAATGTATATATTATTAAAAATCATTCATGTCAATTCTCGTATTATTATTTAAAAAGTAATCAAAATAGTCTTATCTGTTCAAAATATTATCATTAAAGTATTATAGACTGCCCTCCATGGTTTTAATAGATTATAATGGTCTATATTCTATTTTTAGTACATAAAGCAGATATATAAAGTAACCAATGCATCTTACTAACCGCCTTTTTCTTCATTGTTCATGAAAATTCATATTAACCAATAAGGCATCACATGACCCCAGTTTACATAATGCTGCCCAGTAGCAAATTCTTTTTCTCTTTTCACACATATGCCATCTAGTGTAAGCTTTACTAATCAATAGATAATTATTAAAGCTTACACTAGGTAGCATAACTATTACAAGAGAAAAAGAATTTGATGCTAAAACTTCCTAATTGAAAAAATGTCAGGTTTTCTTTGAACCTACCATTATAATATATTTTATACATTAGTAACAGAATTATTAAAAAAGTATTTTTCAGTAAATGAGAGCATAGTTTTCATGAGAGAGATAAATTTACATCATAATTTTTTTTTTATGGAAATGCACTTGTTTTATTAGGAGATAATAGGCTAAGAATAGAATATAA
Source organism: Epiperipatus broadwayi (assembly GCA_028023455.1). Taxonomy (NCBI): domain Eukaryota; kingdom Metazoa; phylum Onychophora; class Udeonychophora; order Euonychophora; family Peripatidae; genus Epiperipatus; species Epiperipatus broadwayi. Next base: position 1,783,333 of record JAQFVV010006350.1, read on the forward strand.
TAAAAAAGCTACCCTGATATCTTTTAGAAAAAAAATTAGAGGCAAAAGAAATCTAAAATAGCATGCACGATCTCAAATAAGCAATAGTACATGATGACAAAAATGGAAATGTTTCTGTTTCATAGAGTGGTTTGTATTATTATCACTAAACATACTTTTTTGTTGTTTTTACCCCCCCCCCCTTGAAATTGACATTTGTTTGTATGGGTGTTAGTGATGATAATATCACATAGATAGAAATATAATGGATAATAACAGAATTAAATGTGAACAGATTGTTTTTGGTTGAAATAATATTAAAAGGATACACTCTATGTGTTTGAAAAGGAAGATTTTTAATACATGTATTTTATTAATACTTATGGATCTGAGATTTGAATAGATCAGAGAATAGCAATGAATTATGGAGAGATGTATGTTAGGAGTAGCAAGAAGGTATCAAAAAAGTACATAAGGGAGAAAACAAACAGATAGACCATTGATAACACTGAAATAATTATGAAACTGAAATAGAGCTGAGCTGAACAAACTAATAGAAGAGATGATATTAGATGAATAGTTGAAGTTTTAAATTGGATCCAAAAGATTGCAAAAGACATAAAACAAACCAAATATGAGATGGATGAATGAAATAATAAAGTTTTCTGATATAAAGTGGAGAAGTGAGGCTATGAATTGGAGAAAATGGAGTAGAAAATGGATTAAACTTGGAGGTTTTTTAAGTGAATCAATAATGATTTAAAATAATGATGTTGAAATTATTATGAGAGCAAATTTCACATTTTTTTTAAAAAGAAGTGTTAAATGTTTTTCAACTTAGCCAAGCAGACCTTTTTTTTAACACTTCATTTAGATAATGAACATATTTTCATCAGGTGTCTCGAAATATAAATACATATAATGGTACTAAAATAGCAATATAGTTTTTTACATTATTAGATGCTATTCTGATCCCTATATGAATTTTATAACCATAAAATCTTAATTAAATAACACAATCAAAACAGCTTCCATCAACACATTAATCACATACTATTCTACGTACAATCTTGCGCGCGCGCACACACACACAAACCTTACAATTAATTATTTTAATTATATATATATAAATCTAAAGAGATATGAGTTCCAATCACTGTTGCCATTCTAATATGTAAAAAAACTCGTCAGTTAATCTGCAGTATGTATATATTTCAAGAATATTTTTCTAATAACATCTATAGTGACAATTTCAATTCCATTTACATTCTATATGTACACATAAATATATAACATATATGAATAGTATTGTAAGTTACAGTCTAGCCACATATAATTTTTTTTTTATTTGGCCATTCTACTATGTAAAAGAAAATTGGTCAGTTATTTTCCAGTAAGTAGTTATTTCAGAAAATCTCTCATCAGTTGCATAGAGGGCTACCAATGTATATATACACATAGCCACTATTTGTTTTCTATTAATGGTATATAACTGTATATCAATTCACTTGATATTAATGCATCAGAACAATCCATCATGGTTATGCTCATCTGGTTTATAAATGGAATTTATCAGTCATAGGTCTTTGTTAATGTATTACAAACTGAGGCAGATGTATATACTTTCATATATATAAAAGACATATTTTGCGGGTTCATTTGTGTTAAAAAATCTAAATATTGATATACCGACGTTTCGACTAGATCACACAAGTCATCCATTGGATGATCTTTTAATTTTTTAATACGAATGAACCCGCAAAATATGTCTTTTATATATGCAACCCGTAAAAATCTTCGTATCAACATTCATATATATATATATGGCCATTAACTTTTGTATAGACTTATAAGAATAATTATTGTAGCTTCTCTTTCCAGCGCCTCACACGCTTCTAATTTTATTATATATATCTTTTTTTTTTTTAGAAATTGGTCACACCCCTGACTTTGATAATACTAGGCAATTTAGAAAAAAAATTATTTAAGAACTACGGGACGGGAGAGTCTATTGAAATTTTTAAAAGGCCAAACAGTTTAAATTAATGTGATGAAATAGAGTGTATTCTAGCCTAGGGTTCAACAAACTTTTTAACATTTGGAGCCATTGTGTTTAACTCTTCTCCCCCCTGTTAAAGAGCTGCAAGGAAGGAGGTGAAAAATGTTCCTGAAAAGTACAAATTTCAGAATAGCTGTGGATATATTTGAATATTTATTGTATTAATAGAATATAACAGAATCTGTAAACATCCTAGGGAAAATAAAAATTTATCTTAAAAATAAATTTAAAAAAATTATTTTGACAGTTTTATTTATTCACAAATTTCTAATATTTAAATATTCATTACGTACAACAATTACTATTCTGTAATAAGGTTGAATTCAAGAAACAACACTGTTATGCGCCAAGTATTGGTGGCCGAGCGGTTAGCACAGTCACCTTACAAGCAGTTATCCCGGAGTTTGCTTCCCCGCCGACGCTTTGACACATTAAAAAACAACAACATTGTTATGCACATTTTTTCTCTCCTAGAATCATCAAAAGATTTATTTACAAATTATAAGAGAAATAAAAAATGTGTTTATGGTTACCATGACAAAAAGAGATGTATTAGGTTCACGACCTGTAGTTTACTGATTCCTGTTCTAGTCTTATGGAAGCCCATTATTTTATCTCTTCCTTCTTCTGAAATCAGTTTTAATAAATTAGCTGAGCTGATAGTAAAACAAAAAGAAATTCAAAATTTTTTGTTAATACACCTTCTATTCTATTGGACAACCATATTTAATGAACATTCTTCAATTATTGCACAATCACAATCTTATTATTACTTGAGATACAACAGTTCTTCATTGCAGCCTTAGCCTTGACAAAGAATAATGCAATTTCACCTAGGCATTGGCAATCTATACAAGAACTAATACATGGTATGACCCCAAAAAAGATTTTATTTTCTTCATATAACCATAAAAATATTCATTGTTACATTTCATGTAGATATCTAAATATACATGTTGATTATGTTGGACTTATTTACATTTTCATACTGAATGTTTAGCTTTTTTTTAGTTGAAGCATTTTACCAAAATTTTGGTATTTGCAATCACTGATATTGTTTGAAGATTTTAACAACAAATGTACATTAATAGATCTAAGTGATATGGTTGACATCAGAAAAGAATCCTACAATAGCCTAATATCAAATGGTAACCCTTTGTGCACATTAAAGTGTTAAATAAATAATCACAAGATTTTATTATTTAAGAATTTATAAGACGTTTACAGACCTGGTGAGATTCATGGACTTTAAATTCAGTCTCTACTAAGCTACCACTTCATTAAAGATTAAGCAGGGCATTAACATGTTTATCTGCACCACAGGATATTTTTTTGTTTTTTATCATAGGGTTGGTGGCTCTGGGAGATTAGGTGATATTCAATTGGCCAAGTTACAAGTGAAACACAACAAATCTATTCAAGTGACCTAAGAAATTTTTTAAAATTTCACTATGAATTGATTCATGTATTTTTAATTTTTGTATCCACCACTTTAGGTTAAATACTCAAGTTGTTAAAAAAGCTAACATAAGATACTAATATATATAATATAGGGGATTTGAACACAGACTTTCAAGCTCCTTTGAGCCATCCACTCTCATCTCATATAATCAAAACACATGACCACCCACATGTGAAAAAGATAAATGATCTCCAATATATGCATTTCATACTGAATCAACACTCCATTAGCTGATCCAGATCATCATTTTCCACACACATATGTGTGAGAGATGATCTGGACAAACTAATACATGGTATTAGTATACATGTATTACTAATACATGGTTCAGTATGAAATGTATATATTGGAGATCATTTTTCTTTTTGACATGTGTATGGTCATGTGTTTCTGTTATATGAGATAAAAGTGGATGGCTGAAGGGGGCTTGAAAGTTTGTGTTCATATCCTCTATATTACATTCAACCTCCAAGTATATGAATTATGCTTGCATTTCGAAAATATTATATATGCACAGAACTAGATCTAAGTAAATCTTTTTTTAGGATTTACAGCTGAGGGCACCATTTCTAAAAATCACCTGTATTCCCTCCTGTATATATTTTTTATTTCTATAGCCTCTGTGTTAAGATAGACTATTCTTTTTATGCAGTTCACCATGTCATCCCCCCATCATTTCCTTGATCATTATTTTCTTCCTCAACATCCCTAATTTATCATTATCACTAGTGTTCTATTCCTTATTTATTCTTCTAACACAACCACACCATTAAACATCACATGATCACCATTTCTTATGCTTGTTCATAACTATTATTAAAACAGGCAGAACTCTCCATACAGTAGTGCCATTCAGTGCAAGCCAGAGTAATCAATGGATGCCAGAAAGCTTATGCACAAAATCTCAATCTAGTGCCCATTCATCTATTCATCCAATATTTCCAGACTAGTTTCTAGCTTGTGGCTTTCATCAGTGAGGGGCCATGGACTTGAGATCACTGCATCCAGATCTTAGGATCAATGCAACCCTCCAGTAGCTACCTTTTATCTCTGCTTACTACAAAACTATGAGAATAAAATTGAAAATCCAAGCTCATTATCTTATATAGTCATATAGGTCTGAAATTCAATTCATTACCCATACATGTTGGTGTCTTTGGTTTTTTAATAACCATAGCCATCACTATCCTATTAGGAAGGATTGGTATTAAACCACTAAACATCCTATGATCAGCATTTCTTATGCTTGCTCAGAACTCATTAAAATAGGCAAAACTCTCCATACAGTAGGCCACTCAATGCAAACCAGAGTAATCAATGGATGTCAGAAGACTGATGCACAAAATCCCCATCTAGTGCACACTCATCCAATATCCCCAGACTAGTTTCTAACTTATGGCTTTCATCAACAAGCTAATGAGCTTGGATTAAAAATATTGTTTTAATTTTATTCTTATAGTTTTGTAGATAAGTAGAGATAAAAGATAGCTGCTGAGGATTGCATTGGATTCTAAGATCTGGGTGCAGTGCTCGCAGATCCAAGGCTCCTCAATGACAAAAGCTACAAGCTAGAAAACTAGTCTGAGAATATTGGATGAGTGGGAACTAGATGGAGATTATGTGCATAAGCCTTCTGCCATCCATTGATTACTCTGGCTTGCACTGAGTGATACTATTGTATGGAGAATTTTGCCTGTTTTACAACCACACCATCTTAATCTTCTTTCTTCATTGATGGCTATCATACTCTTTTTGCTACAATAACTCATCTAATTGGTTTATTTCCCCAGTCTTGATTTCTTGTTTATATTCTCAAATAATTATTTTTTTTATTGTCATACATATATTTGCACTATATGAGTTGAATATTTGTATTATCTGCCTTGTTTCTCCTCTTATAAATTTCTCTTTTCTTGATGATGTTATGGCCAATATTCATTAATAAACTATATGAGTTGAATATTTGTATCACCTGCCTTGTTTCACCACTTCTCTTATAAATTTCTCTTTTCTTGGTGATGTTATGGTCAATATTCATTATAAACTATTTCTTTCTGCCATCAAACATTGTTTTTCCAAAATTAGTGTTAATTTCCCATTTAGCATAAACTTAAATCATAAAAATTATTTATTTTATTATATATATATATATGTCAATAAAATGAAATTCAAAAATAAACACGGATATTATATAACCTCTTACATCATTGTCTGCTAAGTGGTGTTAACAGTGTGACAGCCACAAGTAATATTATCTGCTGCAGGGTGCTGCCTAATCTGTCATTCATTGACTAATAATGGTGTTTATTTTTTTTGTTCCCTCAAGTACATAGTTATAAAAAAAATTTTTTTTGTTCTAATATATGATGAAATCAACATTTTCAGATAAGGATATTATAAAATTTGTAGAGGTAATTGATGAGTGCTGCAAGGTGGGTATAGTAGATCCTAAATATCCGGTGCATTGGTCCAAGATGCAAAGCTTCTCACTGATGATAGCCATAAGTTTGAAACTGGTTTGGGGATATTGGATAGGATAGCACAGGATAGGGAATTAATAGGCATAATGATCTTGCATCTGTTATTATTTACTAACTAAACTTACAGAAACATAGAGATAGTGAAAAATTATGCTGCTATAATTGTGATATGTAAGCTAAAGCCATGCAAAGGAGTCAGTAGAATTTTATTGGCTTATATTATATAATCAGAAATCCTTTAATAGATGAACTTGATTAGAGTTTATAAATTGTCCTACATAGTCTAGTGTCATGGTAGAATTGCTGACTGGAACTCAAGGTTTATGGATTACAACTGCAACTCTTCCATTTGTGGTGCACAATCTTATTTTGAACTACTGAACAATAAAGTGTTTTGCCCTGCATAGACCAGTAGTGTGGTAGAGGGACAGATTTTTGAATTCCAAACTATGTATTGGAACTCCAGCATTGTTATTTCTGATGTAGAACTCTCAAGCCACAAAGCATTTGACTGTTTTGCTCTGCATAGTTTTGTACAGTAGTAGAACATGGAACCTTTGAGCTCATGGCTCCATACTTCAAATGTTCAAATTTGTTTTGAACTCCTGAGCAACAAATCATTTGTAATTATTTTGCCCACTGTGGGAATCTGGATTAAATTTCCAAGGATTTTAGCTTCAACTCTGCCACTTACAGAGCTCAACTTTTTATGAATTACAGAACGGTAAAATATTTGATTATTTTACCCTGCACAAGTCAATGAAATGGTGAAGTGGCTGACTTTTGAGTTCAAGATACATATATAGTAGCCTGAGCTTCCATTTGAAATGATTTTTATTACGAGCAATAAACCGTTTCATGGTTTTTAAAATGTTTTAACCATTCATTTCCTACTGCAATTTCTAAGAAAATTCCTGTCACAATATCAAAAGCTTCATTAATAATTATATATATTTTTTTAATTCATTACTTAAACATTTCAACTAAACATGGAAATCACATTCTAACACTTTAATCTTTTCTCATTACATGTGTAGTTCCCGAGGTCATTCTGCTAAAAAAAAAGTAGCCCAAATGTGCAGAAAGGTTCAACAGGCTTGATTTATTGGGATTAATTTTATGTTAGATATAGCCTACAGCGATATAATAAATAAAATAAATGCAAAAAAAAAAAAAACGAAAAACAAAATATACTTAAATCTAATTTTATATTAGTATTTGAGATAAATGTATTGTACTTTTCTAAATATTTTTTCCTATTATTAATTTTTTTATTAATTACTGATAATTAATACAATTCATCACTTTATATTTTATTATTTCTTTTTTATTTTATTTTATTATTTCTTTTTTGCTATGGGGAGAGGGGAAGTGCAATATTTTCTGCCTGGGGTATAAAAAGAGTGTCTCCAAATATGTCTTGGTTTGAAAGTTACAATATGATATATGGTCCTGACTCAAATATACTCACACACCCACATTTTACATTAATAATATGTCTTTGATTATATTAAAAACAATGTGCGATTAATTTAATAAAAATGTAGCGATAAAATCTAAAATAAAACTATGTAAAAAACAAACAAACAGAGTTTGTATTTTGACTGGAATCCAATCTTTTTTTCAAATAGACTAAGCAAAATTTATGGATATCAGGTGTGTAACGTAAGATATGAATTTTCCTGTAACTTGGAATTATGGGTAGTTTTTGGTTTTATATAATTTCTAACGAATTGTGGCTTCATTGTAATGTGAATAACATTTAATGCCACGGGAATAATTTTATATCATAATTATTTTCAACCGTTATTAATTGACTGCAAGATGAAGGTCACTCCAAGGTTAATCCAGCACCACACCAACACACTTCTCTATTTCTTCTATCCATCTCATTATGATCTCTTTCTAGGTCTCTGACGATAATTTTAGAATCCAGTTTAAGACTTCTACTAGCAATCTATTATTATCTATTTTAGAAATATGTTGTTTTAAATATATATGCATGTAGATTGCATGGTATAGATGTTTAGCACAACCCAATTGCACTATTAGTAACCTGAGATTCAAATCTAGTTTGATTAAAACTTGGAATTTATTCCAGATTAAAGGCAGTGTATGTTTTTTTGTTGTTGTTTTGATATAGTTTAGCTTACAACTCAAATAATCATTCAGTTATTACTTAGAAAACCTAGATATTTCGTTATAGAATAAAGCAAAGAAATGAAGCTTAGAACCTTACCCCTGTTTGAATGAAAAGCCTGAAGAAAAATACCACTTCCTTCACTGGGTTTTTTAAAACTACTAAAGGGATTTTTGTTCTGAAGTGAACTGTTTGTAGATTGTTTAATTTATCTTATAAGTAAAATAGGCTTCTCCAGTATTGAGATACTCATTAACATTTATATATGTATATTTACTGTTATTCTTAGGCTTTGCATGATATAGAGAGGCATATCTGACAGCTAAAGATATATGGATCATAGTGGCATATATCATCACATTTTTAATCTCATATGATCTTAGAAAGGAATTATTTAATTTATACATAACTTTTATACTGTGCTAGCATTCTGACAGATTGATTTCTTTGTTCTTAAGCATTCAATTTTCACTTTAATGTTAAACCATTATTATTTATCAGAATATAATAAATTTGACCCCATTTGATAGATATTTTTGTTTAGAAATTAAATAAATTTTAAAGAATGATGTTTGATTTTCAGAATTATTTTAAAAATTAGATTTTAATCAAAACAAAGCATTATTTTGTCATCAAATTTCAGGTGGAGTAGATCAATTTGCAAAATGAATTAAATCTTCTGTTTGATGTTTGCTTTAAAAATCTGAATGAATTATTTTAAATATCTAGTAAATCCATCAATTGATGCTTTAAAAGTTTAATTTTTTTTTGTAATTTTTACCATATTGTTAAATGTTATAACAGACTATTTACTGACAACATTTGTAGACAATTGCATTTCCCACAACTATAACCTCTATGGTAATATTATTCAGTAAAATGTATTCTTTTATAGTTAAAAACAAAACATTTCTATAAAAATAAATACATAATAATATATATTTTTGATTTCTAATAACTATTATCCAATTACTATACAAAAATAATCATATATTTTCCAAAAAAATCAAGTTTTCAGACCATCATAATATTTTCTCAATGTAATCTCACAAAGTTTGAGATCACTAAATATATAATAGGCACTCATCATCAGAGAGTTTAAGAAACATTGAAGACCTGCTTATTCAATTATCCTAACATCTTCTGAATTTTTTGGAAATTAAAATATATATGAGAATTTTAAAGCTGTAAAAACAAAAAAAGTTTGCAAAATTTTACAGTAGAGGGCAAAAAACACAAATTCAATTTCTTGACTTCCGACCAATAAAACATTGTAATGAAAAATGGAAAGATTAATATACTTATATAATAAGTATGGCTTTAATGATAATTTTTAATAGTACAAATACAATTTCTTATTATTATCACATAAAATTATTTTATTTAATTAAATCCTTTTTTGATCATTTTTGTTTTATTTAAATGTTTATTTTATACATTCATCCAAAGAAAAAAAAGGACGATTGAATATTATCTTGGTGAATGGATGATTGCTGACATTTCTCAATGATTATCATCAAAAAATATTATTCATCTCATGGTTTTTATAATAATAATAAAAATACAATGTGGCAGATTTTTATGTTATTTCTTCAAATACATTTCAATATTTGTTAATTATTGATTGAATACGAGTGATTCTGTTTATAAGAATTAAAAATTGGAATTTCAATTTAATAATGCACATATCTTCATCAATAATCTGGGGTTCAAATGCAGACTAAATGAAATTATGTTCAAGAAATTTGTATTTTTTCTCAGGTAGCCATTCCATAGTGTACAGGCATTTTGCAATTCTTATATAGAAAGTATAATTAGGATAACTACTTAATCTTCATTAATTAGTAATTGGAAAGACTGATCAATACTATCTTGTTTACTGTTACTCTATGCATTTGCTTTGCAATGAACTGTATTAGAAAGGTTGTTTTCTATATATCTTTAAATGGAATTAAAACTACCATATTGCAAAGAAGCGATAAAATTGAATGATTTTTCAACATCATTCAATATGAGAATGATAATAAAAATAATCTCTGCCAAGTCAACAAAAAATATTCCTAAGAGATAAATATATTGTTTGTTAAAATCATTGTTTAACTAATTTTATTATTTACCTTTCTTCATTATTATCATTATTTCTTTCAATCATTGATCCATTGCAAGATGAACATCTCTCCACATTCAATCCAATTTTTCCAATCGCTAACCTTTTTTCTCCACACCACTATAGCACACTTCCTTATTTCATCCATCCATCTCCCATGTGGTTTAGCATTTTCTTGTGTGGTAATGTAAATATGTGTATTTATTCACTTTAACATTCATTGTTTTGTTAGTAATTCTGAACTAAGATTTATTATGGAATACTGACAGTGTCGTGGGCATGTTTAGCTTTTTTTCACTCTCATCCAGTTATCTATAATGCTATTTTGCCAGGTTTTATTTTATTTGATGGGAGAAGCAGAAACCATATATTCATTTATTAATTTTAAAAAAAATCTGAAAGTATCAGTAGAGTTAACAATAGCATCAATTGGTAGATTCTTGGTTCCTGAGCATCAAAAGCAATTGTGAGAGCACTTTCCCGTCTGAATCTTTTATGTTTTATGTAATGACAAAATGTATTTTTTCCATAATTTATCTAAATATATGATTATCTTTACAAAATATTTGTATATAATAATTATTTAAAAACAAATATAATCACGACTATACTTAGATTTTATTTGGATATTTTCAAGAAAACTAATAACGGTAAAACAAAATTATACCGAATTACATTTTCATGAACACCATAGTATGGATATTTTGTGATGTTTTAATAATTATAAAGCCAATTTCAAATTTTAGAACAGAATTGCTCTGCCTTATGATAACTTAACAATAATTCATTCCAGTTTTAGAAATGAAGTTTCATTAATAAATATTTCATTAATTTTTTATCAGCTATGTGGTAATCTTCCAATAAATAAAAATTAATGTAATGAAAACATATTATTCTGATGACATATTTTAGTTTGTTTTTTATATTTACAAAATCAAAATATTATATTTAAGTATGGTTTTCATATATAATCTTATTTTTCTAATAAACCAAGTACAGTTTATTTATTTATAATACAAAATAAAATAAAATGTTGAACTATTAACTCAAACAGATGTTAATGGATAATTAAAATCCAGAAAAGTTAGTGGAGCTTTAAAAAGATTAATGTTCTTTACAATGGAACTTGTTAAATTAGATTTATCTCTCTATTATTAATTTGCAGTTTTATAAGTTTTCTTTTCTTTGTAAAAAGGATATATTGGTATTTACTAGTTAATGGGGTAAAATTATACAGAAATTAAGAGCCCCAAAATGATTGATAAAATATATAAAGAAAATAAAACACAAAATTAAATGCAATTGGTAAATAAATACCCAATATTTAATATAGTATGGGTATAAAATAGAGGATTGAAATTTGATGAAGATTTGTTAGTATTATTGTCTTATGATTTGTTGTCATAGTTTTGGCACTTAAGTCTTATTATGGACATCTCTGTGCTGAGCAATATATATATATATATATATATATATATATATATATATATATATAGTAATGGGATGGGGGTAGGTGATAGAAAGAAATGAAATAAAAAGAGTTTGAACTGGGTGATGAAACAAGCAACATTAACCCCAAGTCAATATAAAATCAATAATTTACAGAGTATAATAAATAAGATATATTTAAGAATAAAATGAGATTAGAGAATCTCTGAGAACATTGAGAGATCAGCCAGCTAACTCAGAAGAGCAACTACAAGCATAATTAACCACCAGCATTATCATTAAAAAAAATAATTACAAGTAAATACTTGAGAGAAATAACCATCCATCATCATCATTGATGGGAATAAACAAATTAGTACAATAAATCAGAATAAAATCAACAGACCATCTTGTGGCTGGATTTAAACAATAACAATATAAATCAACAGTCAACATGTGACTGGATTGGAATTGGGTCTTCTGTAGACCAGGAGCCTTTGCCAGCTTGGGCAATTATTTAAACATAACTTGGATGCACCAGCTTAGTGCCCATCCATTAAAATATACAATAATCAAAAAATCTAAACAATAGTGCTGGGACATTAAAACACGCTGATCATCATCAATGCTCTGGCCATTTAAATACCATTAATGTACTGGCCAATGATAAACTTAACTCCTAATAAGGCTAAACTAAAATAAAAGATAGTGCATGGGATTTAAAGAGTATCCTCTTTTGCACCAACTGGGATGATGATTGATCATCTCTGGATGCCACAAAGCACTAAGTACACATCCCCATTTATCTGTGCATGAATCTAGCTCAGAGAAGACAAGATCTATTACTGTATGTGAACAAGGGATGATGGAATACAATTTTAACAATTAAATACAAGTTTATTATTAACAAAAAAAAAAAAGATATTTAAGGTCTTATAAGGGTTCTGATTTTGAAAAGTATTCAATAATAAAAGTCATTACACTGTAATTTACAATATTACTACAAAATTCAAGTTATTACATCAATTGCATTATTTCTTAATTAGTTTCTATAACATATATATATATATATCCATACACAGACATGCGTTTTATAATATATGATGAAGACATTTCAATTAAACATAAAATAATTATTACATTTGTGATTTCCATAATTTCTATACAAAATTCAAATTGTTACATTGATTTACATATATGTGTGCACGGACGTGCAATTTATAATATACAATTAATATTCACTAACAAAAAAAAATGATTATAATTTTACATATATGAGTGTGCATGTACACTGACTTTTATCTATTTCAACTTTTTATAATAATATTATAATTTTCTAATACATAAATTTCCTACCTATACATGTGTATAAACAAAATATAGATACAATTTAAAATTAGTTTCAGTTTATAAGTTCTCTCTCTTTTTTTAAAAAAGTATAGTCAATTTTTGACAAGTACTTATTGGATTAATTATCAGTGTTTTTGAACCAATTTAAAAGATTTGCTTTTTCGATTTTAATTCAAACAAAATTATGCTTGCATTTAAATTATATATTCTTTTTTTAATGAATATGAAAATTATTTCTTAGCAAAATATATATAGCAAATCGTCTCTCTTTTAGACATTTGACTTGAGCAAATTTTACTTTAAGTTACGAAGTTAAAATGTCTTTTATAAGAATATTTAAAAAATACAACTCACTGTATATACACGCGATGTATTTATCTGTGGTTTCCTACTTGCATAGATGAACAGTAGCATCAGTACACCAATTTCTTCAAGCTTTCTCTTGGTAAGCTTGGTTTTTGGTCCATCAGAAAAATGTAATCCAGGTTTGTTGTCATCATCAGGTAAAAGTACATAATTCCGGTAATTTGTTGGCATACCATGAGATTTCTTTTGTAGTCCAAGCTGTCTTCTAGAACTTATATTTAAGCAGCTAGTTGATGCATTTGAAGTGACCCTGGCTTCATGAATCAAAACTGCAGTAAACTATAAGGCAGCTACTGGACTGTCCTTAGATCTTCATAGGAGCTTTATATAACTCTGTTAGCTATTTTCTCCTCATTTTTTTTCAGGCTATTGATTCAGAAGTGACCCAGCTTCAAGTAAATCGAAACTCCTGTGAAGGAAAATAGTAGCAGCTCTTGCCTTCAGCTACATTAGTTCATGGTAGCTTTTCTGCCAACTCTCTGCTACAGACAACAACATACTGCTTTCTTCAAAATCATGATCCAAACTTTGCAGTTGGCCTAGTTGGTCACTGCTTAAAATATTAAAAACTGTTCTGACCAACTCTTACAAAACTGCAAGCAGAACCTGTTCTTTTCAAAATCACTATCCAGACTGGATCTAATTTTGTTATCAGCCCTTTTACAAAATCATCTAAGGTGATAACATCTTGATTAAAAACAGAGTTTTTATTTTTATCTCACTAATCCCTTTGAAAACATATACATGTTTTTACTTAGGGGATTTCTAATAGATAAAAATTTTGTTTAATTAATTAAAATTTCAAAAATACAATAGGGGGTTTTTAAATTTCAAAATCAGAGTAATAATTAATAATAATGCAATATTTATATTTATTTAGACCTTTTTAAAATATCAATTTCATAATGAAATTTTACTTTAAACCCAGAGTTATTTAACTCTTTAATTATTATTATTTTATTTTAGGAAATATAAAAAAAAATCTACAAAAAGTCATTCTATGTTTATTTCTACTTTTCCTTTATTTTACATATATATTTATGCACACACACTATATTAGTGTACGCTATGTAAGCCAACTGGTTACTATATATATATATATATAAACAAATAAAATGTCCATTAATTAAAAAGCTTTTGTAATAACAATAAAAATAATAAATAACAGTAATTAACTATTATATACAGTCTTTCAATCTGGAGAAGTACTTTCAGTTAATTCCTTAACGCACCTCAATAGCCATTAAATTCAAAAAACAAAATGGAAGACGTCATCAACTCAAATCCCATGAATTCCAAATTTTAATGTTAGCAGCTTCTCTATTAATTAAATTCATTTTATTTCTATTTATTAAAATTGCCTCCTTAATTTTTCTTTTATTATGGTCTCTCTCTTCATGAACTTTTTTTTTAATACTAAATCCCAAAGGTGCTAAGCTAGTATATTAAATCTTTAATTATAATTGTAGCTTCACTAACATATGTGAAAAAATCACACATTTATAATTAGAAAACTAAGAAGACAATTTTAATAAATATAAAATGAATTTAATTAATAGACAAGCTGCTAACATTAAAATTTGGGATTCATGGGATTTGAGTTGATGATATTTGCTTCTGTTTGTTGTTTTTAAATTTAACAGTAGTTGAGGCAGGTTAAGGAATTAATTGAAAGTACTTTGCGAATTGAAAGACCGTATGTAATAGTTAATTACCATTATACTTATTATTTTTATTGCTATTATATATATATATATGAATTAAATATTTTCATGGATTGTTATTATATGAAAGAATAGACATAAAAATTATATTTATGTAAACAAAGATAACTTTAGCTTTTGATGTTTCCAGAAAACTTAATTGTTACTAATTGATAATCCGAGAGGTTAAACAAGTTTTCTCTATTAAACTATAATAGTTCTTTTGTTGGGTTTATTGAATTTCCATATGTTTATTTTTTATTATATATATATAAAATTCAAAACAACCTAACACTATACTAGTAATAAATAAAATACAGAATGATAAAACAATACAATATTAGATAAAATCCAAATTTTACCAAAATTCTTACACAACCATGATTTCATCTACTAAACAAATATACCTTCTCAAGTGAAAATCAAAATAAAGAAACAACATATATATACATATATATAAGGAACAAAAATTCCCATAATTCATTTCAAAAACCAACTTCCCTTTATATAAAAACATCTTTTGATATAAAGGGAAGTTGGTTTATGAAATGGATTATGAGAAGATTTGTTTCTTTTGTATATATATATATATGTTGTTTCTTTATTTTGATTTTCACTTGAGAAGGTCTATTTGTTGAGTGGATGAAACCATGGTCATGTAAGGATTTTGGTAAAATTTGGATTTTATCTAGTATTGTATTGTTTTATGGTTTTTATTTTATATATACAATATTGATCAACTTCAAATAAAATGATATATATATATATATATATATATATATATATATATATATATATATATATATATATATATATATACAAATTGAGACAAATTGATGCAGTAAATAAATAAGCCATGGTCATAGTTTAAGATTTTATAGCATTAAAAACTAAAATCTGCACAAGCATATTCTTAATTATTTCAATGTAATTATTCCAAGATATATATAATATTGAAATGAATGACGCATTATTTTAGATTACGTCTCATGCCTTATAAATTTTTACATCACACTGCATTAATATGATGAGTGCTTAAAATTAAAGAGATTATCTCTCTGATTACTATACATAATATTTAGTGTTGTTTAATTTAACCATATATATTTCATAGTTTCTTGTTTGCTTACAAGGTTATTAAAATGAGTAGTAATTAACTCTGCCTTTGTAAGTTAGATTATAAACCAAGTTGAGTGAGCTACAAAGTAATTGCTGATTTAAATTTCATGCTTACTAGAATTATCCATTGAAAATGATTCATTGTTGTTTACTTTATTAATACCTTTCATATTGGGCCATGTTGCGTTGATGCATCCTATGCCTAAAGGTATTCTTCAAATTAGTATATATATATTTAATTCTTTAGCTTCCATATGTACATATTCATAATAAAGCAGTTGCTATCTTATCTTTATCTTATAAATCTAAGTGCACTTTTGGTAATGAGCACCATAATCATAGCTATGATTATAGTGCTTGACACTGAAAGAAGATACAAAATGTTTCATTATATATATGTACATATGTATGCTAAAGAATTATGTACACCAATGAAGGGAAAATTAATATTATATATATATGTAAATAATATATTATTATATAACAATGATAATCCTATATATTTATAATAATGATATATAAAAACTATTCTTCATGAATATTTTATGGCTTTTTCAATGCAATTGTAATCTATTTTAAACCTTCAATTTACATTATATACATAGCGACATCAATGATTTTTATATAAAATTAATCAGAACCATAATAAAATAATGATAAAGCAATTTAAATACTTACAAAAATAACAATAGTAAAATCTATCAACTGTACAACATATATTTGTAAAGTATGTATGAAATACACTATATATATATAATATGATTTTCCACTTATTTTTAAGTAATTAATTATTAATTCAATTAATTCATATTTTATATATATAGTCACATAACTATCTTTATTATATTTAATTTAATTAGTTTCATATATTTTCATATTAGTGGCTTTAACAAAGTTTAAAAGTTTATTTTTTTAATACAATTTATGTAAATAAGAATGGAAATGAATTTAACAATTAAAAAAAAGTCTTAATTTTAAAATTATTTGCTTAATAAAAACATAATTCAATGTACGAAACTATATACAAGTATACTAATGCTTTTTAACAAAGAAAATATCATAAATATTAAATATAATCTTAGTGCCTTTTTGATGCCAAACATTAAAAAACAGAGGAGTAAATATATATTTTTACATTTTATTATACATAGTCCAAAATTTACTCAACTGAACACTATTAGATTTTGCTCCATTACTAACTAAACTAATTAATTAAATGGCTTCATTGCTTGAGATCAAGCATGGGAAATGTAGGATTGGAATGAATCCAATAACCTTCTACTCCTAAATCTGACATTCAACCATTGCACTTAACCATGCAGGGCTGTTTCATTAGGGGATTAGTTTATTAATGATACGTGCTTCTTTTATTTATTTGTATATACTTTTGCATATAACATTTCTTTGAAAAGGGTGCTCAACACTGAAAGTACATGAAAGTTATATTTGATGTTTGTGGTATTTTCTTTGTACAATAAAGCATTAATATAATAGCAATTAATTTATTACATATCAGTGGATTGTTTAATACAATGAATGGAACAAACAAACAATTATTATTATCTTAGAGAGAGTAGGGTTTTTGACATGCTAAATTCAACCAAATCACAGCAGATATATGTATGGTGTGTCATAATGAAAAGATGACTAGTTCTCTTTCCATGCCACCTCTAAATCAACATGTGTTACACAGGTTAACTATTTATCACAAAAATTTTAGGTGCATTATAAGTTATGAAATGTGAGTGTGTTTCATATCTTTATACATCATTTCATAACATTTTTAAGCCATTTGAAAATATTCTTGTGATTCATGGATTCACTACTATACATAGTCGGAATCTTCCAAATGATTTGGTAGCAGTTTTTCTATTTGAGAACAAAATTTAATGGGTATAATATTTAGGATTAAGTTTACAACTGCATCACAAAATGACAAATCCCATTAGAAAACCATTATTTTTGTGGTTCTATTTATATTCTGATTTTTGATAATAAAATGAAGATTATAGTTACGTATATTCTGTTTGAATTTTAAAGTGTGATAAGCATGAGATTACACATAATTGTTCAGAAGCCATTTTTCACTGTTTTTTGGATAGTGATTACCATTGTATACTAAAAATAGTATACTAGCCAAGGTCATATACTTAGAAAGAAATGACGCAAAGTGTAAAGGAATCCTGGTATAATGCCATCAACAAAAAAGAATCCTGCTCCCCCTCTCTAAAAAGTGACCCATCTAGACTAACTCATTTACATATAATTTGCATACAATTTAGATAGCATTGACATCACACTCCTTCTCTAGACTTTGCAGATGTATCACTATGATTATTATGTCACTTACAAGATATTGAAAGCATTCTTAGCGATTTACATTAAGTGTATAAATATCTCACCCTGAGTGAGTTAGTATATCTTGCTTTCCCAGTAAACAATTTTCAAGCTTTTCTTAATTCACACTTCCAAGTGCTTATATCTAAATAATTATTATTATATGCCCATAAATAGTGTTGCAGTTCAACACAAGGCAAAAAATTTCTATATTATTTCTTTATTAAGACACCATGAAACAATAAATTTTCTAGGTTTTTTTAAAATCAATATCAAACTTTAATCAATAATGGATATTTTTAATGATGAATTATGACTACTTATGATTAAATATAATTTTTATTTTATTAAGAACTCGATAGTCTAGTTATCAAAACAGTAGCAATTGTTTTCATACAGTAGTGTCTCTCAATACAAGACATAATAATCTGTGGGTGCTAGAAAGTTTGGTACATCAAAATCCCTATCTACTGTCTATTCATTAAATTAGAAACAATCCGGGGATATTGTATGAGAAGGCACTAAATAAGAATTTTGATACACAAACCTTCTAGGATCCATTGATTACTATGACTTGCACTGGGTGGCACTACTCTAGAGTGAGAGTTGTTACTGTTTTAACAGCTTGTAAATGCATAAGAAATGACCATGTGAGGTTTTAATGGTTTAGTATAGCTATCGTGATGCAAACCAAATCATTGCAAGTTAGTTCCTGGATATCAGTGGCTCTTGTTTTATATATCCAAAAATATTAAGTTATATGTTATAAATATTAAAATGATATTTTTGTATTAAATTTGCTTAGGGTTGAACATTATCTGGCAAACTGTTCAAAGTCAATAAACCCTTTTCCCAGCATAAGTAGAATATATAAATGATTAAAATTATCTGCAATATACACAATGCGTTCCAGTAAAAAAGGAGCTGGTCAATGAATTTCTATTCAAGCTGCCATATATAAGCTAGCTATTAAACACAAAAATTCTAAGCTTTTAGCATGTCTAAATCACAAGTTATAACATGAAATGTGAAAATGTGTTTCATACTTTAACCCATAATGTAAATTTGACAATAACATTTTTTGAAATGTTTGAAATGATTCAAACTGAGAGTTACAAGAACAAAAATGTTTTTAAATGGTTTGCAAAGTTCCGAGATGGCAGAGGGAGCATAAAAGAAGATCTATGAAGATATGGAATATACTGTCACATTTCATATTGTAACTTATGATCCGAACGAGCTTATACCTTATTTTTGCTACGTAATACATGCACTGATTAAGAGATGGCGCTGCAGATACTTAGAAAGAGAACAAGTTACCTTTTGATTGGGATAACTGTATTGGCAAGCCACACTTTTTGTTTTGATAATGCATATAAATAATAATAAAAAAGAGTGAGTTTTTTTTTAAAAAGATTATTAAAATTTTTGAATAAATTTCTAAAATAAAATAAAACACATTTGAGATAGTGGATGAATGAGGGGAGTGCACCATTTTATTTGATATGTGTTTTTAAAATATTAGTATCGCTCATGTTTTAATTTGATTAGCTCTTGCAAGTAAGTTATTAATTATGTAATGTATAATAATCAATCTTTTAAGTGTTTATTTTTTACGACAGAGTTCAGTATTTATATTTAATAAAACTTAATACGCACACACACGCACTCTAATCGTTATAATGCGAAGAATGCATTATCTTGTTGTGATCTCTTAAAACCTCATATTAATGCCATTGTGCTGAAAAGCTGTTTGCTTAATCACCTTTTAAAATTTATTTCTTATTATGTTTTCCCCTTAGGAGCTTTAACGGAGACACAATTATATTTTAACTTTACTTATAATATTTCTTTAGCTGAATTGAATTTATAAACAAACAAAGAAAAGAAGTTTTGAAAAAAAAAAGTAATAAATAGATATGAGGTTGCATTCGAATGGATGGTTTGTTCAATTATTTATACTGTGTTTACTTTTTATTATTATATATAAACATTTTTCTGACAGGAAGAAGTGTGATTGTTGGGGAAGGGTAACCATGCAGTCAAAAGCAGGCATAAAATAATACAATTTTCAAATAGCTAGAGTAACAGTGACGAAAGCATCATCTAGAAGGCTTGCCAATTACTAGATGTTGCGCATATGAGTACTTTTACTTGCTAATAAATGATAGATACCCATTTACTGACCACTATTAGGTGATTAGCTATGTTGGTTATGGGAAAGCCACAGAAAATTTATTTCTCTATCTGACTGAACTCTAAAAAAATAAATTTTACACAGCCCTAGATCAAATGTACATCAAAGATTTGGAAAACGGAGGTGTTACCACTAGACTACAAGGCTACAGTCAGTTTGTGAGGGGGCGGCAGTTTTAAATAGACTACAGTATGACAAAGACTTCTTCACCATTCTTAAATACTTTTAAGAAATAGTCTTCACCATTCTTTAATACTTTTAAGAAATAGTAAAACTCATTCTTGTAAACTGATTATTAATCAATTGGTCAAGATTTGATAAGCTATTTCCACTTTTGTTTTGCTCTTATATCATAACAAATATAGTCCATTTATTGGCCAGTAATGTATGTTATATGCCTTTTATAGTTATGTGGTATTTGAATAATTTATACTTTGATAATTTAGCTATAATATAAATCTTATATCTTATTTATATAATCAGCTAATAAAAGCACGTAAATGATTTTATTTATAATAATAAGTGTATTCACAAAACTTTACCAACACTTTATAGATTAGTAAATCTGTACAATAAAATAAGAGTAAACCTTTTTTGAATTATATACCAGTGGTTTTAAATTTTATTCTTGGTTTGGAATCTTCAACTACTCAAAGAAAATCAAGTTCTATCTGGATTCAAACCTGTCACAAGTACGTTAGATGATTGAAATCACAATTATGTAAATGTATACATAACCAATTACACAATCACCATATTAAAAAGAGATATAATATTGTGATGTGATGTGGCTTCTGCTTAAACGGAGTCAGGAATCTCTCAGCAATTATACCAAGAAAAAACTGTTAGCCACTTTATTTTAGATTCCCCACTCTAAGTTTTCCCATATTCCGCTCCATCTCATTTCCATGACAATCTTTGTCAACTCTATGGCCTTTATTTCTAAATCCCCCTTATCTTTGCCCAAATCCAGTATAAAAACTAATAATCCACTTTCTGTATAATCACCTTTTTTCATATTTATTCTTCCATAATTTCATTATTTATACCCTTTCTGTTTTCAAGCATTTACATTCAATTAACAGATGCCTAATATTTTCTATTCCTTCCTTACACAATTTACAGACTAAATGACCCATATTTTTCTATTTACATGTATATTCTCTTGTTGCTAAAGATCCCATTCGAGCCTTAAACAATAAACTATTTTCCTTACTATTATCATATATTAACTATTCTGTTTACTTCTATATATATTTAAACTCTTTTTACTCTCCATACTAGTTCTCCATCTTTCTAATTCCCTATTCTTTATTAATAAATCTATTCTTTTATCCTATTCCTTACGACTATAACACTCAACAATCATCCCATCATTTGTACAAATATACTGATATAATATAAATTCTTTATCCAAATCTTTTGCATACTGCATTACCTTTCTCACCCATCTTGTTGTCTGCCTTTTACTCATAACCCAATTAAATACTATTTTGGTTATTCTTTTATTATCCATAAACTGCAATCTACCAAACATTTTCATTTTACTTTTTATATCTCTCATATAAAAACTTGACAATTCCATTTCTCCTTGAATTGCCTCCCTTGCTGTCCACACATCTGCATCCAATGCATGTCTTCCTACTTCCCTTTGTACTTTTTCTAAGTAATCTAATACCCATTTACTAACACATAATGCATCATTACCATATGTTAACCCTGCTACTGCAACTCCCTTCCATATAATTCTAGCTACATCATATTTATTATATGAAAACACTGGTAATTTTTTTATCAATCCCTTTCTTTTCTTTGTTTCATTTATCAATTTTTTCTCTCATTCATTCAAACAATTATCATAAACATAGCAGAAAAGGAAATCGATGGCTGGGTTAAATATTTAGAACAGGTAAGAATTGAGGCTCAACGTTTCTACCATAAAATGCTTATCAAACCTATTAACATAAGAGGTCACATTAATCAACTGTGAAATACATCCAACATGTACAAACTAGCAGGCCTGAAAATATTTCTGAATAGAAATACCAGATTGTGTAGCTTTGAAACTGACAAAAGATGAAAATTGAAAGATTTAGGGATGATTTAATAAAAGCCAGATATAATAAAAGATCAATTGACAAGATAATCAGAGGTTTCAAAGACCTTCCCAATTTTGCTAACAGGCAAAACAGAACCAGAATCTTGTTGTCATACATTAAAAACATACACACAAATATACAAACAATTTTTCGCAATGACTTTAGCATATGTTATCGATCCCCTCCCAATTTCATTAGATACATCAATAACACCAAAGGTAAACTTCTTCCAATATATACCCAGCAGGCTGTATATAGAATAGCCTTCCCAGAAGACAACTGTCATGCTTCATATTATGGGGAGATCAAAGCTTCTATTCACACAAGATTGTCACAACATAAGTACGTGCACAATAAGGCACTTGCAGATCCTTCCCTCTCTTCCATATTTGCACAGCACAAGGCTACTACAGGCCACCCTTGCATCCCAGATAATTCTTGCATGATGTGCAATGAGTGACATGAGAAGAGGAGAAAAATCAAAGAGGCCTATTTCTTTAATTCGGACGCTAACTCAATGAATATAAGAGACCATCTCTAAGAAATGGCAGACCTGATTTGCATAATTTTGAATCTTTTGAGGTGAGCAATCAGTATCAGAACTTTCTACAGCTTTGAAAATGAAAGCTCCATTCCTTCGAAAGTGCTAGCTACAGTAAAGAAATAAATTAAGCGTTAGAATTTGGAGATATTATCACAAAATATCTGAATATTACATATATATATATACCACACACATTTAATAGTATAATAGTTCCCAAATAACTACATCTATTTACCACACTTAACTTTATATCTCCCAACAAAAAATTTTCCCCATTATTAACCATCATTATCTTCTCTTCTTTCTGCGCACAAAAATATATCATCTGCAAAAAAAAGACCTGACAAAATATATACTCCCTTACCACCTATTAATGGTATCTCTATCCTTTTTCCTCATCTTTCTATTGCTTTTTCCATTTCACTCAAATGAGAGAATTCAAGCGCCCTCATTATTTAACTAAGACAAGGTGATTGTGAATTATAAAGATTCAAGTCTGTTCTGAATTGTTGATAGTAATATTGAGAATCTCAGCTGTAAACGGTTTCCCTGAAACCAGATCGGCGAGCTTTGTATTTTCATAGTTCATAAGTCAGAATTTGACTATTAAGTGTCTAAATCTTATCTCAATAATGAGCTAAAAGAAGGCATTTAAATGCTGCTCATTCGTAATATAAAAATATACATATATCTTTACAGACAGTTTACAAATTAGTAAATTGTTTGAGCTAGCCACACTCACATTATCCCTTATTTTTATTAGAATCATATACCAGGAAACAACTTCCCACCTACATCAGACTATATCTTTTTCAAGCCGGCTAACTCCCACTAATGTCAGATCAATATAAGCATAATTAGACTTGGGCCACTTTCGCAAATATGCAGCTATCAACTAGATGTCAATTCACTCACTACTGCTGGATGATTAGCTAGTGTTAGTTGCCTATTACAATAGACCCTATGTTATTTGAAAAATTCTGATATAAACTCTAAGTCATAATCATGGTAAACTAATTCAAGATTATTATTATATTATAGATTTTTGATTGGCTCAGTGAGCATTTAGAATGGTCTTTTTTTGATTAAACTATGTACTCCTATATTTAGATATGTATTTAATTCTTATTCCAATAACTTTATCATGTATTAGAAATCTACGACTCTCTGTTTGATAATCTACATTTTATTTTAAATGTTTTTCTGTGTGATTTAGTATAATGATAATTAGACTCTGTAGCATAAGTTCCTTGGATTGATTTGTATTTCAAACTTGCAAACTTATTATGATTCCTCAGCAATAAAGTTATTTGATTGTTGAATTTAATTCTAAATGTTTGTATACAGCATATATATATATATATAAATTATTAATCAATGTCTGTATTCCAATTATAATAAAATATATATAATTATTCAAAACAATACAATAATTAATACAGTAAAACAATATTTTAAATATATATATATATATATACCAATTTAATAGAAGTACTTTCAACTATCTATATAGTCATTGTCAACTAGATTCAAATTGTATTAGAAAAAACCGTTACAAATGTAAACAAAAAGTAATATGTCATACATGAATTTTCCCACAATTCATTAGTTTTTATATTGGCAGCCTGTCTGTTTATCAACTGTTGCTTTTCACTTTTTATTAACATAGCTTCTTTAATTTTGTGTTTATTATTATTTCTTTCAATACACAAAATCTTAACTTTATTAAAATCAAAATCAAAACCATAATTACATGTTACATTATGATCAAAAAATACTGATGGTGATACATCATCATTTCTAACATTCTCTTGTCTTGATTTTTGCACTCGTTTATATAACAACAAATGCTCCTTTGATCTTTTCTCCAATGTACATCGAGATTCCCCAATATATGCCTTTCCACAAACACATAGCCATTTATATATTGCACAACTTTGATTTAAAATACTACACCTATTTTTTGAATTATTTATTAATCTATTTAAATTAGGAGTAGTATAAAATGCAACTTGACATATATTTTTATATATCTGTTTTATAAATTTCACTTGTTTACATTTGTAACGGTTTTTTCTAATACAATTTGAATCTAGTTGACAATGACTACATAGATAGTTGAAAGTATTTCTATTAAATTGGTATATATATATATTTTTAAAATATTGTTTTACTGTATTAATTATTGTATTGTTTTGAATAATTATATATATATATATCAACTCTTCAGCTGTTAATAATCTCAACCTATAGTCAAGTGATCTTCTTTAACAGTAAAGGTGGTACCAATTTTATTTATTGTCATATATATTTATATAAAGACTAAAGATTGCAAGTTGAATAAAGATTGCCTTGAATAATTGTCTTAGTAAATATATATATGGAAATATTTATTGTATAGAGTTATCTATTTATAATTATTTAATTAGAAAGCACTTTACTTTAAAATAGTAACTAATGAAAGCTAAATATCCCAGACCAAGAGTTAAAGTAAAACTATTACATTCCTTTTAAATGTAATCAGTCTGATAGTTTTATTTTAATCCTTGTCCTGGGCAATTGGCTTTTATTAGCTACCGTAAAGTGCTTTCTAATTAAATAATCATAAATGGATAACTCTGCATATTAAGTATTTCCATTTAAAACATCCATTAAAATATATATATACAATTATACAAAAAAGTCTTTTTCAGCATGTAATTTTATGCCCTCTACAATATTAAATGTTATCTCTTTTAGTTGTTAATTATTGCATATGTAATGATATCTATTGTTTTATTTTTTAAAAAAAAAACCCAATAAATTAATAAAATAAAATAACTAAAAATAAAAATAAAAACAAATAAAATTATGGTATAAAAATTATATATCATGAATAAAAATATAGTTTATAGAACTTTATATAATACTACCTTACTATATAATTTTTCATATATTTTAATTGACCAATTATTAATTAAATGTATTGAAGTTTTATATATATTTATACAATTATCTTTGTTATGCTTTATATAATTTGTTTTATATATTTGTTCTTTGTCTACGTAAAAAGCAGACATATCTCTTTCATTAATTGCACTGTTGTGTTCTTTGGTTCTCACATTTATCTTTTTCTCTTAGTCCATAATAAACCATAATACAACTTTCACAATTTTATATAAATTTCTTTTTTGTCATCTTTTATTTTATAATTACATATTAATATTTTTTGTAGCTTTTTTAGTATTTGATTATCATTATAATTTTTTTTTATTAATGTAATATAAATTTTAGTATAATATGAAAGTTTGATGTATTTTTTATTGGAATTTACTGTTATTATTATAATTATCTTACATATATTGTTATTTAATGTAGATTTTTTTACAATTAATAAGCATATTTTTAGGGTTATATCCATAATCTTTATATAATTCCATAATCTGTTTTTTTTTTGTAGATTTGTGACTTTTTTAATCTCTGTTATGTTTATCATTTTCATATTTAAATTTTTTAAAATAATATCTTTTGTGTCTATACTTGTTGTGAATCTGTATGAATTATTTTTCTTAATTTATCTTCTTTAATGAAATGTTTTAATATAATTTTGTTATCATTATTTATGTGAATTTGTACATCTAAATATTTAAATTTATCTTTAAATTTGACTTGTTTTTGATCATTTTATGGGGATGATGATGTTTTGCCATCTTCCCAATATTCATCACTTTTTATATACTGCTATAATGTGTGTGTGTGTATTTATCATCATCATCAACAACTATTATCAATCCATTTCAGGATGAAGGCCTCTCCAAGTTTAATCCATCTTCTCCGATCTTTAGCTTCTCTTCTCCACATCACACCTGCACACTCTCTTAGTTCATCCATCCATCTCACATGTGATCTCTTTCTGGGTCTTTTATAATCTCTTGGAATCCAGTTTAAGATTTCAATTGTCCATCTATTATCATCTCTTCTAGCAATATGTCCAGCCCAACTCCACTTCAATCTTTTAATTTTTTCAATGAGGTCAGTAACACCTGTTTGTTCTCTTACCCATATATTGCATTTTCGATCTTTTCTTGTTACCCCCAACATGCATCTCTCCATACTTCTTTGAGTGGTCTGGAGTCTCTGTATTACTCTTCTATTAAGTGTCCAAGTCTCAGATCCATAAGTAAGAACTGGTAAAACACATTTGTTAAAAACCTTCCTTTTCAAACACATAGGCATTTATATATATATATATAATTAAATTCTAAATATTCATAGTTCATTTAGTACCAATTATTAAAATATCTACATATCTAGAATAATATATTATTCCTCACTTTATTATTTTTAAAATTATATAATTTTCTAATTCATTTATAAATAATGATGACATTAAACCACTAATTGCACGACCCATGACACATCCTTTATGTATATTCCAAAATTCATTAGTGTATTTAAAATATGAACTATTATGAATCAGTGTTAAGTCTTCTATAATATTTATGTTTATTTCATTTATAGATTAATGTAAATTTTTTATTAATATATGTATACTTTTAAGTCTTAGAATACTTGAATACATTTTTTGTACATCCATTGAAAAAATATTTTGGTTGCTATTGAATTTTATATCCCTTAATTTATTTATAATGCTATCTGTATTTTTAAAACAAAAGTCACCATATATTATAATATTTTCTATCCAATTACTTAAATATTTACAGAATACTAAAATTAAATAATAATCTCATTAGATTATAATCTTTATGAATTTTAACATTAATCAAAATATATGGGTTTTCATAAGAATAAAGATACAATAGTTTATATTGATTTATGTTTATATTTTTATAAAATGTTATTTTATTAAGCAATCTTATTTATTTCATTTTTATTCTAGTAGTAGAGTCTTTTAATAATTTATTTTATTTTTCCTTATTTATTTCATATTTTATTCTATGTTTATAACATTAGAATACATAATAACAAATCTATTATCTTCTTCTTCTTTATATATTGTAATTTTTTCCAATGTTACAGAAATTCTTAACATCATAACATCTTTAATAATAAGTATAATATATATAAACTTATAAATAAATATTAGAAAATACAGTAATTAAAAATTTTAAAAGAACACATCACTTAGGAGGGAGGATAGTCTAAACCACTCCTAAGTGACCTTTATATTTTTTGTTCTTTTTAAAATTTTTAATTACTGCATTTTCTAATATTTATTTATAAGTTTACTGTATATTATTTTGAATAAATACAGACATCGATTTGTAATATTATTATATATATATAATGTACTAAAAAGTATACAAATATTAATATAAAGTTTATATTAATATATAAATGATATAAACATTATAAATATTATATAATATTTAACATTGATACATAATATTTTATACTTTAAGTATAACAATGAATTTTGGAATATACATAATGGATGGGTGAATGTCATCAATGTTTATTAATAAATTAGAAAATATTATAATTAAAAAAAAATAAGTCAAGAAATAATAAATTATTCTAGATATAAAAATATTTTAAGAATTGGCCATAAAAAAACTATGAATAATATTTATAATAATTTTAATAATAATGTACATAATCTTAAATTTACAAGATAAAATTAAATATTTAGACATTAGAAATTCATACAAATAATAACAAAATTATATTAAAACATTTTATTAAAGAATGTAAATTAAGAAAAATAATTCATATAGATTTACAAGCTTGGACACAAAAGATCACAATTATTAAAAATTTTAAATATAAAAATGATAAATATAATACAGATAAAAATATAAACAATTTATAAAAGAAATAGTTTACTAAATTATATAAAGACTATGGATATAACTCTAAAAATATAAAAATATATAATTTTTAATTGTAAAAAAACGTCTATATTAAATAACAATAATTCTAATAAAATATGGACCAAATTTTGATATTATACTAAAACTTATAATACATTAATAAAAATATAGGATAATCAAACAATCTAAAAAAATTAACTTGTAATTATATAATTGTATTATGATTTATTAAGGACATATAGAAAACATATTAAAGAGCTAAAGAACATTACAAATGCAATTAATCAAAGAGATTACAAATCTTTTTTTATACATTAAATACTTAATACAAACATAAAATAGATTCTACAGAAAATTATTAAAGATACAAAAAGAAAACAAATATATTAAATAAATTATATTAAGCATAACAAAATTAAATGTAGGAACATTTCAATAAATTTAATTAAAAATGAATCAAAATTATAAGCTAATATATATATAAAGTTATTTAAAGTACTTTTTTTTTCATGATGTATAATTGTTATTTAATATAATTAATTTATTTTATCCTTTATTACATTTCTAACAATTTGATTTGCTACAACATAATTTTATAAATTTTATTTTTATTTTTAGTCACTTTTTATTTTATCTATTTATTACTTTTTTTTCTATTATAAAACAATAGGTATCACTATGTATGCAGTAACATATTAAATTTTTGGTAGATTGCAATGTATGAATCATAAGAGAATAGCCAAAGTAGTATTTAATCCGGTTATGAGTAAAGGACAGGCAACAAGATGAGTGAGAAAGATAGCATGCTATGCAGAGGATTTGGATAAAGAATTTATGTCATTATACTTATACAAAAGATGGGATGATTGTGTTAGGAGAATTGTTGAGTATTATAGTGGCAAGGAATGGGATTGAAGAACAGATGCCTCAATAAAGAATAGAGAGTTGAAGAGATGGAGAACTAGTATGGAGATAAAAAGAGTTTATATATATATATATATAAGTAAACCGATTATTGGGTGAGAGTTCATTTATGATAATAGCAAGAAAAGTAGTTTACTGTTTAAGGTTTGAACAGGATCTTTAGCAACAAAGGAATATACACAAAAATGGAGGAATGTGGGTGATTTAGTCTTCAATTTATGTAAGGAAGGCATGGAAAATATTAGGTATCTGCTGATTGAATGTAAATGCTTACAAGCAAAAAGGGTTCAAATAATGAAGTTGTGGAAGAATAAATATAGACCAAATGATTATACAGAAAATGGGTTATTGGTCTTTATGCTGGGTTTGGAAAAAGATAAGAGATCTAGATACAAAGGCTATGGAGTGGACAAAGATGATGAAGTGGAAATGGGATAGAGCAGGATAGATAATATGGGAAAAATTTAGGGTGGGGAATGAAAAGGGAAGGTAGTTAATCATTTTTTTTTGGACACATTGACTGAGTGATTCCCTTAATTAGATAAAGAAATAATCATGTCATATCACATAACTGTTAGAAGAGATCATGTTTAACATTGAAGAGGGCATAAAATTATATATCAAAAAAGCCTTTTTTGTACAATTATATATATATAATTACTATTATATAATGATATTTGTATAACTTTATTAAAAATTTATATGAAAAAGCAGCATAATGACATTACAAAGGTAACTGTACCATATTAAGAATGCTTTTTATTGAGTCAATTTAAATCCAGAATCTAGAGGATGTCATGATTAGAAGAATATGATCTCCTGAATTGCTGTGACTTCAGTGATGTTCTGAAAAAACTCTTTGCATAGGATGTCCAGTTCTTATTCCGATATATCCTCAGAGTTAAGTTGATGTACTTTTCATTTTGTTTTTTACATGAAGAGAAAATTGTTCTGTAGAAAGAATATCTGAGTTTGGGATGTTCCTAGATTTCAAACACTATATATTTATTTTTTATTTTGAGACACTAGTGCCTTTCTCTCTATATTGTTGATGTAGCTATCCTCAAAATACCATCAAAGTTCATTTTAATAGCCTTATTGTATAGTTTGCTAATTTGCAATCTTCAAACAAGAATCCATCATGATAAAGTCCGATCTCCATGTGGAAATGATTTGTTGCTCATATAAATGCATGCTAATTGCAGGATAAGCTGTGGGAAAATTATAATACATCAACTGGAATCTATTCCTGGTTCTGGTGTGAGATCAATAAAAGATAAATGTTATATCCCTTAAACTTAGTATTCATAATTATATGATACCTTTGTAATAAGTAGTGAAATTTTATCATATTTTAATCTTTTTTTATCTATAATTAGTGCATATTTTAGTATCTTTGAGATTCATTGTCATGACTATTCTGTTAACTTCATATATATATATATTATAATTGAAATAATAAATTTAACGGTTTACAAACTATTATACACAATCCTTAAATCCGCAGAAGTACTTTTGGTTAATTTCTTAAACCTGCCTCAACTGCCATTAAATTCAAAAACAAAGTGGAAGCAAACATCATCAATTCAAATTCCATGAATCTCGTATTTTAATGTTAGCAGCTTGCCTATTTATTAACTGCATTTTATTCCTTTTTATAAAAATTGCCTCTTTAATTTTTCTTTTATCATGTTTTTGAATATAATGGCAGCTGGGGCATGTTCAAGAAATTAACTGAAAGTACTTCTGCAGATTTAAGGATTGTGTATAATAGTTTGTAAACCATTAAATTTATTATTTCAATTATAATTACAATTTTGTTTTAATTAACAGGGACATTTTATTTATATTATATATATATGTGTGTGTGTATTAAACTTTATAATGCTCAAGGCGAGATGGGTATTCAATGTAAATAATTAAAGTGGTTAACACTCAAATAATATCAATATCATTAACAGTTAACAATCTCTATCTATTGTCAAGACAATTAATCAATAAAGCTGTAAATCCGTCTATCTATGATCTTTATCTATGGTCATTGTATTAATAATTTCCCTCTCTGTAGTCAAGTTGCAATCTTTAATGCCTATATAAACCTATTAAACTATAGATAAAGATGAAGATTGCCTTGACAACAGATTGAGATTGTTAATGATATCGGTATTGTTTAACTGCTGCCTTTCATCTATTTGTATATATATTAAATGTGCTCGTATAAACATATATATATATATATTTTATATGTTTATATTTTATATATATATAACTAATTATTTCAGCAACAGTAAAAGAAGGAATATGAAGATATACAAAAATGATACATTAAAAAGGATTGAATATCTCGAATTTTGTAAAATGGTGCAGAAAAGAGTTGAAAATGATATAAGAAAGTATAATAAGAAAGTATAACTGTGAACTAGCAAGGAAAGCCGTAAAAGAAAATAAAAGTCTCAAGAATCTAAAACAACATTTTGGTATTGGTAGGAAATTTATATCTACAATAAGAAAAAAAAAAGATGGAATTATTACTAAAAAAAGAGATGACATCATGAAATGGGTAGAAGATTTTTATCAAGAATTATATAGTAATAAAGAACAAGTACCTCCTATATCTATTACATCTTCCGAATTGCCCAGAATTTTAAATGAAGAAGTGAGACATGCAATTAAATATATGAAGAAAATAAAGGCTCCAGATAATGACGGAATTACAATTGATATATTAAAAAAAGCAGGTGAAGAAATAGAAAATTTGTTAGCAAAGTTATATACCAAATGTCTAAATGATAAAGATGTACCAGATGATTGGAAGAATGCAGTATTAATATTTAAGAAAGGTGATAAAGAAGATATTAGAAATTATAGACCTATCAGCCTTTTATCAGTTTTATGCAAATTTTTTACCAAGAAACTCGTCCACAGAAAACATTGGATTTCCACCAACCAAGAGAACAAGCTGGATTTAAAAGTGGTTTTAGTACAGTAAATCATATCCAGGTATTGAGAGAAGTTATAGAAAGGACAAATGAATATGAGTTGCCATTATATTTGGATTTGTAGATTATGAAAAGGCATTTGATTCTATAAACATTTCTTCAGTGATTAAAGCATTGGATCAGCAAGGTATAGATCCAGGATATTATCATATTTTAAAGAATATTCATAAAAATGCAACAGTAACAATTAGATTACATAATCCTATTGGGAAAGTCAACATTGAGAAGGGTGTAAGACAGGGTGACTCTATATCTCCAAAACTTTTTACAACAGTGCTGCAAGAAGTATTTTGTGGATTAAAATGGGAAGCTAAAGGAGTGAAAGTAAATGGAGTTTATTTAAGTCATTTGGATTTTGCTGATGATGTAGTTGTTTTTGCAAATAATGCTTTAGAGCTGCAGGAAATGTTGCAGGAGTTATCAGATGAAAGTAGGAATGTAGGACTAAAGATAAATATTAAAAAGACTAAAGTAATGTTTAATCGAGATTAAAAATACTAGGACAAGCCCAGCACTTTGTCTAATGTATAACCTATTGAGTAGAAAATCTGAAATTGTCAGACATATCATATGTCTTCCAATCCAGCTATCTAACTCAAATAGCCATATGAGACTGAAGTAAGTTTATAGCTTTCAATATAAAATCGCCAAAGCCTTAATTGCAAAAAATAAAATGATAAAAAAATCAAGTCAGATGTCACATGACCTGATTTAATAAAGCTCATATTTACAAATGTTATATATAGAGCTTGCAAAATAAGCTCTTAATAAGCTTTGAGAATATCCTCAACTCCAGAAGTAGAACCCGGTTTGGGGTTGAGGATATTCTCAAAGCTTGTTAAGAGCTTATTTTTCAAGCTCTATATATAACATTTGTCAATAGGAGCTTTATTAAATCAGGTCATGTGATATCTGACTTGATTTTTTTATCATCTTAGGAGAGCATGTCAGCGCATATATTTAGAACTTACAGTAGTATAAGAAATGTTTCTTAACTTTATAAAGAATTAAATGTAATATGTAGTAATTTCTACCATTAGAATGGTACAAATTTTGAGAGCTAGCTATATATTGCATTATTATAATTTATGTTATTCGATTGACATTTTATTAATATTTATGCTAGTTAATTTCAATTTTTAATTATTGCATATATCTTTTATATTATATGTATAATATTACAACAATGTGATCCAGGAAAACCGCTGATTGATCATCATATACATTTTGGGGGCATTTATCTTTTTTAGATATTCGTTTCAAAATTATGGGTTAGGAATGGAAGTTTTAAATATATCTAATATGTCTAAATGTTTGTATGGGGGAGGTCGCCTGTGTGTATAAGTAAACTATGCAATTTATATGTTATTATTATTGCATATTTTGTTTAATATCTGTAACGGATACAAAAGATGATAGGAAGAAACATTTTATTGTTTTTCAATATTATCTTTTATTAAATTTGCATACACATAAGAAAAACAATTGCAGAGCTGTTCTTAGCAGAGGATTTTAAATCCAGAATGCTTTTTTTTCCATAGTAGCTGATGAATTATTTCCAGGTAAGTTCAGGTTTTTTTTTTCAGTAAAATTATCTATCTAGAAAGTGAAGTGAGTTTTGTATATATATAAGTCTAGGTATTTTTGTTTTTATCAGTGCATCCCTCATCTCTACTTCACATCACAACCAATCACAAGCACAGAATGCTATACTACCCTCTTTCACCTGCATGCAATTTGCAATAATCTTTACTCTTCAAGTGACTTAGAAGTATGAAGTACCTGAATATCATATCATAGAGCATACTTCATCTCAACCTCACCATACCACAACCAACCAATGGTATACAATGCTCCACCACCCTCTTTTACTCATGCATTTTACAATCTTCATTTTTCAGGTGACTTAAACATATGAAACACCTGAATACTGTATCTATAGTGGATCCTTCATCTCAACTTCAGCATATCACATTCAAGCATCAGCACAGAATGCTACACCACCCTTTTTCACCTGCATGCATTTTGTGACAATCTTTATTCTTCAGGAAAGTATAAAACACCCGAATACCATACCTATAGTACATCTTTCATCTCAATTTCACCATATAACCTCCAATCACTAGAATTGAGTGTTATACCATCCTCTTTCACCTGCATGCTATTTGTGACATTCTTCACTCTTCAGGTGACTTAGACTTATGAAACACCTAAATATCATGCCTATGATGATATCTTAAGCCTTTCATAATACCATTCACACACAAAGTAAAGGGGTTTCTATCAGCTTTCAACAACATGTGGAAATGTGAACAGTCATTGCACCAACCACTAGAACATCCTCCTACAATTTATATATATATATATATATACAATTTTTATGCAATATTATTTTATGGTATGTTACATAAAAAGAAATTTTTTAAGAACAGCTATTGAAAAAAAATCTGACTTGTCTGAACAATTTTCAGCAACTTAAAAAAACAACAACCCTGGACTTGAATCATCTAATAAGCTTGCTGCATTATTTTTTATATGTACCCATATTACAATCAGTATTAGAATGGAAAACAGTTTAGTTTTCTATTATGGCTTACTATAGCATGTAGTATATACATATCAATGAAACATTGTTGTACTCAGCCAATTCTTAGCATGTGTTAATTAATGTGTTATTTGAGATAAGTCATTAACCTTCCTTCTAAAGGTAAAGTGACCCTACCATTAGAATATTAAAATGTGACTAAAATAGTTATTAAACTGGTGTATATCTATATATAAGAGAATTTAACTTGGGTTCAAAACCCAAGATCTTTTTTAATGTTAAGTTATTAGCTTGAATAATATAAATTAGTTAAAAGTGCCTGATAGCTGCTAAGCCCATTAGTTTCAGTCTTGGTTGAATTTTAAATTTTCACCAAGGAACACAAAATCCAGAAACTGATCTAGGATAGAATAGCAGTGCCATTTAGTTAAATTTTCTCCAAGGAACACAAAATCCAGAAACTGATCTAGGATAGAATAGCAGTGCCATTTAGCATCCATTAAACAACCCTATAGTAGATGACTTTATAATAGTGCATACATACATATATAGTGACTTATAGATATTTATATTGAGAATATATATTATGTATAAGAATATATCATATCATTTACAACTTTATTAAATACTTTAACAATACTATTTTTATATCAAAATTAACAATACATAAGGAAAGAAAAAAGAAGAAAATTATGTACAAGAATAATTAATGATATAATTACAATAGTAGTATCCATATAGTGTAAATCATTATGGTATAAATTAGTTTATTTTTAATAGTTTTTTATAGACATTGCATATAGCAACTAAAATACAATGATATTTATATAATGTAAATATTATAAGGCAGCATTTTAAAATAAAAAATATGTATAAAGTAATCTTATAATTATTAGATTATAATAATCTACCCTTAATGTAAAATCACATTTACATTACAATAGAAAATTAAAATAGCAGTATGATTGTAAATTAAAAAAAAAAAACAAAAAAACAATACACAATTGGAACTGAAAA